>CAXKWD010000002.1:160933607-161533607 GCA_964059195.1 Ectobius pallidus
AATAGAATGTAATGGACAACGCACGGCACCAATAGAAATTAAGCGAGGGGTTATGCAAGGAGCTCCATTGTCACCAGCTTTATACAACATGGTGACTGACTTTATCTTAGACGAACTGTCAGAGACAACAATTTCCGAAAGATATGGCTATGAACTAGTAAAAGGGCTGCCTAAGTTAACAGTTCTCGCCTTTGCAGACGATACACTAATAATAGCTAAAAATAAAGAAGATGCCATCACACTAACGAACATGGTTGTGGATCGTTTCAAGGAAATTGGCTTATTACTAAATAATAGTAAATCCACTGCTATTAATATTGTCAAGGGAAAGCTTGACAATTCCCCACTTTCCCTTACTTCTGATTGTCTAATTAGTTCAATTGGCAAATCAGAGGAAATTAAATATCTTGGGATAAATTTTTCGGACCAGCTGATTTTTGATACGAATAAAACAATCAATGAACTCAAAACACATTTAAATCTACTAGCTGGTAGTCCTCTCCTAAAACCTGAGCAGAAGTTTTCAGTTGTTAATCAATTTATATTGCCTTCACTGATTTATCGTTTTCAGAATCTCCATGAATTGCGGTTGTCTAAAACATTTCTAATAACAGTAGATAAAATCATAAAGAGCACGATCAAAGAGATACTACAATTGCCAACTGACACACCGGATGCCATGGTTTATTCATCTAGGAAAGTAAAAGGACTTGGCGTCTTCCGTGCTCAATGGGAGGCCCCACTTCAGCAATTTAACGCATGTAGAATCCTGAAAAGTGCCAACAATGAGTATGTCGATGCCACCAGAGATCTGTGTGCTGACAAGTTGCGATGTTTGGAGGTACTAGAAATTGATAAAGAAATGGTGAAAGATAAAACACCTGACATAAGAGGCTATCTGCGAAATCAGGAATTTAAGAAATGGTGTCAATTAAGAACTCACGGAAAAGGCGTTGTACTGTATGGAGAGTGTCCTTTGGCCACAGGTGGCTTGAAACTAGAAAAGGCCTTAGCAGCTCCGAATGGAGAGATGCCATCAAACTACAAGGTAATGTTGCTCCCGTAAGGGCAATCCATGGACGCAGTCTGGACGGAAACCGCTGCAGACACTGTAGCGAGATTGAAACATTAGCTCATGTTCTAGGCTGCTGTCCACATGGTGAACTCCTGCGGAACACTCGTCACCATCGCATTAGGAGCAAAATAGCTACCTCCCTGACACAAAAAGGGCTCGAAGTCTACGAAGAAGTCCATTGCGTTGCTGATAATGGAAGCAACAGAAGAGTAGAAATCATTGCTCTTGACAGAAAGAAGGACCGGGGTTATATAATTGATCCAACTGTTCGATTTGAACGGGATTCCGAGCAGCCACAAGAAGTAGACTGCGAAAAAAAGGAAATTTATGAACCCACGGTCCAATACTTGAAAGAAAAGTACAGTATACAAGAAATATCTGTAATTGGACTGATGATTGGTAGTCGTGGAACAATCACCAAGATGTTCATGGACTTCTGCAGATCGTTCTGCCTACACAAACATCTGTATTCTGAAATAAGTCTGCTCGTATTGAGGGACTCTGTGCAGATCATGCGTAACCATCTATATGGTCACTCTCGTACGTAATGTAGGTTATAATGAAACTACATACAAGAACTTTATTTCATTTTCTAATAGAGTGTGTTTCTAGGATTAATGTTTTCATGTTTCGTAGTTTGCATACTGTTTTATTTTGTTTCAGTTCGTTGAGTTTGTTGTACTACATATCTTTCTACTGTGGTTTGTTTTTCCCTGTTTGTTTAATTGAATGGTATTCTTTGTGTTTTGCAATCTGTGGTGACAGAAAGAAATTAAAATAATAAAAGTTATTTGTGAATCCTTTATTTGAACGAGTTATAAATTTTCAAACAGTCCTTCATGCAGATCTTTAAACCAAAAATGGGAGACGAAAATAATTGCACAGTTAAAATTCCATTGCATATTAGAAATGTTATTTAAAATCTTAAATATTATGTTTAAACAACACAGTGAAAATTAAACAACCTTTATGTATATCAGCACTGTGTATCGCACACTTTCACTCTAATTTTAGCTTTGAACCCGAGCGTAAGACAGATTTAGCTCTGATGTCTCATGACATAACACATAGTTAACATCTCATATGTTATTTAAAACTAGAATCTGACGAGTTCTGTACCTGTATTAGTATGAAAAAAAAATTGTTTTCATATAAAATATTTTTACGATAGTATTGAATCATAGTTAAACATATTCTGAAGTTCGTGATCATCACTAGAATATTAGTAAAATATAACGTCCGATTGATTTTCATGTATTGCTTTTCGAACAATCTTAAACACTTCGTTTTTCAACTTTCAAAAGTGTTCACATTCTCAATCATATTTTTCTGCAGTATAACAAAGTAGTGATAAAGCATTCGGGATTCCTAAATACATTCTATTTATATGTATATTTTGTACATATTTCAGCTTAGACTACAGCTTCAGGCACAACAGCGACGATAAAACTTCTTAGAACATAATCTAAGAGTGTTCGAAAAAACAAATGCAAAAGATTTGCTCTTAAGGGTTGTGTGTGTGTGTAATATTTATATGTTAAGTAAAATAAAACTGTCGACGTATAACT
This sequence comes from Ectobius pallidus, assembly GCA_964059195.1. NCBI lineage: Eukaryota > Metazoa > Arthropoda > Insecta > Blattodea > Ectobiidae > Ectobius > Ectobius pallidus. Next base: position 160,936,251 of record CAXKWD010000002.1, read on the forward strand.
CTCTACATAAATTGTGTACACTGCCTACCCATCTAACAATAAAATACTGTTTACAATGTAATTTTTGTATCAAATCGTCTCAAATAATTTTTTTATCAGGTCTGTACGTAAAGCATAAATGGTGAAAACTAGTACATAGCCTAAATTGTCAACAATCGATGTGAAAACATTTAGAAAAAATCAACTAACTGTCTATATATATATATATCAATAGGTTTTTGACAGAAATATAAAATACTGTTCAGAAATGAGAATTTCTCTATCAACTCCGTACCTTTAGGATTAAAATCCAAACTGGTACAAAGGTCTGGTTGTTAAAGCATAACTATGTAGGGTTATATCAGAAACTCCTTTGAAGTACAAGAAAAACATAACTTTTTTCTATCTACAAGTAAGAATTAACTATTGTAACGGAACTTTGTTAGTCATACTTTATCATATCATCTCTAAACGTAAAGGTTTCTTGAAATACAAGCGTAACATTTATACGGAACTCTGTAATCACGATTGCATAACCGTTATAGATGTAATTATTTCCGGATCTTGTAGCAAGATTTATTATCAGTTGTCTTCATTTAGCTATGATTCCATAACAACACGTCATTTCATACGGGAACTGTCTTACAAAGTACAGTTACCGGAAGTCTTCTGTAATAGAATGGCCATAAATATGACACCTTTAAATTAGGTCACGATCTAGTGTCATAAACCTAGCACCATATAAATACTGGTTGTAAAATTGCAGGATCTCATTCTGATTTCAAACTTTTTTGTGTGAACAGTGTCTAGGTTAAATTTATACTACTACTAATTATTGACAGAGTAGTATTAGTAGTAGTGCTAGTACTGATGGTGGTGGTGGTGGTGGTGATGGTGATGCTGGTGGTGATGGTGATGGTGGTGGTAGTAGTTTTAGTAGTAGTGCTGATACTGGTGGTGGTGAGGGTGATGGTAGTGGTGGTGGTGGTGATGGTGGTGGTGATGGTGGTGGTGGTGATGGTGGTGGTAGTGGTGATGATGGTGATGTTAGTGGTGATGGCGATGGTGATGGTAGTAGTATTAGTAGTAGCAGTAGCAGTAGTAGTAGTAGTATTTCAAAATGATGGTGTTGGTGATGGTACTGGTCGTGGCGATGGTTGTGATAGTAGTATTAGTAGTAGTAGTAGTAGTAGTAGTAGTAGTAGTAGTAGTAGTAGTAGTAGTAGTAGTAGTAGTAGTAGTAGTAGTAGTAGTAGCAGTAGTATTTCAAAATTCAAATATTCCATCCAGTTTTTTACACAGCACTGTTTTGCATTAAATATAAAATTCGACTTAACCCACTCTTACATTTTCAAAAAACATGTCAATGATTTGAATTTTGAATTTAGCGGTAGTCACCATCTTATAGCATGGTACACAACTGCCTTCTAGTAGACAATTCTGAAAGTAATAACTGTTAACTAGCGCGATCTAGTAGACAATTATGAAAGGACAAGATTGAGTAACATGACTCACTGAGAAAAAATGAATAATATATGAGACAATGTTTTGAATTTTGAATTTAGCGGTAGTCGCCATCTTATAGCATGGTACGCAACTGCCTCCTAGTAGACAATTCTGAAAGTAATTACTGTTAACTAGCGCGATCTAGTAGACAATTATGAAAGCACAAGATTGAATAACATGACAGCACTGAGAAAAAACTAAATATTATATGAGACAATGTTTTGAATTTTGAATTTAGAGGTAGTCGACATCTTATAGCATGGTACACAACTGCTTTCTAGGTGACAATTCTGAAAGTAATGACTGTTAACTAGCGCGATCTAGTAGACAATTATGAAAGCACAAGATTGAATAACATGACAGCCCTAAGAAAAACTGAATTTTATGTGAGACAATGTTTTGAATTTTGAATTTACCGCTAGCCGCCATCTTATAGCATGGTACACAACTGCCATCTAGTAGATAATTCTGAAAGTAATGACTGTTAACTAGCGCTATCTAGTGAATAGCATGGTACACACCTGCCATCTAGTAAACAATTATGAAAGTACAAGATTGAATAACCATGACGTCACTGAGGAAAAACTGAATTATATATCAGACAATGTTAGGGTTGGATCATCGAATGTCACCGTGGTCACGCGGTTAAAATCAGGTAACCAGTAATGACAACTTTAATGGTTCGAGTCCACCTCTATGACAAGATTTTATTAAATAAATATAAATATAAAATTAACATGCATAAGAAAGCTATATAGTTATTACGTCATAAGGGTGGAGTAATGACGTATGGGAAGTGATGACGTCATTCAAAATGACGGAAGACTCCTTAAGGCCTTGCGCAAGAGTGCATAATCAGAACGTCCGGGGAAAAAAACCTGGCGTAAGAGTGCGTACCCAGGCGTCTATGGCATAAGGGCGTATCAACTTCAATTAAAACCCTTGCGTAAGAGTGGGTGTCCAGACGTCCATGGCATAAGGGCGTAACAAATTGGTAAAATCCTTGCATAAGAGGGGGTATCCAGACGTCTATGGCATAAGGGCGTAACAACATTGGTAAAAAGCCTTGCGTAAGAGTGCATATCCAGGCGTCTTGGCATAAGGGCATAACAACATTGCTAAAAAGCCTTGCGTAAGAGTGCGTTTCCAGGCGTCGTTGGCAAAAGGGCTTAACAGCATTGGTAAAAAGCCATGCGTAAGAGTGCGTATCCAGACGTCTTGGCATAAGGGCATAACAACATTGCTAAAAAGCCTTGCGTAAGAGTGCGTTTCCAGGCGTCGTTGGCAAAAGGGCTTAACAACATTGGTAAAAAGCCTTGCGTAAGAGTGCGTTTGCAGGCGTCGTTGGCAAAAGGTCATAACTGCAGACGTACTGCAGACATAACTGCGTACGTACGCAAACCGACGCCGGGCGTCGCGACGAAAACCACTTCAAACGCAGCCTCTTACTACTATAGTTTAAAAAAAGATGAGAACTTGAGAATCGATTAGACTTTTTTTCTTTTTTCTTCTCATTCCTCATTCTTTCTTATTCCTTTTATTATTGGTATGCTAGACCATCGTTACATGATTTTCATTTCCAGTTATGAGACAAAATATTGTTAAAAATATTTCATTGCATGACATAGCAAGATATAAAGGCAGAATTTAAGAATTATCATACGTTAAGTTATGTAGCCTATTAAATTGGCGACGCTATTGTCACAATTTTTATTCGAGGCCGTTAATCTAACTTGGCTATTTAGAAATCACAGAATTTATATTTTGATCTCAGATGCAATAGATGGCTACAGTAATGTACACAAATTTATACAGCAAAGTAAAATAAATAGGCCTAAAATAACTGAATAAATTGAACAGGGAAGTGAAATTTAAAAAAAAAGTGGACTAAAGATACAGTTTAACAAAGGTATAAAACTAACACAATGTACTGTAATTATCATTGCGTTACTACGTAATTTTAATTTATTTTTATTTGCAATATACTCTATTTTTAAATGACCCATAACATCTCCTCGATGCTCACGGTAAATTTAATATTAATTTAAAAATTAAAGAGTATCCAATCGCCACACTGCATATAAATATTCATACATTGATAACATATTACTGCAAGTCGAATGCAAAATAATGTCGTCTATGTCAAAAATATCTCACAATATTTGTTAGTTAATTCTTCCTTTTTAGTGTTATTTAGAGCCTATCTGCTGTAATTTTTCTTTCGTCTTTTTGACACTTCAACATTCCAGAAGGGCCCAGTAGAGAAGGAAGTATGTATAATAGCCTCGTGTCCTCTATAAAAATATAAAATTACGAACGTATTTTTCGGACTGGGAAGATGGAAAGCCATTTAAAAGCATGGTGCCAGCAGACGACAACTGGAAAAACAAGTGACGGACGGCTAGCGCATACCGGCTAGTACACCCACGCTATCTGTCGGAGAAGTTTGGCGAGCTACATCCCTATGGAGGTAAGCCTAATGCTTGCACGAGTCAAAAGCTCATAAAGGTGAATGACACAGAGCTTGAACTATTTAAATGCTGCTCGCAAACAACAGAACATACGTGTAATTTTTATAGAAATGTATTAATATCGTTCCTATCTTGGAAACAGAGCATGAAAAATATTCACATAATAATCATTTAAAGAACATTAAGTACTACGAACTGAGCCAAGGATGTAATACTAAACCGCGATCTATATGAATTGCCGCGCTACTAAAAGAAGTTTGATAATAAGTAAAGAAGGTGAAGCCTTATAGAAGCTATTAAGTTAATCATTCTTGATTTTACTTCAATCATGTACCCCGGAATCCCCATGTCTGCCTAAAGCAGACCAAATCTTTATTTCTTACATTTTGATGAAAGGTCGCCAACAAAGTAACACACTGAGTTGAGCAGAGCAGAAACAAGAGAAGGGGAGAAACTACAGAACATGAGCGGACTAGAATTTTTTTAGCTACGTAATTGTTTACGAAAGCAAAACTCAACGCCACCTATATCACAACTTTAACTATTCTTTATATTGTCATGAAATTAACTATTTGTATTAAATAGATCAAAAGCTATGAATAATAGGGCCATGAAACCGACTTCTTGTCTTACAGAAATTCTTGGCATATCACATAATGGTGAAGGTTTCATTACATCTCCATACAGCATTACTGGGAGTAAGAAAATTAGCTGAACAAATATTAATAAATCTTAATATCATACCAAACAACCTGAAAGAATTTGCATAATTAACGGCAGGAACGCAATAATCTTGCTATGATAAGCAGCATGAACCTGAACAAGTTTTTTTTACCTGCAATCAGAGAAAGTTTCATATGTAACATGCCTCCGAAACATAATTCGGAAACGCCCTATACATGAACAGCATACCGATGTGTGCCAAGATACCGCTGAGGATAATACTGAGATCCTTGCACCCTAAGTAAGCAAACGTAATGGTACTAAGAAATTACTGCCACGAAAATAACTAGAGGGAGTCCCATGAAACAGTTTCAAATAAATTTAATTAAACTCATGACTAACAGAAATATACGTAGTTAAACGTGTTGTCTGGTCTAGAACATTCGTTACGCTGATGGCGTAGAATTAGCCAGCTTATGATATACAGAAATTCTATCATAATGATAATAGGTAGTTTTACATCCAAAAACGGGCAGAAGGCACATATTTGAAACAAAGGCGAACTTCCATTAACTCACCAAGCACAGAGCCAAGTCCTCGCAGACGTCTTCACTATCGCGTAACCACCAACGTTCTTGTGCCTGACCAATCGAAAACTTACCTCAAATGCTCACCACCAGAGGGCAGGACAAGACGAAAAACAAACAAAAAAGCAGCGAGAGCGCGGGAACTATAATAATCGTAGCAGGATTACTCAATCCCCCACAATGGACGTGCATGTCACAATTACTTCAGGTTCTTATGAGTTACAAAATCACATGGGTTATACTGGCCAAGGTTTCTGATAAAAGAATTGTCACTTTTATGGTTACTATCATAAAACTTCTGAACTTATTTCCGTAAAATTACATGAAGCATTTGCATAATTAAATCATCTGGATTGTCCTAGTATATCAATCTGATCCATGTGTAATTTGTAAGACTTTATTTTGCACAAATACAAATAGTTTTATTTAATCTCCATTACAAACAGGGACTTTTGGTTACATTTCTGTTTTACCATTCAGTCCCTCGATTACTAAACAAATATTATATAACTATTTCTACCTATTGCTTAAAAACAACAACCAAGTATGTTTATATATCGTTTCCTACTTCATTTGAATTTATACTGTTACTTTATTCTATTTTATTTAACCATTTCCTTTTAACTACAAATAAACATTTTCCCCATTCGTTTTAATAAATCCGTATTTTTTATTATGCATAGCTTCTTATATGATACCCCTTTATTAATTTTTAGTCATTTACTATCAATTAAATTTACCCTCCACCTCTCAGTGTCCTTGTCGGCTGCGGTGGTCTAGAGGTAGCGTGCCCGCCTCTAGATCCGCAGGGCGCGGGATCAAACCCGGCCGCGGTCGATGGATTTTTCAGGACGTAAAAATCCTGGGCACGGAGTCCTCCGGGACTTTAAGCTGGGGGTCCCGTGTCGTAGATTTACGGCACGTAAAAGAACTCCAAGCCTAAATTAGAGCCTCTGGACAAAATTTCTCGGCCCTTTCACGTCCAAGAAATACTTAGTTTCCAGAGGGGGGTTGCGAGGCGATGGGCTTACCACCTGTCCCTCTACCCTCTCTCGGAAAATAAGCATATCAAAATTAGTATAGGTAATGAAACCTCCATTGGAGGCCCCTTCGCCCCACCTGGGGATCATAGGGTACCAGATACAGATCTCAGTGTCCTTACTCTTTAAAATTATATGTTTTACATCCTCTTTCTCGTTACATAATCGGCATATTCCCCTAGGTACCGATCCTCTCAAGTTTTTCAGACTCCAAATTCATAGTCTCCACCAGACAAAACTGGATCTTTCTTCCAGATTACATGAAAATAAATATGCTTCCATACCCCATTCCGACAGTGAAAACAAAATAGACATTCGCATAGTTAAGTATTTATTACAGCAGAAAGATTATGTTATTGAAGCATTGCGGGATAAGAATAAAATATTAATAGAGGTGCTAAATGAAAGAAGGTCAAACGGAAAGATTGAGATAACAGGAAGCGATCCCTTGGTGGAAAGTGTACAAGCTTTGGAATCAAATAGGGCAGTCAATAATATACCCTTAAAGTCTAAAGTAAATCGAAACAAAACTTCTGTTATATTACAAAGAAATGAAACTAATACTGCCAATAGTTCACAGCATGAAACTACTCACGAGGATAATGTTCCAGGTGCAGAGAAATATTTCCAACTGAATCGTGGACTGAAATTGTGAAACGTAGAAAACATAAACCTCCAACAGTGGTGGTAGGTAATAATAATAGTGATGGTGCCAATTCTTTACAAGTAAAGGGTGTTCCGAAATTGGTCTCGTTGCACGTCTATAGGCTTGCTCCAGATACGAAGATTGAAGATCTAACATACTTTCTTAAACCAAAGTTTCCGGAGGTAACGGGTGAAAAATTAGAATCAAGACATCTCGAAATTTACTCCTCATTTAAACTTAATATATGGGGAACATCTAGAATTAGGCCCTGATCCTAAACTGTGGCCCAAAAATGCGTGCATACGACGTTTTTTTCACGTCCGACAAAAATTGAACAAAGACTGAAATCCAATTTCTTACATTCCACAAAATTAAACATGAAAATTTTATCTCTTAACGTTCAGTCTATCAATAACAAACTGGAAGATCTAGAAGTGGCTCTCAATGAAGGGCAATATATGGCCTTTTGTGTTTCCGAGCACTGGTGCACGGAAAGTATGCATCCAGTTGCCAAAATAAGTGGTTTTAATTGTGTCTCAATTTTCTGTCGAAGTCTATTTTTACATGGAGGTGTAGGTTTATACCTCAAGGATAATATCAAATATCACGCATTGAAACTTGAACGTTTTTGCCACGAAAAACATTTTGAGGTTACGGGAGGAATCGTTACAACTTTTAAGGTTATCCTTATTTCTATCTACCGAGCGCCAAGTGGTGATACGAATATGTTTCTTAATCTTCTTGAGGAACTTCTTACGTACCGTACCTTGAATCATTTAATCTGCAGGTTATACTAAGTGGTGATATTAACCTCGATGTCAACAAGTCAACCATTACGGCTCATTTTTAAAACACGCTGAGATCAGCGAACTGCTATTATACTAATAGTGCTCCTACCAGAGGAAACTCATGTTTGGACTATGTTATTACTAGAGCTAGGAATTTTAGGTGCAAAAATTTGATTAAAAAGGTGCATTAATTTAGCTAAAAAAGGTTCAATTTTTTTTTAAAAAGGTGCAAATTTTTTTACAAATGTGTAAATTTCACATGTAATTAATAAATAATAAATGAACACCAAGAGTACCAAATCCAATTTTACATCAAATTAGTAAGGACACAAAATTCACTTGTCGTTACTGAGGTCACAAGTCCAGAAAACTGTTAAAACAGATAATATTCAATATTTCAATGTTTTTTTCACTGAGACTGCACCTTCGGTCACTAAGCAAACACTTATATGTTGAAAAAGAACGTTCAACATCAACAGACACAAGTGGTGCATATTTTGTAAGCAGTCGATAATTTAAATCCTTGTTCGTTGCAACATCCTCAACATCAGGGTTTTTGGCTAAGCTCTGTTCTAATTTTTGCTTTCCAATCCCCTCCAGTGCTTTCTTCACATCCATCAGAACAGTCCATTGTGAATCTTTCTCAAGACACTGCTCCTCCAATCTTGTAATGGCAGCAGTCAGGAAAGAGTAACCATGCACAATAAAAAGTTCATCTTGCAACTCCTGTTTACCTGCTAGTTCTCTGGCCTTTTTAACAGCTAAAGAATCATTTGGTATTTCATTTAAGAAATCACACATAGCCTTAAAATTGTTACAAATAAACACTGCAGCCTTTAGCCAAGTACCCCATCTAGTAAGAATTGGAGAAATTGGAAGAGGAAGTCCTGTAACTTCTACATACTTTTGTATCCTAGCAGGAGCCTTTTTGAGCAATTTTTTTATGCAAGACAGAAATTCATTTGCATATGAATATTCATCTTTTATTGCCTCACACACTCGATGCAATGCGTGTGCAATACAGGTAACATGTCTTAGATTAGAGTACATAGGCTTAAGGTTGGCGATAGCCAATAACATGTAAGATGCTTGATCTGTAAGTACCAGCCACACTCGATCATATTCTATACCATCGGGCCACAGTACAACACATGCATTGTTGAAACTTTGCATCACACTAGCATTGTTTGTTTTGTTCAAAAAGCATGTTTTCAACAACATGGGTTTCACTTGCTTTCCATTTAGGGGTGCTACTAAAATGTTTAGAACATATCTCATCTGTCTGTCAGTGGTTTCATCTAATATAAAGTATACTGGATTTTCACCTACTACTTGCCTGATATGTTTTAATTTTTCTTCATGCAAAGGCTGAAGATATGATTTCCGTAAGGTGCTCTCATCTGGGATAGATTTCCCAGTATATTTCTGCAAATATACTTTCATAACAGGGTTGTTAAGCTTGGAAAGAGGAATACCACATGCCACAAATGTCTTTGCTATAGGCTATCGTTAAAAAAATCATTTTTATTTTCTGAACTCGAAGAAGCAAACGCCTCGCCAATAAATTGTTGTCGCCCTCCGTTTTTACTACATTGTAGTTCCTTATTCTTCACGTGTTTTGCACTACCTACATGCTGCGTAATACGATTACGTTGATGTTTTTCATCAATTGTTATTGAAACTTCACAAACATTGCACCTCAGAACAGACCCGTCACTCTGAATTCCATCTTCACTAAACTGTCTAGCAATGTCACGTAGCTTCCCGGTGTTCAGTTTTTTCGGCATACTGGTAACACAGGAAAATAACAGACCGTACTAGTCAAATGTTTATTTTCAACTGAATTGGCACTGATAGCTGCGTGGTTCCCACCTCCCTTTCCCATACAATAGCTTTCGTCTAACGGGACTGCACTGAAGCGAAAGTAATCCTTGCGTTTCTTTTTAAAGCGGAGCATTTTGCTGCAGCAGCGCTTTACCCCTACTCTACCTGCCCGTGCAGCGAACTCAAATCTCGCTTTACGACTGCTGCACGGTTTCGCTGCACGAACTGTCATGGCGGATTAGGTGATCATCGAAAATTTCCTTGATTGATTTAACATCATTGTTCAAATTCCCGAGTACGAACGCCTTCTTCAGCACAGTTAGTATCATGTGATTTTACCTGTATTTCATATTGTACAATAATTATTATTCCCATTCCCGTATAATTGTTATTTTCACGTGTCTTAACAATGTTAATACGGATGTAAACATTGCCGGTGTCATCCAGCATGCTCTCAGCTGATCGACTTTGCCGTTCTTTTTTGTCTGCAGCGGTCGTAAAGCGCTTTACAGTTTTGCTTTAAAAAGAAACGCACAGGAAGTGATGCGGTGTTGTCAGTTGTCACAGATTTTCGTTGTTCCTAATTGAGGAACGATTTTTTAAAGCTAGATCTGTGCTTTTACAAGATTTTGTATAAGCATTACAATTTATGTTATAATTGTGCATATTTTATGAAAGCATATTTGAAGAAATATAAAAAATATATTATGGCATGGGAATAAAATGCATCCATTGAGTCAAAAAAAAGTTTTAAAAGGTGCCAAAAGGTGACAAAATTAAGAAAAGGTGCAAAAAGGTGCTTGCATCGGAAAAAAGTGCAAATAGGTGCAGTCAAAACACAGGTAGGTGTGTTTGTTTAATGTTTTATTTGCAAGACCAGTTTATTTAGACATTATAATAGGAAAAAAAATTAAGGTGCAGCACCTAAAATTCCTAGCTCTAGTTATTACTAATATATCGCGTGATGATATATTTAGTGAAGTAATAAAATTTCCATTGTCTGATCATGATGCATTGTCAACAACTGTTGCTTTCAATGGAAATACTTCTAGTGGCAAACACTGTGAAATGGTTAATTCTCGTAATTTTAATATTCATAATTTTAATGATTTTATAAATTATTTATCTACTCTTAAATGGGATTTAATATTGAATTCTAATTTTTGTATTTTCGATACATTTATGTCAACTTTTTATGAATATTTTAATATTTGTTTCCCAGTTAAGAGAATTAAGAGAAATTGTGCTATTTCTTATGCACGGTTCAATTGGTTTAATAACGAACTTAGGACATTGAGAAATACTGTTAACTCTTTGCAACATCTCCTAGAATGGTCCTTGCAATATGGTAATATGACTGAGGAAGTTATGGCTCTGTACATCCATGCAAAAAATGTATACAAATTACGTTTACAAGAGACAAAGCTATCACATAATGCTGAATTTATTAATAACTCAACGAACAAATGCAAAGCTGCCTGGAAGATCATTAATAATGCTAGAAGCCCAAACACGAATATACCTGATTCAGTATTAACTGCAAACGAATTTAACGATTATTTTATAAACTCAGTTAAAATGACTAGGGAAAATACTGGTTGTTGTAATTCTTCAAGTTTGAATCTCTTAAGAAATAACCAGATGCCACAGACATGTTTTAAATGGAAGTTAGTTTCTGAAGAAGATGTGCTCAATATTGTTAATGGTTTCAGTAACTCTAAGTCTAAAGATATTTACGACCTAAGCAGTGAATTCCTCAAACAGGTTATACCATATATTACTAAACCTTTAATGCAGTGTATTAACCAGTGTCTTCTTGACGGAAAGTTTCCTCAGTCTTTGAAGAAATCTAAAACAGTTCCAATTTTTAAAAAAGGTCACTAATCTAAAGTAGAAAATTACCGACCAATATCAATTGTGCCTATTTTTTTTTTAAATAATAGAAACAGTCATGCATCGTCAGTTATCAGACTATTTTGAATCCAATGTGTAACGTGGTTGAATTCTGCCGCGAATCTCCCCCTCTCACCTCTATTCTTTGGTAGCCATTTTGTGTTGGTGCTGCTCTCTGCACGCTTGTGGCAGGTTACCGTACTCCGCGGCATGAGCGCAAATCAGATGGATTGGGACCACGGTTGAGTGTAGTTGATTGTGCTCAGAGCTGATGGAGGGGACCTTAGCCGTCTGCGTGTAAGTCAGCATACCATGTATAAATTATAATATTAAAAGGGTATAGGTGCCTTCTGCGCCAGAGATATTTTTCAATGATTAAATTATGTAAGATTATGTAAAAGCAAGCTAGCAGACATAAAACTATGTTCCTAGTTATATTCACTTAACTGAATGCTTATTACGTTGATAGTTTGTTCTGATGGAGCATTGTCTCTTAGATCTATTCGTTAAACCTTAGGAAGTGCCATGGAAAGTTGTAAAAGTCCGGAAAATTCCAATTCTTCTTTGGTATGTGTGACGTCACTGCTGCTCGATCAAACTGGTTATATTGCATGAGCTGATGCGTGACGTCACTACTTCTTTACATTAAAATGTCTCGTAACGGCTTTATATAAAATTTTGCCGCTTGCTCTTGATCTTTTTCATTTCATGAATATTTTCTTTGAAGTAAAATTGGCTTATTGTAGTGTCATTCCATATATTTATATATTTGTCAGATCTGATCTAATTAGTACAAGATTACGTGTATGAGAAATGGAATAATTTGCTAAGCCGGTAAAGATTCCCCTTCTTGTTTAGAAAAAAAAATTATATATAGGAGAGTACCTTGACTGTACTTACTTCTTAGTTTATTGAGCTTATCTTGTTTAAATTTTCGAGGCAATATTATAAAGCACTACTGTGCTTTTGCCTTGCAGTCTTAGTATGCAAATCGTAAATTTTGATATGTGTAGAGATGTATATTGAGTGTAGAGCTCAACAAAATTTATATTTTCTTCCTAAGAAAGTTTCAGGAATTTTCAAAGTGGATTCATTATCCCTCTTTTGCAAATAAATTAGGCAGTTAAATCTAGTAGGATGAGCGGAACATATACATAATTGGTATTTTGGTGCCATGCATATATTAGGCATTCTAGATTTTTCAGTCAACTTGGTTCTAAGTTTTGTTCCCAGGAGATGTAATTATAAAACTTGTATTTCAAAATTGTTTATTCTACTCCCTTTAATATTTTTCAATTTTCTAGTACTGAAATTATTTCATTGTTGCATATTAGTTCGTGTATAGGCTGGCCATTGTTAACAAAACAATTTGAGATATTAGTAACTTAATCTTGGACTTTCTTCAATTTTTCCAAATTGTTTATTCTACTCCCTTTGATATTTTTAAATTTTCTAATACTAAAATTATTTAATTGTTCTATCTCAGTTTGTGTATAGGCTGCCCATTGTTAAACAAACAATTTAAGATATTAGTGCCTTAATTTTGCCCTTTCTACAATTTTTCAAAATTGCTTATTCTACCTTTCTTGATATTTTTCAAATTTCTAAAACTGAATTTATTTCATTGTTCCATATCAGTTTGTGTATAGGTTGCCCATTGTTAACCAAACTATTTAAGATGTTAGTAGCTTAACTTTGCCCTTTCTACAATTTTTCAAAATTGCTTATTCTACCTTTCTTGATATTTTTCAAATTTCTAAAACTGAATTTATTTATTGTTCCATATCAGTTTGTGTATAGGCTGCCCATTGTTAACCAAACTATTTAAGATGTTAGTAGCTTAACTTTGCCCTTTCTACAATTTTTCAAAATTGCTTATTCTACCTTTCTTGATATTTTTCAAATTTCTAAAACTGAATTTATTTCATTGTTCCATATCAGTTTGTGTATAGGCTGCCCATTGTTAACAAAACTATTTAAGAGGTTAGTAGCTTAACTTTGCCCTTTCTACAATTTTTCAAAATTGCTTATTTTACCTTTCTTGATATTTTTCAAATTTCTAAAACTGAATTTATTTCATTGTTCCATAGCAGTTTGTGTATAGGCTGCCCATTGTTAACAAAACTATTTAAGAGGTTAGTAGCTTAACTTTACCCTTTCTACAATTTTTCAAAATTGCTTATTTTACCTTTCTTGATATTTTTCAAATTTCTAAAACTGAATTTATTTCATTGTTCCATATCAGTTGGTTTATAGGGTGCCCATTGTCAACAAAACTATTTAAAATATTAGTAATTTAATTTGGCCCTTTCTACTATTTTTCAAAGTTGTTTATGCTACTCCTTTTGATATTTTTCAAATTACTAAAACTGAATTTATTTCATTGTTCCAGCTTGTATACAGCTTACCCTTTGTTAGTAAAACAGTTTAAGAGATTAGTAGCTTATTTGCCCATCTACAATTTTACAAAATTGTTGATTCTATCCCGTTTGATATTGTTCTAGTCACAAAACTGAATTCACTTCATTCTTACTTATAGTCTTGTGTATAGCCTCCCTATTCTTTCCAAAGCAGGTTAAGCAAGAAATCCTTGGAATTGCCTCCTTTCAATTTTGTAATTCTCTTATGAGGCAGGTTGCTAATTTGTTTATCTTGGATTATCAAGCGTATTCTTCATAGGGTAATACACTTTGCTTGATCCTGACTGATTGTTTTTGAGCTAGGATTAGGTTTGTGATTTCAGTCTCCGAATAGGAATGAGGTTAGGGGTGTAGTGCATAAAATTGTATATTATATATAGAGTTTGTTTAATAATGTTATATCTTTATTATATATGCAGACATTTTACATGTTGTTTGGTGAGTCAAGTCACTCTAAGTATGTAATCACTACAAGGTCAAAAAATCTTCATCATCAAGAATGAAGACCATGCCATGAACTTCGAGATCCCGCCCGCAGATGACGTAATGAGACTCACCACTAAGAAAACAGATGGCAGCACACAGAACTTCACACAACACAGTCGCCAGAATGCCAGTCGACCGCTAGCCGATGATGGGAGGGTACTTACCTCTTGAAACATGTCCTAGTAAAGGTACGTAAGTGAGCTAAAAGTGTTTCAAACGTTCGACTACTTTGAATAATATATAATCACTATTGACTATTTTGATAAATTTAAGAATTGTTCTATTGACCAATAAACATTGTTGTTTCATGGGTTTATAATTAAAATTATATTGTTCTGGTTATATACCTTATTACTGGATTTTCTTATTTAACATTTTTCCTCCCTTAATCTGGCTTGCTCTGGAAAAGGTGACATCTACTCCTCTACGGCCCTTCTTGGCACGCTTAGTTTATGTTGTGTCATTGTCTGGAGTTGTTTATGAAATTTAAGTATAACATCTTCAGTAATATTTCAATACTTATGAAACTTAACCTATATAAATATAGATATCAGTAACGTTCAAAGATACTCCCAATAAACCAAAACCCTTTATACGTTACAAATGCATTATTTAGTACAGCTCAGTTTGGATTTAGGAGTGGGTTGTCAACAGTAGACACTGTTGCTAGATTGGTATCATCAGCCATTCATGGTTTTGAAAATCATTGTAGTACTTCAGTTGTTTTGTGTGATTTGTCCAAGGCGTTTGATTGCGTCACTCATTCTATTTTAATTTCAAAATTGCATTATTAGGGAGTTACTGGCACCGAATTAGAACTTTTCTCTTCCTACTTGTCAAACCGTAGTCAAACTGTGTGCTTAAATGACAATTATTCTGAAGTTTTACCAGTTAGTTGCAGTGTTCCACAAGGGTCTGTCTTAGGCCCTCTTTTGTTTTTGGTAATGGTGAATGATCTTCCTACCAATATTAGCTGCGATTCTGTGCTATTTGCTGATGATATCACTCTGCATCACACAAATAGTGAAAGCGATATATTAAACCAAATTATTTCTACTTCAATGGAAGAGAGCAAAATCTGGTTCCAGAAAAATGGTTTCTGTTTAAATATGAATAAAACACAACATATGTGCTTCTCTCTGTCTGGTGTTCAAGGTATCGATGATCATCAGAAAGAGTTCAGACTCTTAGGCATTACATTGGACAGAAGACTGACTTGGGCTCCTCATAATGATAATATCTGTGTTAGATTGTCTCGGGTGATCTATTTATTAAGACGCCTAAAATGTCTTATACCATATGATTACTTAATAAATGCATATTACGCTTTTTTCAATAGCATACTGGTTTATGGTATTTGCTTATGGGGCAATGGAGTAGGCATAGCGAAATATTCTAGGACTGCAAAAGAAGGCTATTAGGATATTATCAGGATCCTGTTATAATGCTCATTGTAGACCCCTTTTCATTGATCAGAAAATGTTGACAGTTATAAACATTTATATATATCATTGTCTACTGCACATTAAAAAGAACGTAATCAGTTACCAAACTAGATCAGAACTTCATAATTGCCCAACAAGAATTAGTCATCACATTATCGAACCCCGGGCCAGGCTGACCAAATCCATGAAATGGTTTGAGTGCATGGCTGTCTCTATGTTCAACAAGCTTCCTTTAAATGTCCAGGAAACTAACTTGAGTGTTTTTAAGAAAAATGTGTGCATAAGTGGCTAATTGACAACCCTTTTTATAACATATGGGAATATTTTGATAGAGTTGTAAACATACACATATTTTAAGCTTTGTATTTATGTATTTTGAACTTTTATCTTTTTATAATCCATGTGGTTGTATCACGTTTTAATACAATGTAATCTGACACTGTCCATAACAACATATTGTTGCTCATGACAATAATAAATCAATCAATCATCTATGCATAACATTTTAGCGATTTAAAATTTCTCATCTCAGAAAACATTTCCTGCCTAGCAATATCGTTACACCTTTTTTTATTAATTTTCATATAATCTGTAAATTTCATGAACCCATTCTATTCGAAATCCAATTTAATCCGATACTGTTTATATTCTCTTCTAAACTTTTCCCCCAATTACTCATAACCTTTGTACTTTGTAAAAATTTTAAACGGTCTTTCTGAAACCTATCCTCTGGGTTTGACACAATATGATGAATAAATTTATTTTTTTTAATTAGGCATGTGCCTCTACTACTTTCTATTCATAATGCCAATAGAGCTGCAATATTTGCTGAATTGATCGGTGTATGCAGCACTTTTTTACAATATCTGGCCCTAACTCTATTTAAATTTTCCAAAGCTTCAGTTTCTTCCCATAATTCAGCAGCATATAATATTTTTTATTCCACTAATGCCCTAAAAATATAATTTAAATTTTCAATTACTATGTTTGCTAACTTGTTTAGGCAATTATTTATGTTAAATAACGCCACATTCCCTTGATTTTTCATTAATCTTATGTGCTCTTTCCAATCTCCTTTATTACCTAGTATAACTCCCAAATACTTAAATTTATCAACCACTTCTATCTTTTCTCCTTTCATAAACCAATTCTCGTTCTTGCTTCTCACCCCTCCTTTTCTGCAGACCGTTACTTTTTATTACTTTATGTTTATTTTTAAATTCCACTTAATGCTATAATTTAGCACCTCATTTAATGATTATTGCAGTCCTACAGCTGTCACTGATCCAATTGCAATGTCATCAGCATATAGAATGGCTATGATCTCCTTACCTTGCATTATTGGGCAGTGAAATTCTTTCCTTTCTAAAACACTCACTATATCATTAATAAACAAATTAAATAACAGCCTTGTCTTACATCTTTGTTATTCATGATGCATTTAGAAACTTCACCATTAGATAATTTTATGCTAAATCCTGGTTTCCTGTATATTGCTTTAACATAACTTATAAATTAAGAACTTATTCCCTGTTTCTCCATCTTATACCATAAATAATCTCTATTTATGGTATCAAAGGCCTTCTCAAAATCTATAAAGCCCCAATAAATTTTGCCCCTTTTATTACATACATATTTATCAATCAATGTTTTAATTACGAAAACATTGTCGCTAGTTCTTTTGCCAGCCTTGAATCCGGTTTGGAAATCAGAAATTATTCATTCTTGTGTCCGACTTTAGCGCTGTGTAACAAATAGTTGAATAAAAACACTTTCTTCAACGCACTTTATTTACCTTAGTAAACTTCTGGACGGCCGTTTCGCAGGTGGTGTTCCTGCATCATCAGCAGAGTGTCAACTGAGGTCTCTGGAGCAGGTGTTTGTGAGGGTGTCTGTTATGGTGGGGGTGTAGTGGAGGTGGGGGTAGGTGATGGGGGTTTGGTTTGACTGCCTGTGTGTATTAATGTGTCAAATAGCGTGTGTGATCTGAAATTGAGTTGGTTATTTAAAACTGATGTTGGGTGTGATTTTGTGTGTTTGTAGATTTCGAATTGTTCCAATGTATTTAATTTCTTGCTTTTGTGTGTGAAGTGTATAGAGCGTAGGCTACTGTATACCCCCCATCCCCCCCCCCCCGTGGGAATTTCCGACACATATATTTTTTTGTTGGTATTCCCATCTAGTTTCAGTTTTCAGTTGTTTGCCCCTTATCAATTACAGCATTTACCCGGAAACCCCGGAAATCCGGAGAAAATGAGTTTGTATTAATTTTTCTTCGTTTTTTGCTCCTAATATGCCCAGGGAATTTCTGGCTCACATATATTTTGTTGGTATTACCATCTAGTTTAAGTCTTCAGTTGTTTGCCCCTTATCAATTACAGCATTTACCCGGAAACCCGGGAAAACTACGGAAATCTGGAGAAAATGAGTTTGATTTAATTCTTCTTTGTTCTTTGCTCCTAATATGCCCAGGGAATTTCTAACTCACATATTTTTTGTTGGTATTGTCATCTAGTTTAAGTTTTCAGTTGTTTGCCCCTTACAAATTACAACATATCCCCGGAAAACCCGAAAAACCACTTTTATACGGAGAAAATGACAATGTTTTATTTTTTAAATCTTTGTTATTTGCTTCTAATATTCAAAGGGAATTTATGAATCATATGTTCTTTTGTTGGTATTGCCATCCAGATTAAGGTTTCAGTTGTTTGCCCCTTATCAATTACAGCAAATCCCCAAAAAACTCCGAAAACTACGGAAACCCGGAGAAAATGACTTTGTTTTAATTTTTTAAATCTTAGTTTTTTACTTCTATTATTCAAAGGGAATTGGTGACTCATATGGTTTTGTGTTGGTATTGCCATGTAGATTAAGGTTTCAGTTGTTTGCCCCTTATGAATTACAGCAAATCCCCAGAAAACACTGAAAACCACGGAAGCCCGGAGAAAATGACTTCGTTTTAATTTTTTAAATCTTAGTTCTTTCGTCCTAGTATTCAAAGGGAATTGGTGACTCATATGGTTTTGTGTTGGTATTGCCATGTAGATTAAGGTTTCAGTTGTTTGCCCCTTATCAATTACAGCAAATCCCCAGAAAACTCCGAAAACCACGGAAGCCCGGAGAAAATGACTTTGTTTTAATTTTTTAAATCTTAGTTCTTTGCTCCTAGTATTCAAAGGGAATTGGTGACTCATATGGTTTTGTGTTAGTATTGCCATGTAGATTAAGGTTTCAGTTGTTTTCCCCTTATCAATTACAGCATATCCCCGGAAAACTCCGGAAACCTAAAACATCCGAAGAAAATGAGTTCGTTTTAATTTCTTAAAAACCTTTGTTCTTTGATCCTAATATTCCCAGGGAACTTCTGACTTACATATTTTTATTTTTTTGTTGGCATTGTAATCTAGATTAAGGTTTCAGCTGTTTGCCCATTATCAATTACAACATATCCCCGTAAAACCCGGAAAACCACGGAAATCCACAGAATTTCTAGAACTCGGAACTTGTGATCTACGGTCACTGAAACCGTTATTGCGAAGTAATTCTTCTGCTTCAAGTGTGTCCCTTGCAGGTTCAAAAGGGTGAGTATATGTACTACGAGATATCTGCCATAATTGTGATGGTCACGTGCAAAGAAAAGGGGAATCATATCTTCTAAACATGCCAAGTGTAAGTCAAAGTTGTTTTCTTTAGTTGCTCGCTGAAATCTCAAAATCAATGACACTTTGTCCATATTACCATTCCAAAATTGTGCTGTTTTACCGAATGTCCCTTCTCTAACTTCAGTCAAGAAAGTTTGGTAGTGACTGTGGAAGGTTTGGTAAGATAAATTAATTATCATTCACAGATGTCAAATTAGAATATGAAGTGTGTTCTGTCAGGTTTCCAATCGCCTTCATTCCTTCAGCATCAGGATTTTTTCCAGTATTCTTTGTCATGCTGTAATTGGTAAGGGGAAAACAACTGAAACCTTAAACTATATGGCAATAGCAACAAAAATTATGTGATTCAGAAATTCACTGGGAATATTAGTATCAAAGAGCAAATATTTTTAAAAAATTAAAACAATCTCATTTTCTGCGGATTTTCGTGGTTTTCAGGGTTTACGTGGATATGCTGTAATTGATAAGGGGAAAACAAATTAAACCTTAAACTAGATGACAATACCAACAAAAAAACATATGAGTCAGAAATTCCCTGGAAATATTAGGAGCAAAGAACAAAGATTTTAAAGAAATTTTTAAAAAGTCAATCCCTCCAGATTTCCGTGGTTTTCGGTGTTTTCTGGAGATACGCTATAATTCATAAGGGGCAAACAACTGAAACCTTAATCTAGATGGCAATACCAACAAAAAAACATACGAATCAGAAATTCCCTTTGAATATTAGGAGAAAAGAACAAAGATTTAAAAAATAATACATAGTAATTTTCTCCGTAGGCCTATATATGTGGTTTTCCGGGGTTTCCGGGGATATGATGTAATTGGTAAGGGGCAAACAACTGGAACCTTAATCTATATGGGAATACCAACACAAAAACATATGGTTCACCAATTCCCTTTGAATACTAGGAGCAAAGATCTAAGATTATTAAAAATTAAAACGAAGTCCCTTTCTCCGGATTTCCATGGTTTTCGGTGTTTTCCGGGGATATACTGTAATTGATAAGGGGCAAACAACTGAAACCTCAATCTAGATGGTAATGCCAACAAAAAAACATGTAAGTCAGAAATTCCCTTTGAATATTGGGTGCAAAGAACAAAGATTTAAAAAATAAAACATAGTAATTTTCTCCGTATATACGTGGTTTTCCGGGTTTTCCGGGGATATGTTGTAATTTGTAAGGGGCAAACAACTGGAACATTAAACTAGATGCCAATACCAACAAAAATGTGTGAGTCAGAAATTCCCTGGGAATATTAGGAGCAAAGAACAATGAAAAATTAAAACAAATTCATTTTCTGCGAATTTCCGGGGGTTTCCGGGGTTTCCGGCTAAATGCTGTAATTGATAAGGGGCAAACAACTAAAATCTTAAACTAGATGACAATACCAACAAAAAAATATATGTGTCGGAAATTCCCACGGGGGGGGGAGGGTTTCATATTGGTAGCCCATGGTCTAGTAGTATTTCCATGTCTGTGCTTATGTTTTCGTAATTGTGGTCTGTTGTGATGATGTGCTCTGCAAAATTTGATTTGTTTTGTGTTTGGTGGATAGCTTTGATGTGTTCTTTGTATCTGGTTAGAAATGATCTGCCTGTTTGGCCCATGTAGAAACTGGGACAGTCTTGGCATTTGAGTTTGTATATACCAGTTGAATTAAATTTGTCTGTAAAAACCCTGAAAAAACACCTCACAAACAAACACACACACACAGACAAATTTCATAATCATTCTCCTTCCATTTAGTTAACTTACTAACATATTTCCACGCCTTTTCCATATCATTAGCATTTATCCATTCTCTTAATTTGTTAACTTCCCCCTCCTCGTACCCTTAGGAGTTCTCTATAATGTTTCTTTTCTGTTGTGTAAGTTAAATTGTCTTTTATATTATTAGACTTCTTCCATCTTAAATATGCTATACTATATAAGTTCCTTTTTTCCCTACATTCTGAGTTGAACCATCCCTTGTCCTTTTTGTTAACCGTAATCGTTCTCATCATATATTTTCCTGCCCTACTAATGCAGTAGATTAACAATTCCACCGCTTTATTTGGATCGGTTTTTGCACTTTCTTCAATGCCCACTTCTAATAATTCACTAGTTTTGTCACTTACAGTTTCACTAAATTGATGTGCTTTATTTTTATCCCATATCAGTCTTTTTCGACCTTACCTTTTCTATATATCCTATTCTCTACTGGTGTTTCCTTCCATTGAATATCTAGCCACCCTGAAAACACTAGATGGTTATTTGACGACTTATCTTCTATAACAAAGTCATTCACTTTCTCTGCTAGACTACTTGATATCAGAATATAGTCTATTACACTCACACCATTTTCGTTTATGAAGGTGTAATTTCCTTACTTGTCTTGTCCGTATTGGCCATTCAATATGTCTAAACCTAGTTCCTCGCACAAAGTTATTAATTTTATACCCTCCTGATTATATGTCCTATCCTTACTATTCCTAGCGTTTTCATAATTATGTATACTATTTAAACTTACAATATTCATTTCTGCAATTCTGGAATTAAAATCACCCCCCCAAGTACGTAGTGATTGGGGTTAAACTTATCAATGAGCGCTTCTATTTCACTTTTTAATTAATTCCATATCCTTTCATTATAGTAATTGGAGCCTCTAGGATGTAAGTAGCAGCAACCCATTAAAACTTCTATTTTTATTCTATTATTCAATAATCCGATCCAAAGAACCTCATCTAAATTGGAATTTATTATTATTATTATTATTATTTTCTCCCTTAAATCCTCCTTTATCAAAAACATAATTCCTGCTGGGGACCTACCATATATTTTTTCTTCATTCTTTCTTTTCTAAAAGAAAGAAAACCATTGACATTTATTTTTATTACCGGATTTAACCATGTTTCCATTAAACCTAAAATATGACAACTTAATAAAATTTCCTGCAATTCTTCGTTATTCTTTTTCTGCAAAAAAATTCTGCAATGTTAATGAAACTGCATTTTAACCCCCTTGTAATTGCATCCTATGGATTAAACCAATTTCTGGACTCATCCCCGGAAATAACCCATTTGCATAAATTATAGGTTCTTGATTGCTTGCTTATATCCTGTAGTTCCAATAGATTAGATTAGATTTGATTAGATTTATTTGCCACAGACATTGTACAATGTATTAGCAATAACAATTAACACAAATGAGATAAAATATACAAGTACACATTTCACCAGATAATGTCACTGAAGTCCTTGACACTGTACAGGGTGTTTGACATCAGGTTAGATTTAATTTTCCTTTTAAAAGCTACATATGATAACTCCTTAATTTTGTTTGGCAATGAATTAAATAATCTGAGGGCAACATATTCAAAACTTTTCTGGGTGGTGCTGAATTTACATTTATTTATATATATATATGTTTTCTTTGTTTCTGGTAGAGTAACTATGGACAGTAGAGCATTTATTATACAAGTGTGCATTCTTTTTTATATAGGGAAGACAGCTCAAAACAAACACTGATGGCAATGTAAGTATATTAAGTTCTGTAAAGAGTGGTTTGCAGGATGTTGTAGGCGATGCTCTAGAGATAATTCTTATTGCTCTTTTTTGCAAGATGAATATTTTGTTGGCATAAGGATGTCCTCCCCACAATAGGACTCCATAACTGAGATGGCTGTGTATATGGGCATGATGCACTAGTAAGAGTGACTTAATCAGCAAAAAGATAGGTTGTGAGACAGTTCTCCCGTACTGTAGAGGGAAGATCGTTAATATATATTATAAAAAGGACAGGACCCATGACAGAGCCTTGAGGTACACCATACTCTACCAGCTTATAATCTGATACATTATCGTTAAAGAGAACAGATTGATACCTATTACTCAAATATGAACGCATAAGTTCTAAGGTAGATTCGCTGAAACCATAATAAACACGTTTATGAATTAATATGTCATGGGAAACTGTATCAAAAGCCTTTGATAGATCAAAAAAATGGCTTACAACATGATCACCCTTCTCGATGCCTTCAAAACATTTTTTAATAAATGCAAGTACAGCTTCAATAGTACTATGTCCCATTCTAAATCCATATTGTGAGGGTGTAAATATAGAGTTGCTTTCAAAATACATGGTTATTTGTTTGTTTAGTAATATTTCAAAGACCTTTGATAGCACTGGTATTATACTTATAGGCCTATAGTTTCCATAATCGGATTTACTCCCTTTCTTATGAACAGGGATAACTTTGACAACTTTAAAAGTATTGGGAAAGTACCCCTTCTCAATGCAGTTGTTAAATATATGGGTTACCGGTTCACAAATATACACAGATGCTAATTTCAAGATTTTAGAGTTTAAGCCATATATATCAAGACATGAACTATTACTTAAATTTAGTATGACAGAGTAAACATCTTCAACACTTACATGTTTAAATAGGAAACTGATCTGAGGCTTGGATAAGTTGTTCATGAGATTCATTGGATCTAAATCACTTGGTATGTTGTTGACAATGTCATGCACTTTGTCAATAAAATAAGAATTAAAATTTTCAGCGTCTAGGTCAATATTTGGAGTAGAACTCCTATCACTCTTGTTTATCAGATCATTAATAATTGACCAAGTAGATTTAGGTTTATTGATTGAACCATTGATTTTATTAGAATAATAATTTATCTTACTGGCCTTAAGGGCTTTTTTGTACTTTTTTTGTAATTCACTGTATCTATCTTTATATTGTTTCTTGCCATTGTGTATGTACATTTTGTAATACATAGTACATTCTTCTTTTAATTTATGGAGGTCATCATTGTACCACTCTTTGTTATTCCCTCTTTTTGGTCCAATACGTGATTGTACAAAAGGGAATGCTGCATCAGTGATCTTTGAGAAGATTGACAGAAAATAATCAACTTTATCACTTAGATTTGTTAAGCCATACAATGTTAACCAGCTGACTAAACTTAATAAATACATGAAATATGGTACATTAGATGCATTAAGTGATCTTTTAAATGTATATGCAGGGTTAGATGGCTGAGTTCTGCTGGGCTTTAGATTAGTGTTGAAGTGAATGGCATCATGGTCTGATAGAATTGTATGAACTACTTTGGCTGAGCATTTGTTGGTATCAATATTCGTAATAACATTGTCAATACAAGTTCCTCCAGACCCATTGTTGTGAGGTCGAGTGGGTTCATCGATTAAATGCCTGACACCAAAGCTGTCGAAGCAATTATATATTTCTTTTACTTCATTGCTATCAACGCAGAGGTCTATGTTAAAATCACCAGTTAAGACAATTTGTTTGTTCACACTGTGTTTGTAAACTAGGTTGAACAGATCATGCAGTTTTATCACAAAATTGTCGGTGCCATGTTTACTGTGGTCAGGTATTCGGTAAAAGCACACACACACAGGACATTAAATGAATTAAGCATAATAGCACAGGCTTCAAATTCAAACATAGAAGATAAAGTAGAGAGATCAAATTTAGAGACCTCAAGACCATTTTTAACATAGATAGCTGAACCACCATGCTGGCCACTTCTGTTCCGGCAAAAGAAATCAGATAGTACATATCCTGGGACATCAAGTATGGCCAATTCATAGGCGCATAGCCAATGCTCTGTTATACATAAGACGTCAACTTCCCACTCAGAAAGTAGTAGAGATATGTAGCTTAGCTTATTCACAAAACTCTGCACGTTCCAGTACAATATACTTGTTGAAATACTGTTTGTATATTGTGCGTTTCTGGATTTTTGTATTTCCTTTTTTATTGCTAAGTAGTTTCCACGTAGTTCTTTTGTTTCATTTGTTTTTCGTTTCTCTTTGGAAGTTGTTAAAAAGACCGCGTAATGGCGGGATGTAGTGAGGCAAGCAGACATCTTGTTCTCAATATGTTAGAGTGATATCTTGTAAGAAGACAATGTACTGATGCATTGTAAGATGTGGAGTGTCAATAAATGTGATGAGTAAAGAGTTTCTGCAGCTTGTTGTATTGGGTATTCCACGAGAACAGGAAGATTTTTGATAGGTTATGAGCCCAGAGCAAAGCCCAGAGCAAAGCCCAGAGCAGAGCATAGCCCAGTCAGAGCCAAACGACGCCGAGAATACGAGAGCATAAACAGATTGTATAACGAGTGAGCATTTCTTGTGAATTATTGTGTGAAATACCATGTCGTCGGAGGGCATTGAGAGATTGAATACAAGAAATTGGGTACAATGGAGCACCCGAATGATGGCGTTTCTGAAGAAAAGGAGATTATGGGAAAGCATCGAACCTGGTTATGAAAATCTCGATTGGGACGAACTCACCGAAAAACAGAAAAATAGAAATGATGATGTTCTATCTTACTTAGTTCAGTATGTGAGTGATTGCTACCTAAATGATGTGGGTAAATGCACAAGAGCAAAGACTGCTTGGGAGAGACTAAAGAATATACACTGCAAGAGGAGTCCAGTGCAGTTTGTTAATTCATTGGAGCAACTGTGTACTCTGTCTAAATCATCGACTGAGTCAATGATGGATTATGTTTCGAAAGTGGAGAACCTGTGTGATATTTTGAGTCAACAGGGAACAAAATTGGATGACAACTTTGTTGCTGGTTTTATGCTGAGAGGCCTAAAGGAGGAACGCTACAAATCCATCATTCACATCATGGAATTGAATCAAGAGAATATGACTACAGAAAATGTCAAGAATAAATTGCTGATTGAAGAACAGAGAAACCAGAGGGAGTTTGAGCAGAGAACAAAACGTGAAGAAGAATTAAAGGGACTGTTATCTAGGAATACTGTAAAGAGAGTTGGAGACCAAGCAAGTGTATCCTGTTTTTTGTGTAATCAAACTGGTCACAAAGCCCGGGATTGCCCTAAGAATGTGGAAGCAAGATCGAGATGAACAGTAATCTGCTATTCGTGTGGAGAGGAAGGTCACACCAGTACCAACGGTCGAAAGGGAAGGAAGACAGGTTTTCAAAGGGGACAAAATGGATTTAAACCTGGGGGACAAGTGCTGAAAAATTTCAAAAGTAAGGAAGCAAAAATGGAGAGTGAAGATACTGAGCAAAATGAGGAAACTGATTCAGTGAAAAACCTCGGTTGCGGAATGGTGAGAGTTAAATATAGAGCCTGTGTAGGGAAATCCAAATATTTACCTCTGAACTGCAATGATAAAAATGAGTGTAGTGACCCTAACCGTTGGTTTTTGGATAGTGGGTGCAATGCTCACATGACTCCTCATCGTGATTTATTAAACAATTTTTGTGCTGACACAGCAGGCAGTGTGAAGGTGGCCAAGAAAGAGGAACCATGTGCAGTTAAGGGTTATGGAACTGTTACAATGAAAGTTTCTGATAAATGCGGTGGATGGACACTTGGACTGCAGCGTGTTTTATGGGTACCTGAAGTGAGCGATAATCTCTTGTCAGTACGTCAACTTGAAAAATCAGGCTTTTGTTTCAACATTGACAATGGGTTATTTTGTGGTTATGATAAACTGAATGGTGACCAAGAAGTGTTCTCTGCCCGAGTTGTGGAGGACGATATGTACGCCATTGACTGTGATTGGTATAAGATGGACAAAGTTGATTGTATTGGACAAAGCAGTTCATCTGTGCTTTCAACAGAGACCAAACCATGCATTGAGGGAGTGACGGTGCTGAAAGCAGTAACACGAGACATATGGCATAAGCGTTTTGGTCATGCAAACAACATTCCTGACTGTGAAGTAATCCCGAAAGAAAATACTATAGACTGTAGTGTGGGTCATCAGGGTAAAGCGAAAAGACTCCCATATCCAGAAAGAAAGGAAAAATCATCCGAATTGCTTGAGTTAGTTTATTCAGATGTGTGTTACATGAAGCCTGAAAGTAAAGGGGGTGGTAATTATTTTTGTACATTCACTGATGATTTCTCAAGATATAGTGAAGTTAGTATCTTAAAAGGGAAAAATGATGTGTTTGACAGTTTTTTAGAGTACAAAAATAGAGCTGAGAACTTGTTGGGTACAAAAATCAAGTATTTTCAGACAGATAATGGAAAGGAGTACAATAATGAAAAATTTAAATCCTTGTGTAAGAATGAAGGTATTTTTCATAGATTTTCTATGGCAGGCGCTCATCAACAGATGGGAGTAGCTGAGAGGTTAAATCAACAATTATTAACTCTTGCTAGATGTATGCTTATTCAAGCTGGCATGACAGCTACTTTCTGGGGGGAAGCTATAGACACAGCCTGTTTTATAAAGAATAGGTGTGTATCATCAGCCTTAAATGGTAAAACACCTTACGAGTTGTGGTTCAAGATGCAATTGAATGTAGAGGAGCTTCAAAGAATGAAAGTGTTTGGTTGTGAAGCTTGGGTATTTAAGAACACTGCAAAAGGTAGTAAAATGGAGTCTAGGGCAGAAAGATGTATTATGCTTGGTTATCCTAAAGACAAAAGAGGCTATCGTTTATGGAGTGTAACTGGTAACTATGTAATACAATCCAGAGATGTCAGATTTGAAGAGAGCATTTTCCCAATGAAAGACAAAGTTAAAGGCAATTCATATGTCAATTCAGTAGAAACACCTGTTGTAATAAATGTTACTGAGAATGGTGATAATTCTGATATAGAAATAACAAACGAAGAGTCTGATGATGATGATACTGGGGAAATATCTTTAGGTGAGAATTTATCTGATGTTCAGAGTCTAGGGGGAGTAGGCCTAGGTGAATTACTTGATATTCCTAATGAGGTAATCGAACCTCTTATATCTGATGTTCAGAATCTAAGAGGAGTAGGCGAATTACCTGATGTTCTTGATGTAATTGAATCACCTATACTGCGCAGATCTGAGAGGATTAAAAAACACAAAGAAGTGTGTAATTGTTGTCAGTCAGCTGTTTTCAATAGTAGTTGTGAATTATGTGAACCTAAAACTGTAGAGGAGGCGTTAAGTAGTACACATAGAAATGAATGGGTTAAAGCCATGGAAGAGGAAATGTCTATGTTAATGGGAAACAAAACTTGGGATCTAGTTAAGAAGCCCATCAATTGTAAATTAATTGGTACCAAATGGGTTTTTAAAGTTAAAAGGGATCAAGATGGAAATGTTACACAATTTAAGGCTCGCCTTGTAGCACAGGGTTTTAATCACATTCAAGGAATAGATTACTGGGAATCTTTTAGTCCAGTTGTGAAACGGAAAGTAATCCGTCTGATGACCGCTCAAGCTGTAAATTAATGATTGGGGGTGCCATCATGTAGATGTCAAGTCAGCCTATCTTAACAGTGAAATCAAGGAGGATCTTTATATTAAACAACCTGAAGGTTTTGTTAGTGAGAAGTATCCCAAACATGTGTGTAAACTTAACAAAAGTATGTACGGACTTAAGCAAGAAGGGAGGGATTGGAATGACCATTTGCATAAAATATTAACTGATTTGAGATTATTTAAATCTATTAGTGATCAGTGCCTCTATGTTCATCCAAACAAGACATTGTTTGTGACTGTTTATGTGGACGATCTTGGAATTTGGGGGCAACAGGAGCAAATTAACTCATTTATTAAGAAGTTGTCAATGAAATTAGAAATAAGAGACTTAGGTTTTCCAACTAATTTCTTGTCTGTCAAATTTCTTAAAGATTGTGAGGGAAATGTAAAGATGAATCAAACAAATTATATTGAATCTGTGTTGTCAGAATATGGTATGCTAGATTGTAAGGGATTGAGAACTCCTTTACCAGTACCAATGAGAGACTCAAGTATGCCAAAAATTTGTGATGTTCAACCTTATGATGTTACCTGTTATAGAAGTGCTGTAGGTAGTTTACGCTATATTGCTAATATTAGTCGCCCTGATATCATGTTTTCTGTATGCAAGCTTAGTCAGAAAAATGAGAAACCTGATCTATGTGACTGGAAGGAGGTAAAACACCTCTTAAGATACTTAAAACAAACCAAAGATTTGTCTTTGTACTATTCAAACAGTGAAAAGTCACCTGTTAAAGTGTATGTAGATGCTAGTTGGGCAAAGAATAAGAGTGATGGAAAATCCATTACTGGATATGTAATTATTATGGCAGGAGCTGCCGTTATCTGGAAAAGTGTTACTCAAAAGAGACTCTCTCTTCATAATAATGAATCTGAGGTCTTAGCCATGGTAGATGTGTTAAGTGAGATTAAGTGGCTAGATATTTTTTTCTCAGATATTGGTCAAAACAATTATCTTTCGAAGCCTTGTGTAATATTTGCTGATAATCAAGGTGCTATAGATATCTCAAAGGGGGAAAGCATATCAGATAGGACCAGACATTGTGCTGTAGAATCATATGTTTTGCAGGAATCAGTAAGAAATAAATTTGTTGAATTTAAGTATGTATCCACAAATGATAATGTGGCAGATTTATTAACCAAGTCTTTGTCAGCTGATAGCACTCAAAAGTTTTGTTAGGACTATCATAATCAAATGATGAAAAAAAAAAAAAAAAAAGGAGAGAAGAGAAAAATCTAGAAACGAGGGGGAGTGTTGAAATACTGTTTGTATATTGTGCGTTTCTGGATTTTTGTATTTCCTTTTTTATTGCTAAGTAGTTTCCACGTAGTTCTTTTGTTTCATTTGTTTTTCGTTTCTCTTTGGAAGTTGTTAAAAAGACCGCGTAATGGCGGGATGTAGTGAGGCAAGCAGACATCTTGTTCTCAATATGTTAGAGTGATATCTTGTAAGAAGACAATGTACTGATGCATTGTAAGATGTGGAGTGTCAATAAATGTGATGAGTAAAGAGTTTCTGCAGTTCCACGAGAACAGGAAGATTTTTGATAATACTCAAACCAGATATTGTTTCTACTTCATAGTAGTTCTTTGTATTAGAACTGCTATGTGTTTTCCACTCCCCAACCTCTAGCTTTCTGAGTCCATTACTTTGCCCTTTTTGTCATTTTTGTGGTTTGCGGTCCCCATTATTTTTCCACTCCTGCTCAGGCCTTAATTTTCCAAAGAACTCAGTTACTAGACAACCATCTGGCCAATGATCAGCTTTGAATATTGTTTCAAATATTTCTTCATCGACTTCTACGTGGAATGACGAGTAAGAGTCATATTTTGTACACAGTTTTGTAACTTTGAATTCTAGGTTGCTGTTACGACCATGTTGAACTATTTCCTCAGTTGATGTTTCAGGATCAAATCTGGACACAAATATAGCCTTCTTTCTCTTCGGTTTGGCTACAGTTTTAAGGCTATCCGATTTGTTGGTACCGGTTAGCAGTACCTTATTTTCCTTTATTGCCCGTTTTTTTACGACAGTGGCCCAGCTAACAGCATCGTCATTTTTTGTCGTTTGCTCGCTGTCTAGGTTTGGTACTCCTGTTTCCACCACCAAACTACCATCTTTTACTGCTTCTGCTGGAATGTTGCTTCGCTTTTCAGTAGGCCGTGATGCAAGTTTTGCACTCTGGTGTCCTGTTTTCGTTGATTCATTTTTGCTGAGTGACGGTTTTTCAATTATTTCTTTCATGGTTGATATTTCAGCATTCACTTTTGTGAAACCCTCATTCATTTTTGTCACAAGTTCTCCCCTGTGGTGACGAAACCGGCGTTAGTGTATTTCTATTTTCTGCTGAAAGTTGTGCTGTATCCTGAGATTGCTGAGATGACATTGTGCGTGCCTTAACCCCTGGATCTGAACTCTGCCGCCTAACAGGTGACTTTAGTGCTGATCTCGGTGTTAATTCACTTGCTTCGTTTTCCTCATTCCTTGAAGTCGATCCACCCGCAGCCTCGCATTGTTCACTTAATTCTTGCTGACTTGTTTTCCTGTTTCCTTTCCACACTCTCGCCCATTGACTCCCGTTACTCATATTTTTGCGACAGAGCTCCAAATGAAATATTTCTCTTTCAACTTTCAATTTGTCCTTAACTAAAATTACATATTTCCCATTTCTTCTTGCTTCTTTCAGAAATGGCACAAATTGATTTCTGATTTTCCTTGTCCTAAGATCGAAGTCGTGCTCAACTCTCACTCTTGACCCGCTCAGCTTTTGCCTAACACTTGCCTCTTTCGCTCCCATATTGGTGAATTTCACTAAAATCGGCATATTAGCCCCTTTTCCCATTCTGTACGCATTTTCAATCTGATATTCATTGAAATTTAGTCTGAAGATGTTCACAAAAGATTCTAAGACTGTATAGATGGTATCCGGTCGCCTCTCATATCTTGTTTCCGCTAGCCCAAAAATTACTATATTTTTTCTTTCTCTCATTGAATTTCAGGCTTGACAGTCTTCTTTTCAGAGCTATGTTCTCCTCCTTCAATAGTCCAATTTCTTTTCTCTTTTCTTCTACGTTCACGTTAACTGCTTGCACCATTTCCTTTAGCTCCTCCATTGTTTTCTTAAATTGGATGTCCATTTCTTTGAATCCCTCTCTCATTTCCCTCTTCACCGTCTCTTCCATTGATGGTCCGGGATTTAGTTAACACCTCCAATTACTAAGAGCATCATAATTACTAGTTCAATGAACTACATGTTATCTATATTTCTCCCGTTTTTATCTTCACCGCCTCTTTCTTCACTCTTCTCATATTGAATCTTCCTATCCTTATTCTGTAAGCCACCAGTTCAATCCCCATCTTCGCTACTTCAGAAAAACTTCTCAGCAACAGATTGCAAACTCCTCCGCCAATTCTTTGCGTATCCGCGGTCGTTGACTCGCACACACGCGTAAAACTCTACTTCCACCTCTACACAAAACCAACCGACCTCACCGACTTCTGAAGGATGAATGTATTTTGCATAGTCTGTAGTGATTTGAATATTGTCTTCGGTAAATAACACCAAGCAGGTGAAGCATATGTCAGAATAGGTAGCACAAGTAACTTGTAAAGAGTAATCTTCCTTTTTAAACTTAAAACAGGAGATTTCAATAGAGGAAATAGATTAGATATTCTTGCTTGACCCTTCGACTTCATGTATTCAACATGTCTATGCCAGAGCAGTTCGCTATCCAAGATAGATATTTGACAGAATTTGTAAAATGAATTTCTTATAGCAGATCTGTAGATTTTCACGTGGTCTTTTCTTGCATGTTGTAAACGTTATGGCTGGACATCTTTCTGGATGTATTGTGATTCTCCACTTGTTGAACCAAGGTGTTCAATGTGCCTTTGCAGATTAGAAACAGTAGAAGTGGGATCATGATTTTTGCTGTAGATTGTTATGTCATCAGCGTACATTAACGTTTTTATGAAGTCAGGTATGTCAGCAGTATATATACAGTACAATAAAGGTCCTAAAACTGACCATTCAGGTACTCCAGTTTCAATTTTACGAGTGTTAGACAAAAATCCATCAACTTTGACTTGAAAAGTTCTATTTTTTATATAGCTCTCTAACAAAACTGTTAATGCCAGCGGCATAGATATGTTAAGTATATATATATATATATATATATATATATATATATCAGACCTGACTGCCAGACTTTATCGAATGATTTGGCAACATCTAAGAAGAAGGATGCTGTGTATAGCTGTCTGTTCAAAGCTATGGAAAAATCTTCTACTATTGACAGCAGATTGTGGTTTACAGAACGTCCTCTTTGAAAGGCAGTTTGCCAAGGAGGAATACTTTCGTTTGTGAAAGACAGCATTCTTTTAAGAATAATTTCTTTCCAGGAGTTTGCCATGGGTATCAAGTAAGCTAATCAGACGTCTGTGTTCTGGATAATTTTGTGATTTATGTTGCTTGGGTATGGTGATTATATGTGCATGTTTCCAACGTTTGGAAAGTATTTTAGTTGAAGAGCTGAATTGAAGATCTTTGTAATGTGACAAATTGACTTTCGTGGTAGATTTTTTAGAGCTATGTTTGGCACCTGATCAGGTCCGGGAGATCTAGAATATTTTAGTGATTTAATTTCCCTTATTACTTCAGATGGCGAAGTGAAAGGTATGCTATTTGCATCGGAAATTGTAGATAGTTTTGATACTTCTTCAACAATGTGTAGGTTAGAGTAAGGTAGTCAGCAATAACTTCAGTTTTTTTCTTTAAGACAATACTTCAAGCCTTAGAATGTATATACAGGATTTGATTGTACACAGCTTCCAGGTTTGGTTAATCTTCCAGAGATCTTCCAAATAGTATTACTAGAAGCAGCGTCCTTGACATCAGCTTCAAATTGGTCGACTTTATGTTCCTGAACCATTCGGTGAAATTTGTTTTACAAGTTTTTATATAGAGTTTTGTCAGTTTCATTTCTTCTCTCAGTGTTTCAGCTTGCATAATACTGTTATATCTGGGTTTAACACAATATTACTGTTATTTTTATAAAAGGTAGTCGCCTGGAAAAGTGCATGTTTGACAGTTTGAATATAAATGTCTACAGTTGTATCAAGGTCACTCTGTGTATTAACTTTTACATTTTCTGGAAGAGAACACTGAATATAATCCCTGTAAATATTTCAGTTTATGTCTGCTTTGTTTTTCTTATTTAAAGCAGTAGCAGATGGGATGTGGTCAATAATTAAGATAACGAGATTATGGTCTGATGTTAAAGCTGGCACTGATTCAATATATAAAGGTGTAAGAGTTGAATTTATTAATGCAATATCTAAAACATCTGGTCTATGTAGATTATAGGAAGGAAAATGAGGAGGTTCATGAGGAGCAATAACATTGTAGCAGTGAAAATTTGCATGCATTTCAAGTAGGCGTCCTCTTGTAGTGATGAGTTTTGAATTCCACGAGGTATTTTTAACATTATAATATCCACAGTGGATGTAATTATCAGACATATTATGTAAAAGATGAAGATCTGCTTCCAATAATTGCAAGCTTGGTGAACAGTATATAGCACCAAGCTGAAGGTGCTTACTGTTAATTGGTATATTAACAAAAGTAGCTTCTACATTACAGAACGCTGGAGAAGCTACGTAACAATAGTACATAGTACTTTTAATGGCAATTGCAGTGCCAACGTAGAGGGCTGGAGGGCCATCATAAATCTTATCTTATCTTATCTTATCTTATCATTTCGATAAATGGATCTAATAGTGAAGCATTTGTTGGCTATTAGATGTGTCTCATTTATCAGTAATACATCTACATCATACTCTTCAAGAAACTCCGATAGTAAATTCTTATCTCTTAAAATTCAATTTGCTTTCCAGTAGAATAATTTTAAAGGTTTCTTTATAGTACCCATTTTCTTAAGAACAAATCAGTTCTGACATTTCATTTTTTATTATTTCGATTTTTGATAGAATGTTATTCTCCTGTTTGATTTTGGTCATGGCATTTTTAAATTTATCTAAATAATAATATACGCCTTTGTACAAACTAAACATCTCTTTATGTATTGAAAGACAGAAGAGTTTTCAGTTCTTGCTTGGGCATTTGTCGCACTAGCAAATTCTCTCTGCAGCAATTGTGGAAAATTGCGTTTATTTAAGACAACATTCGTTTTTCTTGTTAGTTTCCTCCAATTTCGAATGCCATTTACATATTTCACATATTTCGGATAATCTTTATAATTAGCAGTGTGCTCCCGTTGACAGTTTGCACATTTAGGTACAGAAGTAACGTTTGCAGCACATATTTTGTGAGGTGTTCATTTCCACATGTCACACATTTTGGTTTCACATAGCAAGCCTTATGGCCAAAGCCCTGTTATGTTATAATGTTATAAGTGCCAAAGCCCTGGCACTTATAACATTGGAGAAGCGCTTGTTTACTGATATAATCCTTCATAGTTGTACTTATACGTATAAAGGCATTGATTCAATAAATGTTTAATTTGTTGTTTCGTCTATCTTCTTTCGTTTCATTTGCTTAACAGAGTCTACAGCAAATTTTCGAGAGATCAGCTCGTTTTGAATGCTCAGAACATTTGTTTCTAAGGGGAGGCCTTTTCCGACTTTATGCATTTTTGCTTGATTTGTTGGGGAAGTATAAAACTCCAAGGCTTTATTTTTTAAGTATTCTTTGATGTTACTGTAGTCCTTTTCATTTGCACAAAAAGTTTTATCCCTTGTGGACATCTTTAGTTTAGGTATCGTATTACCTTGCATGGATGCAGATGTTTTCGTACTTGTGCTGGTGACAGTCATGATATAGTTTCAGAGATTCTGTTAGGCAGATCCATGGAAGTCGCAGTTGTTAAGACCTGGAATCTATTTTGTGTCGGTATTGATGCTTTCTGTGATAAACGAGAAGCAGTGAGTTGAGCAGAGTATGTCTTCAATTGTTTTTAGCAGGCATAAACTCTTCTGTTGTTTTTCTCACTCTCATTTGTTTCGTAACTGGCTCAAAAGATAATTTTTGAAGGCCATCACTTTTAGCATTGTTGGGTTCATTTGTGCATTCAATCATAGACTTTACTTCATCGCTGTTTACATTCAAACAAGATTTTAACTTACTTGAATTTTCAGATGAACAGAATAGTCCCGATGCATTTTCGAAAGTAGGCAACTTTTCAGAAGCTACGAATTTTTTTGTTTGTCTGTGTCCATGTTTGGAAAAAATCACAAACACTCGCACAATAAAACAAGAAATTAACTGTTAAACACTTAATTTTATTGTATGCACTTATTTTACTATCACAAATAAAAAACACAAAGCTGCTCTGAAAACAGTATCTGCTGAAACAAAACTAAACCCACGTTATTTGATATTAAACGTATTTGGAGCACTGATATTTAAAGCACCCGCTATGATATTATGTTAGCTCAAACGAAAGTGACCATCTTCCGTCATTTTGCAGCATTAGATTTAATTTACTTAACGTTAGGGAGAGAAGAAATCGTGGCTTCACGCTGACGCGACCAGGCGGGGTAGCGGCCACGCCGAGAGGAAGGGGGACTTTGTTGTGGTGCATACTACAATCCTGCTTCTGTATCGGGTGACAAATTCAAAGTGGTAGCAAAGAATCACGAGACATAAGAGCAGAAGTGACTAAACAAGATTAATCCACGGTATTGTAAAATTTTCTAAACTGTGTTGCATTTAAATCTCCGCGTGTACTGCTGTAAAATGTATACAGAACATTGTTTTAAATGTTAAAATGCAACATTTTATAAAATTAAACGTATTATTGTTGTTATTGGTCCAGGAGGCCAGACCGTGAAGAGAAAGCAAGGGCCCCAGGAACAAATTTTCCCGAGCCCCCTTCAAATATTAAATTCACCACTGAAACCCAACCTCGTCCTTTGTAATGTACGCAACAAAAAGATTATGTAATGATATTATACTCGTATAATTATTAAGTGCCAGAATGGTACCGTTACTTTATGAGATTGTGTGGTAGGCGGGAAAATATATCTGTCCGTCCGTGTGCCTGTAAGCGCGATAACTCAAATACGCTTTATCGGATTTTCATGAAGCTTGGTATACGCATTTATAACTCCCATGGGACGAAGCCTATTGATTTTGGATCAAATCGGTTGACTGATGCCGGAGTGAAGCCCAATTTAGTGCCTATTTTATGGTAATATATAGGGTCCGGACTTTTAGGCTTTTATAAAATGTATTTTAGCTTTTTATTTTAGTTGAATAGCCCGTTTTAGGTTTTAAACAAAAGATTTTACTCCCCTTAATAAAACACTTCTATTAATACCGAAAATTGTGTTATTATTTTGACACAGTTATTCTAGATTTTTTTAGAAAATAAACAAATAACTATTCCTTATACCGGCACTCGAAAAATTGCATAAACAATTGAGATATTTACCCTTTAATTGTACAATTATTCTTTCTTTTTATAGTATTTTAATGAAAAGTCTGCAAGTCAACGAACGAACACTAGATGGTAATAATAAAAAAAATAAAAATAATAATAATGTGTTCATGAAAAAGTCAACTTCATTTAAACCTCATATGCATGTTAGTAAAAGAACTTTAAATTTCGAATTCAAAATCCGAATAAGTCGCTTATTCACTTTTAACCAATTTTATTTTAGAGTAAATTTAGAAGATAAAAAATAAAAACCGGCTCTGGCCCCGGGGCTGCCCCTCCCTCTCGTCGGGCCTGCAGGAGGCTAAAATGAAAACTGATTTGCATATTCAATAGTATCCCGTGCAATTATGTTGTTAATTTTATTTTAAATTACATTGTCTATTTGATTTTAAATTATTTTAATCTTACAAAATTGGTTTTCTGAGCTAGATGGTAGCGTCTTGGGCTCGCAGAATGGAGGTCCAATGTTTAAGTCCTGTCGCCGGTTTATTTTTTAATTTTTTATTTGTGGTTTCTCCAGTCAAATGGGCCGTTTGGATATTTACTTACCGTGACTCGTCGTTCTATTTCATCTGATATCAAATATTCGATGTCGAGTCTTTATTACCTATGGTAGGGGTAGAAGTGAAAATGGCGTTTTCTTATTTTAAAATAAATGTTACTGTAGTCACGATAGCACTGATGAATGAACTTGAAAACACCCGCCAAACACCGTCATTCACAATCGTATCCGTTCGGCTTAGTTCGGCAACCAGCCGCCATCATGAAGCGATGATTTCCTCTCTCTCTCTCTAACGTTATTTTGGAACAGTTACGTTACTGTTACAGTTACACGAAAGTAACTGTTATTTATAACCGTTACCTGTTACTTTTTTTTATATTACGTAGTTAATCGCCAGATCACTTCCCACTTGTAGGGGAATGCCCTTTTATCTCCCCCCCCCCCCGGTTGGGGCCGTAGCCAAGGCTGGGGCTCTAGGTAGGGACCCTCGAAATAAAATAACAGTTGTAAAATTAAGCTTTCAATTAGGGATGAGCATCGATAGTTAAAATATCGAGGTTAAAATCGGAGATAACCATCGATATGATGATAATATCGACCTGAAAACATCGATATGACGATAATATCGACCTGAAATCATCGATGTATTTAGACAAAAAAAAAAAAAAAAAAAAAAAAAAAAAAAAAAAAAGGATGTGTAATTTTGGTCCACCTCTCTACTTTAAGTGATATTTTTATTTTAAAAGCACGGAAAACGACCAAATTTGATGTTATATTATCCTTTAAAACCTATAGATTCCATTTATAAGCACCATATATTTGTTCAAAGGTCCTAAATATAAGTAAAAACGTGAAGAAGTAGGGACAAAATTAACCTAAAATGGCGCTGTGAACTGCTGTCAAAACACGAATCTCCATGCGCTGGCCGGTGTTCTGTTTTCATGCAATCGGTCACGTGCTGATAATCCAATACCGGAAACCTAACGGTAAAAACCCGGTCTCAATGGCTCAGTCGGTATCGAGGCCGAGGTACCTACTTCATATCTACCCCAGATTTGCCCCCAAGCCCCAGGACCCCCTTCCTGCTTTCCACCAGACCCCTTCAACCGAGGACGGTAACTTTGCATTAGCCCCGGATCCATGGGCGTCGGCATGGGGGGGCAAGGGGGGGCAATTGCCCCCTCCTGGATTGCCTTATGGAGTCATTTATTTGTGGTACTCTTTGTCAACCTGCAGTTGTTGGATGGAGAATAAAAGAAATATAATTACTTTTTAATGAGTTTAGCAAGTATTAACTAACTATAATATTATAATATGTATTTATAATAATATGTCACTAAGGCCGTTGCTCAAAAGAGCGTATTCTGTTAGCTTAAAAAACTTCTTAGCCTCGTCGAATTCAGGTGGGGTTCAAAATGACGATCCGGTTAACTAAGTTAATATTAATGTGTTTAGCCTAATCATTTGAGGTCCGAAATTGATTTTCGGTCGATCATAATAAAATATCATTTGTATAATTTCAATGTTGATTAACTTCAATCAGGAATTAGTTCACAGTACACTTATTTAAATTATTGTCGTAATATTACTATTTGTTCATTATAGTAAATTAATTCTTATTATTATAGAGTAAAGTATAATTTAGCCAAATAAATAAGGATCAATATGTTAGGAAATATGTTGAGTTTGCCCCCCCTTAATAAAATTCCTGGCGACGCTACTGCCCGGATCCCTTTCTTGTTTTGCCCCCAAGCCCCACCAGGGGCGCAGGACCCCCTTCCAAGCTTCTATCAGACCCCCTTCACACCGGGAGCTTGGAGTGCGGTACTTATCATAAACTAACGGGGGAACCTAACCATATAACTCAAATGGAAAGCATGAGAATATAGAACTATTGGTAGCACTGGAGAAGCCTTTGGGAAAATGGCCGCCGGCCAATGGGAGTGTTGGTTCCCAACCGAGGGCCCGCATAACGATTGCAGCACGGCGCGTGGAATTCTATAGTAAACACAAATCAACTCTGAACATACGATAAGCCAATAGAATGTCATGCAACTTGCAGTGTTGCAAGTTCACGACTCGCGACTCTGCAAACGTTCTCTGTCTAACAAAGAAAGAGAGAGAGAGCGAGAACACGCGTGCTTACTCACTGCTGCTCTGCGTCAAACATTCACACATTATTTTAACGTATTTCGTTTTTGAAAAATCGCGAACAAAAGTAGCTTGAAATTTTGAAACCTATTACACGTAAGATACAACATAAATTATCTTAAAAGAAAGTGAAGAAAGGCTTACCTTATTGAGCTGTAGAAATAGGCCTACAAAGGGACAAATAAAACTTCTTCGTCTTCGTCCTCTTCACTTCCTTCACCACTCGTGTCACTATCTGTTTCACTGTCCCTAAGATTTATAATTATACTTTCAACAGTGTCATCCCTGTGTATTACTTCGTGGCCCATTTCTAACGCTATCTGATCCAGTTCATTTTTTTTTTTCGTGAGTTTTATAAGGGGCAACACGGGCTAGGAATTCTGATATAGTTTCTGTGGGACTGTATGTTATGTTGTGTTCTTGAAGCCATTCCTGAATCTCTCTCTCTCTCTCTTACGTGAATTTGTTGTGGGTAACTTATTTAATAGCCTAGAATGATAGCTGGCGTTATCCATAATTATTATCGAACTCGCGTCCAGATAAAAAAGAAATATGTTCGTGAACCATTCTTTGAACCTGTCCGAAGACATTTCTGTATGATAATCGGTGTTTTTACTTTTAGGATTGGAGCGAAATACCCATTTACTTTCTGGTATAAACCCTGTTTTAGCTGAGCCTGCATGGCATATTATAAGCATACTACCTTTTCCTATTGGTACTTTAAGGCCGCCTCTTCCAGTCGGATCTTGCCATATGTCCCTCCTGGAGTGATTCTGGTTGACCCATGTTTCATCATGATAAAATATGGGCCTCGTATCTCCCATCCCCCTAAGATTGTGAATTGTACGCAGAAATTTTTGTCTGGCTGCAACAATGTCGTCCCTTTCCAGTAGAAATTTCCGGCCATCATTGGTTCTCCTGTACTTAAATTCTAGGGATTTCAAAATCATATACATGGAGGAGACAGAACCTTTATATATTTTTTTTTCTTTCGCATTAAAGAAACTAATTTTTTAGCTGTGGGATATTCCCCCGTATCGTACAATTCAAATATTGTCCGGCGTAAAATACACTTTTGAAAACCGTCAAGATTTGCTTTGCGCTTTTTAACTGTGCGATGGTTTCCAGGAGATCTAAAACTGAGCCCACCCCCTACTTCAGTTGATTGTTTTCCCTCCTTAATAATATTAGTCACAGATTGTTCACTAATTTGGCAAGCTTTAGCAGTTAATTCCGGTCATGGAAATCACCATTAACGGCCGTGGGTGTCGGCATGCTGACCACATGCCCCCAATCCTGCCATCTACCTGTGGTAGATGACGCAGCGGTCGGGTGGGAGGCCAAGTCTCTTCAGGGATGTAGCGCCATGGAGTTTATTTTTTTCAGCAGTCAATTCCTTACAAAATTCGTATTATTATGCACTTCGTCGTCCGAAATAGTCTTTTAAAAAACTAAAAACACTGAAAACCATAGCTCTCGCCTGCTTACGCAAAACTTTGTGGGTATAAATTGTTTCACCACTCGTACTAGGCTTGCTAAGGTGACATTACGGACACTGAATTCTCACAAAAGAATACACACGACCCGCTCTTGATTGCTAACACATATAAACTGAAACTGCGTCTGTGTTTTATCTGTGGCTGTGTTTGTGGAAGTGAGAGGGTCTTGTTGTTGTTTATGTTAACAGATAGACAGAAACTTAGTCTAATGTAATCCATCGATGGTGTTATTATTTTAGGGTAGAAATAAGAAAGGATCTCGTTGTTTGTATTACCATTTGCAGGATAAGCGCTATCTTCCGAACGGAGCGTCCTACAGACATGATGTTTGGACAGTCGGCTTCCAAAAAAATACAGCTTTCTAATGGTGGTATCAGGAAATACCTAAATTTAATAGATTTTGAGCGCGCAAAGAAATAAGTGAAGTACATCTCTTTAGCGAGGCAGCACGTTTCGTCAACTGTACAACACCGCAGCAACCTAATTCGCTTATCACTTCGTCACGTGACTCTGCCTGCCCCGCCTCAGGTTCAGAGTTGTTCTGTGTTTACTCTAGTAGAGTCGTGGACCATACCCTTTAAAAATTCCATGGTATCAGAAAATTAGGCAAAATTCACAAACCAACAGAAATATTTCCATGAAAACTATCGTTGTAAAAAATCATTCTTTTGGGAAATTAAGCTCCTGTAATTTAAATTATATCGTAGAACGAAGGTAGCCCAAAAATTTTTTTTGTTACAAAAACATCGATGTCGGGGACAAACATCGATGTAGCAAAAACATCGGTTATTTTCCATGGATGTAAAAAAACATCGATTATCGACAT
This sequence comes from Ectobius pallidus, assembly GCA_964059195.1. Taxonomy (NCBI): domain Eukaryota; kingdom Metazoa; phylum Arthropoda; class Insecta; order Blattodea; family Ectobiidae; genus Ectobius; species Ectobius pallidus. Next base: position 160,978,354 of record CAXKWD010000002.1, read on the forward strand.
GAAAATAAACTGTTTGGAATTTTCCTGTGGTTTACAGCCTAATGATATAAGTGTACCAAATTTCAAGTTTCTAGCTCATCTGGAATTGGGCAAACATTAATGTCAGTGAACGTGCCCTTTTTCGGGGGTTATAGGGCTAAAACTTAAAAAAATACTTTTTTTTGAATTTTTCTATGGTTTACAGCCTAAAAGCTATATGTGTAGGGATACCAAATTTCAAGTTTCTAACTCTTCTGGAAGTGAGCAAACATTAATGTCAGTGAGCGAGCTCTTTTTTCGGGAGTTTTTAGAGCTAAAAATTTAAAAAAAAAATACATTTTGGAATTTTCCTGTAGTTTTATAGCCTAATAGATTTATGTGTACCAAAATTCAAGTTTCTAGCTCATCTCGAAGTGAGCAAATATTAATGTCAGTGAGCGAGCTCTTTTTCGGGGGGTTTCAGGGCTAAAAATTAAAAAAAAATACTTTCTGGAATTCTCCTTTGGTTTACAGCCTAAAAGCTATATGTGTGCCAAATTTAAAGTTTCTAGCTCATCCGGAAGTGGGCAAACATTAATGTCAGTGAGCGAGCCCTTTTTCGGGAGTTTTTAGAGCTAAAGACTTAAAAAAAATACATTTTGGAATTTTCCTGTGGTTTTATAGCCTAATAAATATGTGTACCAAAATTCAAGTTTCTAGCTCATCTCGAAGTGAGCAAACATTAATGTCAGTGAGCGAGCTCTTTTTCGGGGGGTTTTAGGGCTAAAAATTTTTAAAAATACGTTTTGGAACTCTCCTGTGGTTTACAGCCTAAAAGCTATATGGGTGCCAAATCTAAAGTTTCTAGCTCATCCGGAAGTTGGCAAACATTAATGTCAGTGAGCGAGCCCCTTTTCGGGGGTTATAGGGCTAAAATTTTTTAAAAATACTTTTTTGAAATTTTCCTGTGGTTTACAGCCTAAAAGCTATATGTGTACCAAATTTCAAGTTTCTAGCTCATCTGGAAGTGAGCAAACATCAATGTCAATGAGTGAGTGAGTCAGCCGTGTGGCTTTATATTATAGGGATTTTATTAGTAGTAGTAAAATTATCAATATTATTATTTCGAATCCATATATATCCATATTGTAAGTTTAAATTTTCCAATAAAGGCAATATCGTATTTTAATACATTTTTAAGTGGCATGAAAAGCTTATAATTACGATAATTACATGTTTTTTTTTTTAATTTATTTTTTTTTATTTTTTATTATTATGTTTTTATTTTATTTTTTCAAATATTGTAAATAACAGATGTAACAGAACAAGGCCAAAGTCACGGATAAAACACTTGTAACAGAAATATTAGAAGTAACTGTAACGGGTCAAAGTAACTGTAACTGGTCAGAGTAACTGTAACGGGTGAGAGTATCTGTCACTGCCGCTGCTGTCACTGTAACTGCCGCTGTCACTGTAACTGCCCCTGTCACTGTAACTGCCGCTGTCACTGTTACAGCCGCTGTCACTGTCACAGCCGCTGTCACTGTCACTGCCGCTGTCACTGTAACTGGCGAGAATAACTGTCACTGTCAAAGTAGCTGTAACGGGTGAGAGTAGTTGTAACGGGTCAGAGTTACTGTAACGGGTGAAAATAATGGTAACGGGTGTAACTCTCGTCACGTTACGACCAGTTACATTCGCTCGACACTGACATATTATCAATACAACTAAAAAATAAATTTAAAAAAAATAATAATAAAGAAGTGAATAAATAAATAAAATAAAAACCAAACCCAAAAATAAATGTATTTAAATAAATCCTGAGAAAAAGGAGAGTTGCTGAGAAATTTGGAAAAACCATACAGAATTCCTGGGATCGATACCATGTCATGACTTTCGAAAAAATTATTTTATATCTTTGCGTTTCATGCCTTCCTAAGTACGAAACCACCGCCCGTTATTTTTTTTGTTTTGTATATTTATATATATCTTTACATGCTAGCGGTCGTAATTTTGAAGATATTTGAACCAAATTTTATTATGTTATTTCTAGGCCCAATAGTTCGGACAAGTTCGTTAATGAGCAAAATTGGCCCAAGGGGAGGGGGGTTGAAATTTTGAAATATTTATATCTCGGCCCCTATGAAGTATATAGAGAAACTTTGTTTGAATAAATTAGAGTACTTCCTATGGAGTTCACAGTGACACCAACGATTCGGGGGTTTTGGGGGTAAGAGTGAGGGTGGGGGATGGAAATTCAAAATTTTTGAAACCACGTCTTATGGGGTATCGTTGAAAAGCTCTTGATGAGTACTCTGCAAATCAATAACTAGTTTCTCGATAGCTCATATAAAGCGAGATTTGAATGTTTGAAAATGTGCTCTTTCCTTTTTTGGCAGTTATTATTGTGGGTTTGTCGTGTTTCCCCCCTTTTTTTTTAACAAAAATCCCGGGGGAGGACCCCGGACCCCCATTTTTTTGATATTCCATACACCCCAATAACAGCAAACTTTCGTCTGTGTCGGCCCCTTCTTTCAGTATTTTCTGATTCCGCCTTTGGTTGAGACGAAAATTAGATATCCTAGGAGGAGCTTTGGTAACCGTTACTTTTGATTTTTTGTAACAGGTCGTTACCGTTATATACATGTAACAGTTACAAAGTAACAGTTACAAGAAATATTCCCCATCTCTAGTTTTGTTACTTGCGTTCTAAGCGGCTTGCATGTCGGACGGGGGAAAAGACATAAACCAGTCATAAAGTTTATATTATAATGGTTCTTGAAGCAAACCCATAAACCTGTTGATCACTTCTGTTTATTCGGGATGAAATGCAGATAAAGTAACGTTATACCCCTCACCAATTAATGTCAACTTGACAACATAACCTGAATACAAAGACTTAAAATAGGAACAGCTACAGACCTTCAGTACAAATTACGAATATACTAATGTTTTACGATCTAATATTCACGTCTAGTCAAAATCAGGTGCACGAAAACAGGCAATTTTAATTGAAGAATGTAAAATGAAGAAAAACAAGAACGAGAAAGATTTTAGTTTTCGTGGTGACGTTATTCTAGGAAATTAGGAGAGAAGTTTAAGTATCAAGGTAATTCGATCCGGTTCCTCCGATTCCGAACACCAAAATAGCTGGAACTTTACATTATCGGGGAACTGTCAACTGAACAGGACAGTGTACTTCACAGATCAATACGAGTGTTTTATTTTTATATTTACCCACTATTTGTGTGAATATTATGTGACGGTTTATGAGCAGTAAGTCAGGATGTTATTCTTATGTTCAAAGGTAGATTACAGCAGTGTAACAGTATTACAGTATTATTATATTACGGTCTTATTATAAAGTAACCTGTTTCATTATATCTGTCATCAAGCTGCATGTCAAGAGGGATCCTTCAAAGTAAAATGTGGAACAAGCTGATTTCTACCTCGTCAGTTGCGTTTTACTTCATTTGAGCAAGATAAGCTGAATAAGATAACCTATGCTCTTCTGTTCTTAGCTAACCAGATATAATGGTCTTGCCCACATTTGTATTCTCAGTGTGGTTCATGAAAAAGAACAGTGATTGAACAGCAATTTGCAGTAGGGCCTACTGGTATTGGGATGCCCCGGTATTAAGTTATATAGAATGAGAAAGGTAACAGTTTTAGTTCTAAAGTTGTTCAACAAAAATGAAGCATATAATCATATCTTGGATGGATTGAAAAATGTTCATAATTCCATGTGAACTTCCCAACCAACATGAAAAATTCAAGACCAGATTAATACTGGTGGAATCTTTATTAGATTCATCACGGCATGAAAAGGCCAAGTCAGAACTTACTTGTCCTTTCGATATTTCTTGCTTCCTGTATCATGATATTCATTCATAACTTCTTATTTCCGTTGTATGAACCAGTTCCTAAGAAAAAAGTCATAAGATTCTTGGGAGACTTTGAACAGTCACTGTGTACAACAAATTTGAAACCAATGAAAATTCCAACATTTTGGAAACACCATTGCCCGAAAGATGGTATAGTAACTGTTGCACAGGGTGGAAGACTTGGAAATCAGATGTGGGAATATGCATCTACATGGGCAGTTGCTCGTAGAACTGGATTAGAACCGTATGTGCCACGTTGTATTCGTAAGGTGCTTGATGACGTGTTTGAAGATCTCAGCATCCCTCCTTTGGGATATGTATCGCATTGTCCTGCGAAGTGGGACAGTGTCATTCGATCCCCAGAATTATGGAGTTATACCAACCAAAGCATATTGTTACCAAGATTTACTGTTCTGCCAGAACTTGTGCTAACTTGGCCTGATGACATTAGACATGAATTCAGGTTCAAACGACGATTAGTGCAAGCTAGTGAGAAGATCCTTGAGACTGCAAATCACCTTCTAAATAGCTCTGCCTTAGTGTATGTGGGCATCCATGTGAGGAGGACTGATTACCGAGATTATTTGTGGCGAACACACAGAGTGTTCCTAGCGGATGTAGACTTCTTCAATGAGGCCATGAATTATTTTCGTGAAAAATTTCCTGGAAACACTGCATTCTTGGTTGTAAGCGACGATCCAGGTTGGTGCAGACGAAACCTTCTCAAGGGCAATAATGATGTTTTTGTGGTAAGTAAAGGTAGTGTCACTAGTCCAGGTCAAGATTTGGCAGTAATGGCTGCCTGCAATCATTCCATTATTGACTATGGGACTTTCGGGGTGTGGGGAGCTGTATTAGCTGGAGGTGAGACAATTCTTTATAATATCTCAAAGCATTCTTCCATCCGTGTATCAGAGTTACTGCCTAACTGGCATGTCATAAATTAGATACGATGGTTGTGAAATATATCCAACCTTCTACAAAGACTGACCATGTGTTCCCAGAATATTTGTTTCATAATTTAGAAGTAAATCCAACAAATTAAAAGAGTGTTTTATCTTTTACAATTCTTATGAGGATACATTATTGTGTTCAATTTTTCCAAATTAATTAGAGACCACTCTAACTATGATTCCAGTAGGCCTATAATTATAGGAAACCTAGAAGTCACTAAAGTGTAAGTTGTGAACTTCATACAGGCCTAGGCTACAGTGTACTGACAATCCCACTCATTGCTGTTTTCTGGTTTAACCATGATAATTTCACCTCGAAATAGTTCATCATTTAAGAATTTGTACCTACGTAGCCTAATTTATAGATTGATTTTCCTAGATACCGTAATTCATTAGGCATCTCATGAACTAGGTCTGGAATTCCAGAAATAATGCATTAAAATAGTCATAGTCTATATCTCAGAAGAGCCTTACCATATAAAATCTAGGACGTACTGGTTCATAGGATGTGTAATTCATTGGTAATTAACATGACAAACACCGGTATAAGTTTGTGTTGAAATAAATGCTCACTAAAAATTAACAGCTGCCATTAGACTACAGATACTTAAGTAATTTAGGCCCGTTATTACCACCTCCAGTAAAATATTTACGGCTACTTTTACGGTTACTTTACTGACAGTTCGATTTTACAATATCTGGTTAGGTGTTAACTGTTGGTAAAAAGCTCTTAACTGGCAGTAATCTTTACTGTGGGAAAATGTACAAGTAAATTCCTAACCGGAGGATTTTTTGAGGTTATGCTTCTTGCGAACTGAATTAAAATGGAGATATGAAGTTATTTAGCTGCTTTCGTAATGCCACTGGTGATGAAGAACAATGCCAATATATGTAAAAATAAATAAAAACAACATTGAAAACTAGATCAAATTATTATGAAAGTTTGGACAAACAATTACTTTACTATTTGCTTCCTATCAGATCATATTTGGATTTTTCATCCTTCGGGGATGGGGTTTCGAAACGTGGTACCTTTCTTTTCATTTTTACAACCACTTTACTTGAGGAGGATTTTATTCTTATTTAACAGGAATTGTATAATAAGCGTAATATATAAACTATATAGGCCTATATATAATGTATTTTAATATGTTATGCTAAGAGCTAATAATTTCATTTGAAAACTTTTCGTAATATATCCTGTAGTTATTAGCTACACATTTCATACACAAACTTATTAGGTTTTAGGTCTTGCCTCGCAAATTATGAGACCTTTTTAGGCTAAGACAACTGATTGCACACTACTGCCCGTACTGTGTACTGCAAACTATAATTAAATTCATAGGAAGTTATATATTTCACAATAGGTTTTTCTGATACGTCTTTTTGAGCTTTGCTCTTATGGCCACACCTTACTGTGTGTTTATTTAGTTTGATGACGCTTTTCGTCAATATCATTCAGAAACAATTATTCTTCACTTGAAAAGAAATTGCTGTGTCTTTATTTTTTTATATCAGCCATAACCTCATTATCCATTGCAAAATCACACGAAACAATGAAAACAGATGAAAAACTGCTGCAAACAACTGAGAAACGCTCGTACCAACTGCTGTGACTTTTGTCTGATTGCGTTAACTGGGAGTAAACTTTAACTAGGAGATGATAAGAACAAAGAAGCGTTTACTGGAACTTGACTCCGACCGTAAAATAAACTACCAGTTAACATTTACTCCTACTTAACTGGACATCGTAAGAACGGGCCTTAAACTTCTTCCAGGCATTTACCCAGATAATCGGGAGTTCACTGTACCGTATGGTACGTTGTTTTTTGTTAAGGGTCATTCTCCAAAAAAGAGCAGATTTCAATGTTTAAATTTAAAAAAAAAACAATATAGGCCTATTTTTTATTTTGGACCATGTAATTTTTTTTATGTAATATTTCTTTCTGCAGAGTAGGCCTACTACTGAGGTACTGATCCTACTTACCGAGTGGTATTTTGCATTAAATAACAAGGTTCGGAAATGGTGCATTCACGGAAGTGAGAAAGTACCGGTAGTAAGAAATATTAATTATATATAGAAGTTATGTGAGGATTAAATTAAACTTACTGTATTAAATGTTATCATGAAAAAGAACAATATTTATTACCATACAAATGGATTAACACTAACACACAACTTTTTACTTATTACTTCCTCTGCCCGTACCATAGGTAGGCCTCAGAGGTGTACAAATCTCGATTTTAGCTTGCCCAAACCCGCTTGAACGCCAGGCAAGCAAGTTGCCAGCGTCATAGCTAGGAAGCAGGCAGGTTTCTTTAAGCCTGATGGGTCAGGTCAAACCCAGCCTAGGCAAGTCAGAATAAGCTTGCGACATTCCTATCAGCTAAACAACTGTAGTTGCTGAGTGTAGGTAATACTTTCTTGCTTTTCTACATGCTGGTAAAAGAAATTCACCATGCAGATAAATAAAAGGTGGATAAAGTATTAAAAATCGTTTTAGCGTCTTAACACAATTATTAATTTTATTATTATTAGATTTCGAAGAAAAATCTACCTAATGACTTTCAAAAAATTTGTTCATATCGTTACGTTTCATGCCTCCCTAAGTACGAAACCACCGCCTGTTAAAATAATTGTGATATTTATATTTATATACAGTATATGTATATGTATATATATAAGTTATTTATATATATGCATATATATCTTTACACGCTAGCGGCCGTAATTTTCAAGATATTTGAATCAAATTTGATTATGTTATTTCTAGGCCCAATAGTTCAGACAAGTTCGTTAATGAGCAAAATTGGCCTAAGGGGGTGGTCGGGGGAGGGGGTTGAAATTTTAAAACATTTATATCTCGGCCCCTATGAAGTATAGAGGGAAACTTTGATTGAATAAATTAGAGTACTCCTTATGGAGTTCACAGTGACACCAACGATTCGGGGGTTTTGGGAGTACGAGTGGGGTGGGGGTATGGGGATGGAAATTCGAAATTTTCGAAACTACGTCTTGTGGGGTATCATTGAAAAGCTCTTGATGAGTACTCTACAAATCAATAACTAGTTTCTTGATAGTTCTCATATAAGGCGAGATTTGAATGTTTTAAAAAGTTCTCTTTCCTCTTTTTTGCAGTTATTATTGCGGGTTTGTCATGCCAAGGCTAAAGAAGAAGAGTGCTACGCAGCGACAGTAAATTAAAACAAAAGCACTTCGAAATCTACCTCAGCTTGTAGGCTTGCCTAAAGGGATTTTTGTTATTTTTATTAATGATTTTATGATGTTTTCTCGAAAATGTTTGAAAATTTTTCCCATGCCGGACTAGTACCGTTGTTCATTGATAATTAATTCAAACTGTCCACATTTTAGTTTCTCCTCGGCTTCCTTCAGGGTAAAATTCTCTAAATACATCTGAAGTTCCTCAACTACGTAACTGCACGACTTACCAGTGCACTGCTATACCCAGTTTCATATTCTTTCCGCCAGGCCTTGCAGTTTCCTTAGGTCCTGTGCAACCCACCAAGTTATGAAGAGCTTGTGACTCATAGCGACAGTATTTCTTATCATCGTTGTAATCTGGCTTGCTTTCAAGTCAAGCAAGTTAAAAGCTGTGACTGGTTGCAGAATTTCAAAGGGACAGGCAAGCTAAAATCACAATATGTACACCTCTAGTAGGCCTACTATAGGTGGGGGAGGAATTATTGTTTTCAACCCCCAAATTCGAAGTTGAGTTTTTAACATATATATACGTGTTTGTGTGTGTGTGAACAGGCTAGCTCCAAAACGGAAAATCGTATGAAAACAAAATTTCGTATTTGAGTCAGGTACCTTCCGAAGATGTGAGCTGAAGATTGGAGACAAGTTTCTCTTATTTTTAAGGGGTCTTTACAATTCGTTTTTCGCAATTTTCTCGAAAACGGCTCTAAGGATTTTCTTTAAATTTTGCACATGGGTTGCTTATACTATAGAGCTAAAACTTTTATTTTAAACATTTTTTCGAAAAAATTCTCTGAAGGGTAGTTATAAGCCACCCACTGTGAATACACGCTCTTTGCAATACGGCCTCATGTAACGGAAAGTCGTACTAAAACAAAATTTTGTATTTGGGTTAAGTACCTTCTGCGGCTGTGACATGAAAAGTGGCAACAACTTTCCCTTACTTTTAAGGGGACTTTACACGAATAAATTTCCGTTTGTCACGATTTCCTCAAAAACGGCTCTAACGATTTCCTTTAAATTTTGTACATGGAGTGCTTATACCAAGAGCTAAAACTTTTATTTGAAACTTTTTTCAAAAAAAAATCTCGAAAGGGTGGTTGTAAACTACCCACTGTTTTGTAGATACTCTGTCTTGCCTGGTGAAAACTCAATACGTGGACATTCACAGCCTCTTATTCTATATATATAAGTACTTGAAGTGAAAAAGATGTATTGTTGGCCATGCTTACAGTAAAGAAATATCTGAGGGGAATATTTGATAAATTTCGGAAATTATTCTGAATGGCGGAAAGTTCAATAAGCGTTTGCAGTCACTTTTTTTTTTTCCCCCTTCTTTTTTTTTTCTCTTCTTTTTTTTAGTTTGTCCATAGCCTGTGTTTTTAGTCGCAACATTCAAATGAGGGGTTATAAGGTATTTACAGCATATTTAGCGTAATATTGTGTCTTGCGATTCTGTACAAGAATATGTGAATACTGCTAACTTTTATTTAGGCAGAGGAAGGATTTTTTTATCTATGTTAAAATAGATGATCACCTTCAAATCAAAACATGATATATTGTCATAAACTATTAGGCTATACCAGTATCTTCTTTAAACAAAAATAATAAATACAGACAGTTAAATATGTCATCAATTACAACATTAATTACACCTCCATGGATAGGACTCAAGAGTAACAGTAACGGAGGTGAGATTTTTCTCTAATTTGTCAAACAGCTTGAGAACATTTGAGGTTAGAAAATCTCAGTTCTAGAGTTTAACTTAGCCTTCCTTATTATTATAATATACTAGCATGTGCCCGCGGCTTCGCCCGCGATAAAAAAGAGCATAAAGTTAGAGCATAATAGTTAAATCATTATATTTATTAACACCTAAATCACGTGGACTACATGTCACGATTAGATAGCGTCGCCTGGTAAAAGCGATCTCAGATTCGAGTGCCTTGGCCCAGAAAATCTCTGTATAGTGAGTTTCGTCCAAATCGAACGATGTTTAACCATATTTAGGTCTATGTTGATTATCCCTCTTCCGTGTAGGTTGAAAAATTTCATATGTCTACGGGCCTTGACATTCTAAACAAATGAATCGACCAGCGTGGGCTTACAACATTCTAGCGATCGCGATGCTTTTATTACCACGGTATGACAAAAATAGCCAAAGCCAACTGCAATTGATTTGACATTGAAATGTATTACTGAAATCTGATGCTTCGACAGCGCTAAAATCACGTTTTCTGCCAGTTTTTCACTCACAACTCGCGAACGAAAGCTAAAATTAAAAATCCGGCTTCGATGCGCATTCGCCCACCTTTCAGCCCATCTATGTTTAAAATTTCAGATCTCTGCGTTCAGTAGATTTCGCTGGGCATCGTGGACAGACAGACAAACACGTCCTTTTATTATTTTAAGATAGCAGGTGCCCGCGGCTTCGCCCGCGATAATTATTTCAAAAATTAAAAATTAAGAGCATAATAGTTAAATCATTATATTAACACCTAAATCATGTGGACCACATATCACGATTAGATAGCGTTACGTGGTAAAAGCGACCTCAGATTCGAGTTCCTTGGCCCAGAAAACCCCTGTATAGTGAGTTTTGTCCAAATGGAACAACGTTTGACCATATTTAGGCTAATATTGATTATCCCTATAATAATAATAATAATAATAATAATAATAATAATAATAATAATAATAATAATCCTCTTAGGTGTAGTTGAAAATTTCATATTATGTTTGCGTGCCTTGACATTAAAAACAAATGAATTGACCAGCGTGAGCTACAACATTCAAGAGATCGCGATGCTTTTATGTCGAAGGAATGACAAAAATAGCCAAAGCCTAGTGTAATTGATTTGTATTACTGAAAACTCGTGCTTCGAAAACGGAATAAATACACGTTTTTTGCTCATTTTTCACTCATAACTCACGAACTAAAGCGAAAATTAAAATTCCGGCTTCGAGGTGCACATTCCGACCCTTTAGTCCGCCTATGTATAAAATTTCAGATCTCTGCGTTGAGTAGATTTCGCTGGGCATCGCGGACAGACAGACGGAAGACAGACAGACGGAGGACAGACACTTCCTTTTATTAATATAGATAGCAAATATAAAAAAATACAACTTTACCGTTGGGCGTAGGTTTCGGAAGTGAGAAAGTCCAATTACCAACTCTGTATTTAGCCCTTTTACACAAACAAAACATCACAGAAAAGCACACTGACAGGTTGACTTTATATAAATGATAAGAAAACTGCCAAAAGTTAGAGTCCAAGGAAGATAGAAAGACTACAGTGCCACCTCTGTGGAAATAATTGAACTTTTATAATGTTTCACGGAAATGAGGTCTCACTTTGGGACAGGCATGTTTAGTGCAAAAAATTGTCTTTACAAAATGATATATTTGCTTTTCAGTTGTTAATGACTAATTTTTTGAGCTGTTTGTTCTTGTTATAACACTAAAATGGAATACAAATTAAAATCTGAGAAGAAGAGTGAAAATGACAAGTCAAGCATGGGGACATGACACAGAGGTGAGATCTCACATACTGTGCCCTAAAATAGAGAAAATTGTAACTTTTGTTTAAAAAGTGGACTATGGGATCAAATAGACCTTATTTCAATCTAACTTATCATAATAATTCATAATCCATAAATACTTATTGTACACCAGAAAATCAATTGCGATATGAATCTGCCCTTTTCTGGAGAATAACCTTTAAATACCATATTGTTTGTGTAAAGACAGAACCTGAGAAAATCAAAATATTTTTGGTACCGGTACCAGATTTATCAGTTTTCCTCCTTTGAACTAAAAAATTGCCTGTTCACGTTTATAAATATATATTTTTAATCAAGTTATTTGATAACATGCATGATTTGAGTGATCTTGTGCTATTATTACAGATCACTCTTAAAGAGGAACAAGCAAATGGCCACATACTACCAATACATTTTCATGGAGAATTCTACATGATCTGAATACGATCCCGTTTTCGTGCAATTTTTATACGGTATTGAAAACAATGTCTCTAAAAGAATTCTAATGCGCTAGCTCCACACCTGACAACCAATGAAACATTTTGCACCACATACACCAGGACAAATTAAACATCTGCATTAGAAAGTGCATTCCAACCTTAATGCTAAATGATGATGGAATTATTATTATTATTATTATTATTATAGACCCCAAGGATTGTAACAAATATAGGTCTAATTATTATTATTTTAATCTTAAACCACGCTCTACAATTTAAAATTTATTGAAACTTGGTGACCCAGTGTTGGGTGTATTATGGTAGGCTAGTTTATTTTCCTCATGAGTACGAACAGTGCTTTTTTTTTTTCTTAAAAAAAAAAATTTTAAGGGCCTTTGACTTGACGGAACATTGCCAGACTTATCCATGTATTTAGAATGAAAGTGGAATCGCACACAATATGCATAAGGTTATAGGGATGACTGCTTGGCTTCCTCCCACGATATATCCCTTCTCAAAAGTGTTTCTCTCACAGAGTCGTCCCATTTCTTTTGGGGTTAATCAGTTCATATTCCTTTCCATTCAACCCTCTTACATTCCATGTGCCAAAAATCGTTTTACCATGTCCTCGCCAGTTCGTCATCCTTTTAGTCAGTCCGGTTTGCTCTCTAATTTGGCTTTTAATCATTTTAGTTTCGAGTGTGCTGGGGATTGGCCAACAGCACTCTATCATGGTGGAGGGGCTGCCTCCCATCTGCCCCATGCAGCAGGGAGCTTAGGTTTTCGGCTCTTAGAGATGGTCTAATTCTCTTTAGCTGTTTTACAGTAGCAGCACATCTTCTTTACTAACCCTCCTCCTTTCTCATCCGGGCTTGGGACCGGCATTGGCGGGGAAACCAGGGTATCCCTCTTTGTCTGGTTCTTCACTCAAGACCTGTCCGGCAAGGGAGGCCCTACCAGTAGCTACGCTACCGCCGGCATAGCTCTCAAGATCGTCAGAACACTCAAACCCCACCGCCACGATAAGGCGAGGATACCTTCGGGGGATCTCCAGTATAATCGTACCTATATGTGTTGATATAAATACATTAAGCTAATCTATAGCTCTTGTCTTTCAAAGACTTGTATACATTCCAAGTTTAAAATCTATTAACACCAAATCTAAAAGACAAGAGCTATTAGACTGGCTTAATATATTTGTATCAATGTATATAGGCACGATCATACTGGAGGTAATTGAAACTTGTAACCTAACTTAGTACCGTTTATAAATTCAAAATCGTTGTAAAATTAAATGAATTTTAAATTGAACATTTAACGAGTCTTTGTAAGACAAGAACTTTAGAGTGACATAATACAATTTTATCAATGTATATAAGCAAGTTTATACTAGAAATATTTGTAACTTTGAGCCTAACTTAATAAGAGTAAGAATTTTAAGCTACATATTTGAGTGCATAAGTGATATAATAAATTAGATACAAAACATTATATTATTATTTTATTAAATTCATCATCTTTCAGCTTCAATATATGTAACAAGGGTATGACAAAATTTTTGAGCATAATTGCTAAAAATAAATTACAGGTATAGAAAGAAACAGAAAGAAAAACTCAATGTATATAGAAAGAAACAGAAAGAAAAACTCAATGTATATATGATATGATATGATTTATTTGTTCTAAGACACTTTACACTGGCCCTTAAATTATACACTTTCGAAAAGGAGCCGTACCTACCTTCCGGTTTCTGGCAGGTCCTTTTCCAGATAATATATACATACATAATTAACACACGGCAGATAGTTCAACGTCATCAATCACATTAGTTTTCGTACTTAAACACTACCTTTATTGAACTGCCGATCGTACATCTTCATAGGGCACACGCTATCATGGACGCTGGAGACGTGTGATGGATGTGATACTAGACACTAAATTATTATTGATCCTACTCTTACAATAATGATTTAAACTATTCTACTTTCTCCCTATACTCCTTGGCAATTCACTCATAATGAACCTTAATCTATTTAAATTAACACTTCATCACAAGTTACTATTTGAAAAACTCCCGGCTAAGTTCTATTGTTTGAAACTTAATAATCTAGTACGGCTTCTCGTGGTTATCGTTGAGTCATCAGTGGTTCCGCTTGCAGCAGCAGATGACTCGTCCTTGCTCCAAGGTCCGTGAGGAATCTGGAAACGCGTAGCCGATGACGTGCTAGCTGCTTCTCTCAGCTGTCCTTCTTGGCGGTTAACTCCAGTTGATGACGTCGTTGCACGCGTTCTGAGCCTACGCTCATTAACCTGACACGCGGCATCCCCTTCGTCCGTTGCTGACGAGGTCAAAGCTTTCCTGGTGCTTGCTACCGTGCTGCTACTTAGGTCTGTCTTCCTCCCATCGACATATAGTTGTAAGTTTCGTACAATAGCCTTCTTCCCATTGCTACGTTCCAGCTTCATTCGTTCCACTAGTTTCTTCCTTGTTGCTCTCTCCGTCGGAGATAGATCCCTGTTAATGTATATCGCAGTCCCTTTCAAATTTTTTGTTCTCCTAAGTGTAGCAAAGACAACTTGTGTGGACGCGCATTTGGCTATAATTGTTCTTTTCCCCGGAATCTTCCCGACTCTGTGTGCCGTAAGGAACTCCCATCCCATTATCTGAACTTCTAATTTGTTTTCCAATAGCTCATGGACTTCCTGAAGAGCACTGATACCTTTTCTTTCTTCTAATCCGTGGAAAACTAAGTTCATCTGCCGGTCTGCATTCTCGATTTTCTCAATTCTTGTCTTCAGTTGTTCAACTTCCGTCTTCATTCTCGCTATCTCCTCTCTCATTTCTTGTTTAACTTCTTTTGTAGCCCCATTTATTTTATTTACTAATCTCTCTTCCATTCTTTCCAGGCTTTTTATGACCTCTTCTGAGCAGCCTTTCCCGCTATTTGGGCCTGGGTTCAATTCCACCCCTCCAATTACCAGTAGCACTATTATCACCAGGGCCCAGGTCGCCACATTAGTTAAATCTTCTCCCGATGTTCCCTTGTTCCATGCTCTTTTTTTAACCCCAAATGTGCCTATCCTCATCCTGTATGCTTCAATTTCGATAGCCATGACCCTTGTGTCACTTTTACATATATCCACACAGCACCTCCTACCTGCGTCTGCTCTTTACCACTGCTTACTTAGAACTCCAACTCAATGTATATAACAATGTACAAAAAGCTATAATAAAAATTGTTAATATATACATCCCAAATCTTGCACATTCGGACTTAATTCGTTAATCTATATATATAAAAATGTATGTGTGTGTGTGTGTGTCTGTCCTTTATGCATTGCTACACCATTCATCCGATCGCCATGAAACTTTGGGAAGTTGTTGGGTACATTCCCGGGAAGGTTTCTGTCATACTACATTTTTAATTTTAGCCTTCGTTCGCGAGTTATGAGTGAAAAACGGCAAGAAAACGTGCATTTTTTACGCTTTCGAAGCATCAGTTTTCAGTTATTCATTTCAGTTGTCAAATCAATTGCAGAAGGCTTTGTCTATTTTTGTCATACTTTGAAAACAATAGCATCGCGATCACTTTGGAAGGCAATGGATATCTCATGTTATTGTAATGTCAAGGCACGCAGACAGATGAAATTTTCACCCTAGACGGAAGAAGAATAATGAATATAGCCCTAAATGGACAAACATTATGCAGGGTTTTTTTAGGCCAAGGAACTCGAATCTGAGGTTATTTTTCCCATGCTGCGCTTTCTAATCGTGGAATTCACTTCAAAGCCGGATTTACAGCTGTTTCATTAATTAGGCCTATCAATCGTTTAGTTTAGACCTATGAATGTTTCGTGTGCAACGTGTTAATAAATATAATAGTTTAATTATTTTGCTCTTAATTTATAATCTTCCGATTAATTATTGTGGGCGAAGCCGCAGGGATCTGCTATAAGCTATAAAAAGATATAGCCTAACTATCGTTTTCTGAGGGAATTGTTTGTGTGTAATAAGTCGTTCTTCCTCATTTCAAATTCTAAATACCTATATAAAGACCTTAAAGACTAGAGTTTGAAAATCGAAAGTCCTTCATAAGTTATTTTCGCATTTACAAAATACAAAACCCGAGCGACGCCGGGCCTTTTAAGCTAGTGTGGTAATGAAAAATACTAGTATATAGGCGGAAAAGCTTGTAATGATTTGAATCACTGCAGGAGCTTATACCACTTAATTTAATCTTTAATTTAAAAAAAGAACATTGAAATCAGACCATGGGGATAGGAGCTAGAGGCGATTTAGTTAATGACTGCAGCTGCCATTTTGAACCTCCATCTTCCTCCTCTGCCGCAAAATTTTCAGTGACGCTCCTTCCAAAAATACTCTGCTGGGGTCAAGGAAGATGTGTGCTGAGTGGAACCTTTTAAAGTAAAAATGCATAGTTCATCACTTTTTTGGTCCTTAACCACCAGACTACATCTCTCCACACTCTCCCCTAATAATAATAATAAGAGAAAGATATATATTTATTAAAAATAATATCAGCTCCTTGTAGATACAGGCTGCCAATACAGACAGAGCGTAACATATCCAAATCAACACTTAACACTATTATAGATATAACTAGCTTAAAAGGCCCGGCATCGCCCGGGCTTTTTATTTTGTAATTGGAAATTAACTTATGAAGGACTTTTGATTTTTAAATTCTAGGTCTTTATATGGGTATTTAGAATTTGAAATAGGAAGAACGACTTATCACACTCAAACTATTCCCTCAGAAAACGCTTGATATAGCTTTTTATGGCTCATAGAGGATATAGAATTTTGTATCCCATCGCTTGTACAATACACAGCAAGCCTGGTAGGGGTTCAAATAAGAAGAAACAGAAATTCCGGTAACATAAAATCGTATTGTCTTTGCGGAATGTTGCATTTCTCACTCTCATGTTACCATAAAACCGTTTTGGGGATGAAATTAAACAGAAATGCAATATCACTTTCATACTTCTCTCCTCAAAAACCTGATATAATAATATATGTATTACCATACCTCATTTTGCTTTCTCTATGTCCAGAGTAGAGAAAGTTATGTGACTGCATTATTTTCTGGATTTCATCTTCAATATTTATTTATAACATGAATTATATTGATAGTTCTCTAATTTGTCAAGTCTCGTTTCATTTATTTCCAAAGCCTTATGTGAAGTCTGTCAACAATACTGTTGTCAAGTGAACTGTGATTTGGATTTGATAATTCTCTGTAAAAAGGGATTAAATGTTCTCAAAAACATTTAATTTTTGGCATTTAAAATCAACATTTTTCAAAATCCATTCTTAGTGAGCACCTACATTATGAAACGAAGGTACTGTCAAAATTCCAACTCTCTACCTATTATAGTTTAGGCTCTATGTTGATTCTCTGTCAGTCAGGACAAAGCATTTTATATATATATAGAGATTATTAAGTCAAAGCTTACCATAATTATTAAACATTATTGACTACTGTATAAGTGGTGACAAAGAGCGAGAGAACCATGCAGAGTGGCAATGACAATATTACCTCAGTTGTTTGTAGGCTGTACTTCTGTTTGAAGTAAGAAGTAATTGGTACATATATGTCCTTTTCTTCATTGACTTCCTCAGGCTTTTCAAACCTGATCGTGGGATCTAATATGTATCCCACTTCACTGTTAGATGGTATGGCAATCATATCTATTCTCCTTGAACCTCCGTTCGTTGCTAAACAGTGAACTTCAATGACCTGGAAATTGACAGATCAAAGTTCTTTGGCAATCAGAGAGCGGATCATGTGATGATGAAAGTTGCATAGAGTTTCTCCAAATGGGCAAGAACCCAGGATGTGTGCAAAGTGTTTCTTCCTCTCCAGGATGTGTGCAAAGTGTTTCTTCCTCTCTGTGGCATTGGTGACAGAGGCTATTATCCCGGGTCCTACCTGGTAGAGATCGTACTGCTGAGATGTTAGCTGTCATTTTTATAGCTTCTTGCCATTCACTCGAGGTAAGGCTGTCATGATGTCGAATTCATGAGTTGTATTGAATGCATTCTTTATAAAGGTCTACACCGAGACCTTTTTGCGGGAGTGAAGCTCAAGTATCGACTTCTTTTTGTTTCAAAATTTTCCTTATACGCCGGGCATCATAAAAGCCAGTAGAGGCTCTTTAATGCCTTCAGTAGAATCAGCTGTAGACATTTGACACATTCAGTACTCTCTAACACTGGATTTCTTAACGTTAGTGGGCCATTCCAGAAAAAAGTCAACTAGGACATGGATTTCTAAAAATGAATCTAATTAGAAAGTAAAACCATATTTATGTAGGGGAAGGATTATATTTCACAGGAATATTTTGTTTTTTGAAGATATATTTTATTTAGTGCAGTTAGGAACTCATGGAAAAAGAACCTCTTTTACACCAAGTATGTGACTGAATTTCTCCACCACTGTCATTGATAATTTTCTTTCAAATAAAGGTAAAAAACTTAACGATTAATCATAGAATTAGTATCTGGCATTCATTAAGATTCTTTAAATGCATTTATACATGTATTTTAAAAAGGTTTTATATATTTTAATTAATAGTGGATGTTTCTGTGCATTAGGCATGTAATTCCGTCACGAAAACGGACATTTTTCTCTGTTACTATTAAAGTAATGGCAGTAGGTGGGAGAAAATTTGTATGCAAAGCTAGTTTTGCCTGCTTTACAACCAGACCATATCATTTGTTTCACAGGATTACATTTAAATCAATATTTAGGGTCGTGACAGAATTACATAAACTGTTTCACACACTGAGCCTCTTACTAATAAACAGTGCTTAACATGAACTTAGTTAGTGTAAATTGAAAAAAAAGGTATTTAATACTAAAATAAGAATAATAGGCATACTGGAACTTTATTAGGCACAGAAAATTATCTGTAATATTTTAATGGTTTATTTGGAGTATCAATTTCTTCAGTGACCGCCATGGGTAAAACATCAGCGAGAGTGCAGGAAAAGAAAAAAGAATGCAGGATTACATGAAGAAATGAAAAAGACAGAGAGCAGAAAGCAATTAAAAAAAGCATCTATGAACCATCTTCAACTCAATAACTAAGATGACTACAGTGTTTTGCAGATGACAAACAATTAGTCCTTCTCCTGCTTAGATACACAGTCCAATCAGAGGTGGCGAGACGGAGGGGAGACTCTTACTGCTGGCAACACTTCGTTCGCTCTTACACTTGATTGGCGGTGAAGGAAATTGCTTCTCATTTGAAAAACACTGTAATTACATAGCAGTCCAGAAATTGAAAAGTAAGAAAAAAGAACGTAGAAATACTGTAGAAGTTCCCTCAACTAGTGGCCATTTTGCTTTACCACATTTTCCATACAAATCAAGAGAATCCTTTTGAAAAGCTGTGAAAAAGGCTCTGAATGCTCTCCCCGCAAGTCCACGAAAGTGCTCATCTGTGGTCAAGCATTTAACCAAGGATTTAACTCCAATTACAGACAAAACTGAAAACCTCAATCAGTAGGTTGTCAAACTGTACTAGCCCTTTTCAATCTTGATCATATGAGTTGGATGTGCCCAGGAAGTAAAGATTTTATATATAAAATAAAAGAGAATCTAGAAAGACTGAAGTCCAAAAAAGGTACATGTTGATGACTCTGAAAGAAGCAAATGCCTTATTCTCTGAAACTCATACCAAAATAAGTGTGGATTTCTTTATTTTGCAGTTTGCAAAGGTTATGAAAGATGGAATAAAGTCAAAGGCGTTTCACATTTCGGAGACATTCATCATGTTAGAGTAATTGATCTGTACAAAATTTCTACCAAACTGTACAAATCCAAAGAATATTGCGATAGCCTATACATTATTTCATAAGCGTAACTGATAAACAGGAAGATCATTCCGATGAAGGGCAGGTATATACAATTGTGATTTTATGCATGCCACTTATGCTGGGAAAAAGCAAACATGTTTTTTGTAGCTCAAATAACCTCCACAGATCCACACAATGATATGTTTGAAGTTCTTAAAGATGATAAAGGAATTAGCTTTCTATTTCATGGACAAAAAAATAGATGTTGGTTACATGCCAGTAAAAAAGGAAAAAAAGGGAAGTGTTCCCTATTAAAGGCCATGGAGGCCCAGAGGGTTCCAGGATGTTGAGGCTCCCAGATTTTTAAACAATCTGCACATGAAAGTGGTAAAGTTGTCAGCCTTATGCACTGGCCGCCTTTACCCCCAGGATTGCTCCTGGTACTAGTTTCTGTTAGAGGCTGAGTCGACCCCAGGGCAATAGTGCCATATGCCAGTGACCTGCAGAAATTACCTGAACAACCAGTATTTCAAATAAGAGGATGTCGTAGTCATGTTTCCACCAAAGTGTCATGGGTGAATAATGTTAAACAAGCCAGATACTGAAAATAATTATATATTTAAATATTCTTTATATATATCCAACCTGTTCCTATTTTATTTTGTTTAATAATGTTAAAAACTCATTTAAGTGTTAATTAGTTATAGACAGTCTACAATCTTAATGAATGGTATGAGTACTGTTCAATTACACAAATTTTAATTTCACAGGAAAATTTGAAATTCCGTCACACTCATTCATTCGTTAATGGTATCTAAATAAAAAGATGTAATTAGTTTAGAATTTAATCACATAAACTACAGCTCTTCTAGTTTAGAATGATATGTAAATAAAGTTCCTCAATCCTTAGAGTTCACAGAGTTTCAGAAGGTTTCACGCTATGGTTTGTATGTGGTTGACTTTTTGTAATTCCGTCACAAATATTAAAAACTTTTTTTCCCTTCTAAAAATTGTTTAAATCCAGTAAACTTATATATGTCTAGAAGCGTCCATACATCACCTATCAACACACAAAGAATCACTTTCTCTCATAAGCACAGCTCAACATATCTGTAAGGACTATGGCGAGGAAGACATGCACTTTGTAATTCCGTCACAAATGGAATGGCCCTAGTATATAAGGGTTGGTTGATTGAGAAATGACTTTGCAGCAGTTGAAATGCTGTAGGTATGCTTCTCAGCCGGCCTTTACATTTCACATCAGAGTAAAAGCTTGTGACCTGGCGTATCCGTAGGTAATTGCAGTATTTCCTTCATGGCACCTCTAATAATTTTATCACTATCGTTCAGAAATTTAATTGGAATCCTGCTTAGATCAGCTGTTTGGAATGGATATATCAAAGATGTGCAGATAGAAGAATTCTAAACTATAAACTTTTGTTCAGGTTTCAATAAAGAAGAAGTTGCTAAAAATCTAGCTTTTTTCCCGTAATGTTCGAATTGTATTCTGAGCATCAAAATTAGTTGTATCTGTGAAAGAGATACAGAGATAAGAACAAGATAAGAACAAAATAATAGTAATAATAATAATAATAAAATAATAATGGTGATGATAATAATGATGATAATAATAATAATAATAATAATAATAATAAATATCACCAATAATAACAAAATAATAATAATAATATACTAACAGAAATTAAATGTTTACAATACCAGAATCATGTAAAATAATTTATTCACTTTAATGACCATTTATTATTTCTATTATTCTTATGTTTTTTTTAAAGGAACATGCCTTAATAAGTTTAATCCATGCGTTTGAATTATATTTAGTACTATAAAAGAACAAAAACACATGTCAGATCAAATCTAACATGAATGATGGTGTGACGATACGCTTAAAACTTAAGGACAGTTTGTATGCTTTTAATTACCTACATAAGTGTCACAGTACATATATCTTTCCATTAACATTAATTGTGCATGGTATTTTGCAGTTCATGACTTGTTCCACATCAAATCAGGCCCAGAGTTCAATATTGTTCCAAACTTAATCCTGGCCCATCCTGAGAAAAACTTTGCTCACCCTGTTCTTGAATTCTAGCTACAGGTCTGCCCACAAGAGACAGATTCAGTTTGAAAGGGCAGTCCAGTTGTCCTGGTCCTATAAGCTGAAGAAGCTGCTAGTCTGCTTGAAAAAGCACATAGCATTAGAGACCTGGGGGGAATGTGAGAAAGGAGTCTTTGTGTCTGTGTGTTCTGTCATGTGTTTCAAGACACCATAGGGTACTATCACATCACCTCGTCCATGTGTGGAGGAGGAAGCAAAATGACCCTAATGCCTCAATACACACATCCCCTCCCTCTGTTGATTTCTAGAAGGCCTATGTCACAATGGAAGCATATAATCCTGCAGCGAGTTTAACATCCCTATAATATAAAGCCACATGTCTGACTGACTCACTCACTCGCTCACTGACATTAATGTTTACCCACTTCCAGATGAGCTAGAAACTTGAAATTTGGTACACATTTAGCTTTTTGGCTGTAAACCACAGGAAAATTCCAAAAAGCTTACTTTTTTTAATTTTTAGCCCTAAAAACCCCCAAAAAAGGGCTCGGTTTCCATGCCAACGGTATTATCAAACTGTTCACATAGGGCCCTGAAAGTTTAGAAATAATTAATTCCGTAAACCTTACGTGTTGGTTTTAGATAGTAACGTCTTGGATCGCATTCTGAAATCTCAGGTTCATAATAATTAAATCCAATTAACATATTTTTATCCAGAACTAACGAAATTTTCTTCTATCTGTTAAAGAAATTTCATAATTTATATTCTTTAATCATAACTCTTAGATGAAGTCTCGCATTCTTTGCAACATATTATAACCAATTTCAGTTGTGTTTTCCTATGATTTCCCTGGTCGTAAAGGCAAATGCCAAATTGAATATTAGTCGCTATTTCATCTTGTATCATGTCCATTTAAATTAATATCAGTTGAAATTTACTCCATAAAATACACCTTAAATAGAGCGAGGGCTCCTGTATACCCCCCCCCCCCCCCGTGGGATTTTCCGACTCATATATTTTTTTGTTGGTATTGACATGTAGTTTCATATTTTAGTTGTTTGCCCCTTATCAATTACAGCATTTACCCGGAAAACTACGGAAATCCGGAGAAAACTAGTTTGTTTTAATTTTTCTTTGTTCTTTGCTCCTAATATGCCCAGGGAATTTCTGAATCACATATTTATTGTTGGTATTGCCATCTAGATTAAGTTTTTAGATGTTTGCCCCTTATCAATTACAGCATATCCCCGGAAAACAACGGAAATCCGGAGAAATGACTTTGTTTTAATTTGTCTTTGTTCTTTGCATCAAATATGCCCAGGGAATTTTTGACCCGCATATTTTTGTTGGTATTGTCATCTAATTTAAGGTTTCAGTTGTTTGCCTCTGACCAATTACAACATATCCCCGGAAAATCCGGAATACCACGTATATACGGAGAAAATGACAATGTTTTATTTTTTCAAGCTTTGTTTTTCCTTCTAATATTCAAAGGGAATTTCTGACTCATATGTTTTTTTTTGTTGGTATTGCCATATAGATTAATGTCTCAGTTGGTTGCCCATTATCAATTACAGTATATCCCCGGAAAACTCCGAAAACCACGGAAACCCGGAGAAAATGACTTTGTTTAAATTTTTTAAAATCTTAGTTCTTTGCCCTAGTAATCAAAGGGCATTGGTGACTCATATGGTTTTGTGTTGGTATTGCCATCTTAATTAAGGTTTCAGTTATTTGCCCCCTATTAATTATAGCATTTCCCCAGAAAACTCGGAAAACCACGGAAATCCGGAGAAAATTACTTTGTTTAATTTTTTTAATCTAAGTTTTTTCCTCATATAGTATTCAAAGGGAATTGGTGACTTATATGTTTTTGTATTGGTATTTCCATCTAGATTAAGGTTTCAGTTGTTTGCCCCCTATCAATTACAGCATTTCCCCAGAAAACTCGGAAAACCACGGAAATCCGGAGAAAATTACTTTGTTTTAATTTTTTAAATCTTAGTTTTCTCCTCCTAGTATTCAATGGGAATTGGTGACTTATATGTTTTTGTATTGGTATTCCCATCTAGATTAAGGTTTCAGTTGTTTTCCCCCTATCAATTACAGGATATCCCCGGAAAACTCCGAAAACCACGAAAATCCGCAGAAAATGAGTTTGTTTTATTTTATTACAAATCTTTGTTCTTTGATCCTAATATTCCCAGGGAATTTCTGACTTACATATTTTTTGTCGGCATTGTCATCTAGATTAAGGTTTCAGTTTTTACCGTTATCAATTGAAGGATATCCCATAAAACCCGGAAGACCACGGAAATCCACAGAATTTCTAGAACTCGGAATTTGTGATCTACAGTCACTGAAACCGTTATTGCGAAGTAATTCTGCTTTAGGTGTGTCCTTTGAAGGTTCAAAAGGGTGAGTATGTGGACTACGAGATATCTGCCATAACTGTGATGGTTACATGCAAAGAAAAGGGAATACATATCTTCTAAACATGCCAAGTGTAAGTCAAAGTTGTTTTCTTTAGTTGCTCGCTGAAATCTCAAAATCAAAGACACTTTGTCCATATTACCAATCCAAAATTGTGCTGTTTTACCCAATATCCCTTCTATAACTTCAGTGAAGAAAGTTTGATAGTGACTGTGGAAGGTTTAGCAAGATAAATTATCATTCTCAGCTGTCACATTAGAATATGAAGGGTGTGCTGCCAGGTTTTCAATCGCTTTCATCCCTTCAGCATCAGGATTTTTTCCATTATTCTTTGTCATGCTGTAATTGGTAAGGGGAAAACAACTGATACCTTACTAGTTGGCACTACCAACACAAAAGCATATGAGTCACAAATTCCCTTTGATTATTAGGAGCAAAGAACTAAGATTTATAAAAATTAAAACAAAATAATTTTCTCCGGATTTCCGTGGTTTTCAGGATTTACGTGAATTTGCTGTAATTGATAACGGGCAAACAACTGAAACCTTAAACTAGATGGCAATTCCAACAAAAAAAACATATGAGTCAGGAATTCTCTTCGAATATTAGGAGCAAAGAACAAGGATTTAAAAAGAAAACATAGTCATTTTCTCCGTATATACGTGGTTTTCCGGGGATATGCTGTAATTGGTAAGGGGCAAACAACTGGGGCCGTATTCTGTAACTCCACCAACGCTCTCAACTACGATTACACCAATGTAACTAGAAAAAGTTATTCTGTAACTATTGGTGTCAAGTATCGATCTTGAAATCACACCAATATATTGCTGGAAATATTGGTGACACACCGACGGCTCCAAACCCCTCGGTGAGCTCAACAACAACTCGAAAGTACCAAAATATCGCAAAATTTGCAGAAATATCGACATATTTGTGATACAATGGCCGCTTATATCCTAATTGGGCGACTTCGTGATGGTGTCAATAGCTATATTTTCGTAATAACAGAGAAGGTACAGTATATATCCATTAATGAATAGATTCTTAGTATTTGTTAATATGTTTTTATCAATATAAAAACTAAATACATAATTTTATTTTGCAACAAGCATGTTTGAGGTTATGTTTGCATAATTGCACATAATATTAATTATTTTACTTTATCTTGTTTCAGATTTGGAATTGTAATCCATGTGATCTGCATTAAAGAGTGGACAACATAATATGCACCAATAATAAGCTTAACGAACACTTATGGGTGTCACCTCTATGTAGGCCTAAATTTTTTAATGTAGTGTAAAATTTTGTTCAGTTCATTCGAAAGAACAGTGCACAAGTAAGTTAGGTCATTTGCAATTGAGAAAAACATCCCACTCAAGCAATGCTTCAAGTAGTGAGATGTTGTTGGCTTTTTGTAATTTTCAGGAAATAATGACGAAGACTGTGCTTATTAGAACTGAGCAAAGTGCCATGAACTCATGATACATATAATAGTTTTTTTGTACCAAAGTTTACTTTGTAAGTGTGTGTGTACTATATCACTCAGCAAAATATGATGTACATTGTCCTTACTTTTAAATATACTGGTAGCCTATATAGCGTTTACTAGTTTATAAAACTTTTCACACTTAGAGAAGCATCTGTTTTTAACTGCACAAAAAATATGCCTCCCTGCCAATGTAGCCTATTGTAATTGAAAATATTATTTAAATCTAGCTACAATATTGGCTTTACCAATTTTTTGTCTAATTTAAACCATCTATTTTATTCCCTCTAATTCCTTTTATAATAATATGAGCTATATTGTATCTCGTGATTTTCCGTCAAGTGGGTGTGGCTTATACTATGTAAGTTGAAATGCATGTTGAATTTTCAGAGCCATTTTCCCATAACTTGATATTTTCAACACAAAAGGCACAATATCTCTTAAAGTAATGGTCCAAATTGCATGAAACTTTGCACACCCATAGTTTTTTGTGTGTTCTAGAGGATAAACCTAAATAATCTGATGTATTTGCAACACAAGATTATTTCACTTGTGAACATGATGTGAAAAAATTCGTAATAATTTTATATTGAAATTTTAAAATGCCTGAAAATTGTATCAGGCATACCACAGTATAAATTGATGGTTTATCCTCGAGATTATAGTGTCAGCTGTGAATAAAAAAAATATTACACCAATCAGATTGACTTTTGCATGAAATCATGTTACTTAGGCTTAATCGCATGCTGAAAAATAAAATAATTTTCTAATATCAATCTTCATATTTGTGACACTGTAATAATTTTTGTGCTCATTTCAACCGCCAAATGTATACTTCTAATGTCCAAAATTTCATTTTATTATTGCAAATAGTGTTGAAGATATCGAACAGTTACTGCAATGCCTGCTTGGGCATGGTCTCTTGGTGTATGAGCCCCTTAAGACACTTTTTCAGTGATATTATGGTGTTATTTAAATTAATATATAATTATGAACAACTATGAGGCCAATTGTAATGTTTCAAAGTACTGTGTAAATTAAATACTAATGAATTCATTTTAAGTTAACCTAAAACGCAATTAATTTATTTCAAGGGGTTTATAAATGTCATAAAAGCAGTAGGCAAGATAAGATACTCTTATTTGCTTAAACTTTACTATTTGCTTTATCTATATAAAAATAATTTTATAATTGGCTTGTGTTCTATAAATTAAGTAAAAACTCCTACTGAATTTTTTTTTTTACTTTCTCTGCCTGTACCATAGGTAATACAGATAAAGGAAGTATTGTTTTCGACCCCAACTTTGAAGTTGAGTTTTTAGCCCAAATACACATTTTGAGGTATTCTGAATCCCCAAATACTATTTTGGGAAACATGTCTGTGTGGTAGTGTGTCAACAGCCTAGCTCCAGAATGGAAAATCGTAAGAATTTTTTTTTTGTATTTGGGTTGGGTACCTTCTGAAGATGTGACACAAGGATTGGCGACAAGTTTCTCTTATTTTTAAAGGGACTTTACATGAAAAAATGTTAGTTTTTCGCGATTTTATCGATTTGTTTAAATTTTGCACATGGGTTGCTTATAAGTTACTTGGACTTAAAACTTTATTTGAAACTTTTTTCGAAGAAATTCTCTTTAGGGTAGTTATAAGCCACCCACTCTGAATACGTGCTAAAAGTTTTATTTGAAATAGTTTTTCGAAGAAAATCTCTAAAGTGTAGTCTTTATCAGAATGTGAAGTGAGAAAAATGTATTGTGCATGCTTAAAGTAAAGAAAGTTATGAGAGTACAATAAATATATTTTATTTGGGTTGTGTATCCTTCGGGGATGTGATGTGTTAAGGACATTCTCTTTATTTATACAACCAATTTACATTACAAGAATGTCATACACAATAATTATATTATACTGAGAGACTAACTTTTATTTGAACAGAGATTGGAAAGTTCATTCCTTTCACTGAGTATGAATCCAGCAACATTTTGTTAAAATGAGTATTCTGAAAAGGGCTACATCTTACTTTCTGTTAATCGTTAAAATGAATACTTTCACACAAACAAGGTGAGTTGCAATGGAAATATATAACTACTTCGAGATTGCATATTTTTTATAATCATAATTTAAATCATACATTGGCAAACTATTGCGGAATTTGCTAATTGGATTCCCCGAGATACCCTCCTTATTATATATATATATATATATATATATATATATATATATATGACAGTAAACATTACTAAAAACCATTGGCATTTTGCGAATTTCTCCTATTATTATAAATCCGCCTTTTCCCCCTATAAGCGTCTTGCAACATGACAGTACGTGTAATATAAACGCCCACTTTCAAAATATATACATGAAATTAAACTCCCGCCCAGTTTGGAAATTATGAAATCACATTCCCGCACTCCATCAGCCAATGATATTCATTGCAGTTTGTTAAGACAGATTTCTCATAGCTACTTTCATTGCCAACATTCACGAAAATTCACAAAGTTATTGGTGGGCCTCAACAACGGTTCTCCAGATACCAACAGGGAGTTACAGAATCGCTCACGTATCTTGCTGTCGGTTGTTGAGCTCTCAACAACACCAATGCGTTGGTGACGAAAGTTACAGAATACCGCCCCTGAAACCTTAACCTAGATGGAAATACCAACACAAAAACATATGATTTACCAATTCCCTTTGAATACTAGTAGCAAAGAACAAAGATTTTCAAAATTCAAACGAAGTCAATTTTTCCGGATTTCCTTGGTTTTCGGAGTTTTCCGGGGATATGCTGTAATTGATAAGGGGCAAACAACTGAAATCTTAATCAGATGGTAATGGCAACAAAAAAACATATGAGTCAGAAATTCCCTTTGAATATTAGGAGCAAAGAACAAAGATTTAAAAACTAAAATATAGTAATTTTCTCCGTATATACGTGGTTTTCCGGGTTTTCCGGGGATATGTTGTAATTTGTAAGGGGCAAACAACTGAAACCTTAAACTAGATGGCAATACGAACAAAAATATGTGAGTCAGAAATTCCCTGGGAATATTAGGGGCAAAGAACAATAAAACATTTTAAAAAACCCATTTTCTCCGGATTTCCGTGGTTTTCCGGGGTTTCCGGGTAAATGCTGTAATTGATAAGGAGCAAACAACTAAAATCTTAAACTAGACGACAATACCAACAAAAAAATATGTGTCCCAGAAAATCCCACGGGGGGGGGGGGGGGGGAGGGTTTGCTATTGGTAGCCCATGGTCTAAAATATATGTACACTTCCAGTTGATGTAGAAAACTTAGACTTGGCAAACTGATACCTTTTAGCTTGTAACCAACGGGAAAATTACGAAAAAATCCAAGTCTTCCCACATTTATTTTTTCAGATTTATTGTGGCAAAAGGTAATAGTCAATACAGCAGACTAAATACACGCACTCTATCTCCCATAGATCTTTTAAAAAACCTTTCCTGAGAACCTCAGTAGGGGTTTGGGGGCAGAGCCCCCAATGAGCGAAGCGAGTCTCTATTATATGGGGCTTTGTCCTGACTGACTGAATGACTGAGAGATTCAACGTAGAGCCTAAACTATATTAGGTAGAGACTTGAAATTTTGACAGTACCTTCGTTTCATGATGTAAGTGTACACTAAGAAAGAATTTTGCAAAATTTTTATTTTTTATGCAAAAAATCAAATGTTTTCGAGGATACAAAATACCTTCCATAAGAAACATGTGAGCAATGATTGTTGTGAAAAACTGTATTCAGTTGTGAAATTAATTCAAGATGGCCTTGCCCTGTTGCTATCTTGATTCATTTATTTACGATTCACAGAGATGATTTTTTTTAACATAGATGAATGTGTGCGGTTACAGAAATTTATAACTTCTGAAAAGCACAAGCTTAAGAAAGACTATTATACGAAGCAGCTTAATAATGATTTAAATAATTCTAACCATGTTTGGAATCTTATTAATGAAATTCTCACAAATTCAAGACATAAAAAGAATACCATTAATCAGATTAACAGTCCTCAAGGTAATAGACAATTTAGAAGATATTTCAAATATTTTTTACAATTATTTTGTAAATGTTGGTCAGAACCTAGCAAGTGAAATTTCTTGTGCAAAAATTGATGACTTAAATATTAATAATAACAGAAATAATCCAGTTTCCCAAAAGAAGTGGTTATATTGATTTTGTCATTAAAAGCAAAATATAATTTTAACAAGGATAAATAGATGATTTTTTTTAATGTTAACATTGCATAAGTTATCATTAGGGTCCAGATTTTTAGTCTTTTATAAAAGATATTTTAGCCTTTTATTTTCGTGAAATATCCCTTTTTAGGATTTAAACAAAGGATTTTACCCATCGTAATAAAGCATATAATGAACACTAATACAGGGTGGTGCAGGGAAACGGGAAATTAGGAAGTAACATAATTTGCACAAATAAGCACAGGCAAAATTATTTGTATTGACGAAAGCACATGTTTACAGTATGCCATTTATGTTTTCATTACAAACTGTCACATACTATCACTTTACTTCTTAAAGATGACATCGGAAAGATGTGCTCCATTTTGGAGTTCACATTGTAATAACCTGTTACGGAAACTCTCGAATGCTCGCTCTCTCTCGCATGTCTCTGCGAATGGCAGTGATTGCTTCTTCAGTGTTTTGCTTCAGTTCATGGATAGTTGCTGGACGTGAGTGGTATACTTTACTTTTGAGATGTCCCCACAGGAAGAAGTTACAAACACTAAGATCTGGTGATCTCGCAGGCCATGGAAAGTTGCCGTTACATGCAATGATGTGCCTTCCAAACAGTTGGTGAACGGCTTCCATCAATTGTCGAGCAGTATGGGACGTGGCTCCGTCCTGCTGAAACCACATGTTTTCGATGTTCAGAGCGTGCAGTCTCGGTGTGAAGATCGTTTCAAGCATCTCAACATACTGAGCGGATTTCAAAAAATAAGGCCCAATGACGCCATGATATGAAACTCCACACCATGCTGTGACCTTGCTGCTATGTAATGGACACTCGTGCAACTCACAAGGATTTTCCTGTGCCCAGTAACAACAGTTCTGTTTGTTAACATATCCATTAAGGTGAAAGTGGGCTTCGTCTGACATCCTATATTGTGAAGGAAATTTGCATTCTCATTCATTTTAGCCAACACCCGTTTGCTAAACTCCCTATGCGACACAGGGTCTCGTGGGTTTAGTTTCTACATAATCTGTATTTTGTAGGGGTGGAACTTGAATTCGTGCAGGATTCTTTGGCTGCTTTGTCACCCAATCCCTAACACAGATGCATGTTGTCGAACGGAGCGGCGAGGGCTTCTCTGGATGGAAACTCGAACAGCTGCAATGTTCAGATGCCTAGGCTTCTGTTTCAAAGCTGAACCACTTTCTTCAAAATTACGCACCAACGTTGTAATCACATGAGCAGATGGCACATGTCCATAATGTCCAATCTGGTAATGCTGTCAAAATATCCGTTGTGCAGCAGTCACACTATCACCCTGTTTGTAATATGCTCTCACAGCGACAGCTCGTTCCGCACCACTCCAATGCTGCATGATTACTAAATGGCAACTCGTTCACAACAATTATGCATCAGTTCCGGAAACCTGCCGGCACTGTTGATACCATAACTTTCAAAATTTCCCGTTTCCCTGTGCCACCCTGTATTAACACCGAAAATTGTGTTATAATTTTGACACAGTTAGCCAAGGTGCTGACGAGGTGATGGCTATCAAAAAGGTGAGAAAGAGGAAAGGCAGGCTTCCCCTATTATATCATTGTCTCCCTCCTCTTCCTATGGCGCCTATAAGCTCCACCAATAGGCTTTGTTAATACATGTTGATAAAAAGACAAATGAACACTGAAATCTTACGCAGCCAATGCGCGGAGCTGTATGAAGGTGCTTTCACCAGCCCGGCCTGCTGCCGAATGACTCTCGTAAGTGCGGGAGAAACGAGTCTCCCCGAGCCAGCACGTGAGTACAGCGAGAACAAGCGAGGGGGAAGCTCCCTCCCCTCAAACAGACATGGGATGTTCCTCGCTCACTGACGAGAGCTAGGCCATGCATTGTTACGCAACAAAGCTCTCTCAGCACATACTCAGGGCTGAACAAAGTTTGATCCTTCATTTCCTTATGCTAATTCCTGTGACAATATAGTGTGCCTAGCATTATAAAATATAAATATTGGCACATATTCTAGCTTTTCATTTTTACACCAGCCCTCTCCAGAATGACTCTTCAACAATTTGTTAACGTCTTCAAGCTTTTCTTTCTTAATGGCGACTTTGGCTGGTAACACTGGAGGCTGCAACATGTGTAAAGTTTGCCCTTTCTTAAGGAATGGCTTGAATTCTGTTAAGTCAGATATGTAATGAACTTCGCCGTTTATTACGATGTTTTTAGATTTTGTTTTCCTCAAAATCAGCCTTTTTGATTGAGCAAATTTAAAATGGAAGTTGCCCTGGACATTTTACAATATCAGCTACTGAAGTTTTCCAATCATGAACTGGCACTTCCGTACCAACAGACTTAACAGTTCCATACTGGGAAAATATTTCAGTGTAGTCTTTTGGTGTAATAATAGTTGATCTTTTCTTCACTTCTCGCTCAATACGTCCAAAAACCCTATCAGGGGGGAGGAAAGAATGCCCAACAATAGGGTAGATTACCTCAATTGATTGTAGTTTGTTTTGACTTTTTTCGCCATGCCATTTGGCTAACATTCCCACCACGGATATGTTTTTGTTTTGCCCTGGGCATCCATCAGCAAAAATCTGTAGCTTTGAACACGTGGAAAGATCTTTAAAGCAAAGAAAGTGGTACACTATTGATGCTATTTCATTTGAACCCTTCTTACGTTGGTCTTCAGTCCAAGTAAAAATATTGACAGTATCCTTGGTCTGTTTATTTTTAGAACTCCCTTCACAAATGGTCATATTATATTATATTAATTAATAAAGTTGTCGCGAATAGTATGCGGCCTGGTCTGGAACTTTTGGGAGCACCTGGTTTTTTTGGCAGTCAAATGAAATTTTGAATACACCATCGTCATCGGATTTTAACAAATCATAAAAGGTTTTGGCTTTCATTTTGTGAACTCTGTACTTAGTAATTAGTTCTTGCTTTTTGTCACTTTGTCTTTCTGTACTTAATAAGGATTTTAGCCTTAAACACTCTGAGCATGCGTCTGTTGCAGGTGTATTGAAACTTATGTTAAAGTCCTTCATAAATATATTCCAAAAGAAATGATATTTAACTTGAAGAGCCTCTTCATTTGTTTCATTATAGGCTTTCCAAAGTTTTCTCACACTGTAATAGCTTGGGAGGTACTGTCTTTTAATTTTAGCGCGTGTGTAGTGTGATTCAACACAGTGTAATTTTTTTATATAAGCCCTCACATTCATTCTTCTACTCATGTACTTTACGTATAGTCTGTCACCACCATGATTCTCTTTAGGAGGTTCCCCCATCTTGAAATGTCGTTTGCTTACTCCCTGGACTCTTCCTTTGGAGATACCCAGTACCGATAGAAAAAACTTTGCACATACTTGAACAACACCTTTTGACCTTGTTCTCATGAAATAGCTGATAGTTAAATTCTTTGGAGGGCCCATTTTGTTACTAGGACGCCTTCGTTGAGGAGCCTGTTGTGATGTGTATTTTAGCAGGAAAGAGTCTTGTCTTATTTTATCATGTGTTGAGTAAAACCCCTCATGGAAATGTCTAACGACTTGCAGAGATACATCATTACATTGCAAATGTTGTTTTTTATGTTTGCAGTTTGGTTTTCCAGGCAGTGATTTTGACTTGTATCTGGAACAAGTAAATTTTCATTATTAACATCATTGCATCCTACCGACAATTCTAATAATCAACATGGTACAATGATTCCAAGATGACTGTAAATATAACCTTACCTTTTATCTTTTGCTTTTTCCTTTGCCCAAGACTTCTTATTACGGACCTTTTGTCTTCCTCTTCCTTCTCTGTATACTATACTCTCATTGTGCTCCATTTATTAGAAATTTACTTTCGTTTATTAATTAAGAATAATTTTTTTTCCAGCCACAGACTAATACTAAACAGCTTTAAGAACGTTATTAAAAGCCAGTAATATGAAGTTACCACAACAACAATGAGTGGTTTAATTGGGAGAAAAATTATATACATTTTTCAAATTAATGTAGTGTCAGGTTTGCACAAGAGTGACTTAAATAATTAATTTACCTTTTGTATTTTAAATTCGTCTCAATTACAGTCAAGGATGAGGCATGTTTTGGAAACAAACAAAATGCAAAATACTACTTATAACATGGGATGAGGCTTGTTTAGGAACCAAAAGAACATCGATGGAAAACGCGCCATCTGCTACAAATATCCCTGTGGATGAAGCAGCTTTTGGAAACAATATCATTTTTTAAACGGTATAAAATAGGTGAAGAAGCCAACTTAGGCACAAAATAAAGTGAGTAGACGTTGCATGTCTACCAATATTATATGAAATCGCAAAAAACTCGATTTTCAAATTTTTGGATGACACCACTTTTGGAACTCAGCTCCTCAAGTGTAAGGAACAAATTTTTGACACTCCAGTCTATTTATTTTTGTAGGTCGGGAGTAAAGTTGCGTGGTGTATTGACCCTTATTGTGCTTAAGATAGTTTGATAAGCCTAAACAGAAATTTCAAAAATAGGATTTTTCCGGCAGTGGATTAGGGAAGACCTCAATTTCACAACTGATGGTCAAGTAACTTTCTGCCAAGCCTGTCATCAAGCTATCTTTATTTTACCTACCAGACTTCTTCCTTCAGATTTTTAAATCTGAAATTTAAAATTCTTTTACTAGTGCATATGCATTTGAAATGAAGTTGACATTTTTCGTAAACACGTTATTTTTTAATTACTGTCATCTTCTTAGTGTTCGTTGAATTACAGAGTTTTTATTAAAATACTATAAAAAGAAAGAATAATTGTATAATTAAAGGGTAAATATCTCAATTGTTTGTGCTATTTTTCGAGTGCCGATATAAGGAATAGTTACTTGTTTATTTTCTAAAAAAAAATAAAAATAGAATAACTGTGTCAAAATAATAATACAGTTTTCGGTATTAATATTAGTGTTTTATTAAGGCGGCTAAAATCTTTTGTTTAAAACCTAAAACGGTCTATTCCACAAAAATAAAACGCTAAAGTACCTTTTATAAAAGCCTAAAAATCCGGGCCCTATATTAGCATAAAATAGGCGCTAAATTGAGCTTTAGTCCGGCATCAGTCAACCGATTTGATCCAAAATCAATAGACTTCGTTCCATAGGCGTTATAAATGTGTATACCAAGTTTTATGAAATTCCGATAAAACGTATTTTAGTTATCGCTCTTACAGACACACGGACAGACAGCCATATTTTCCCGTCTAGTACACAATCTCGTAAAGTACCGGTACCATTCTGGCACTTAATAATTATATAATATCATTACATAATCTTTTTGTTTCATACATTATAAAGGACGAGGTTGGGTTTCAGTGGTAAATTTAATATTTGAAGGGGGCCCGGAAAAATTTGTCTCTGGGGCCCTTGCTCTCTCTCCACGGCCCTGACTTTACAACCCTATTTTGGCCCTTAGAGACCCTTAGAGGCCGAAGATTTTGAAATCCTTTCTTAGTGCGCATCTATAACCTAGGAGCAATATGTGTACCAAGTTTCAAGTTCCTAGGCTGTATAGTTTTTGAGAAACTGTGATCAGTCAGTGAGTGAGTCAGTTGGTTTTGGCTTTTATATATAGAGATTAATGAAAAGCTGTAATTCAGTCATGTTGACACAATTATACTAACCTTTCAAGGTCCTTTACTGAAAAATTTCATTCTTGCATTGGCACTCACATAAAATCACATACCTATGCCCTAGTGCACCAACCTCGGTATTTAGAAAACTGGGGTAAAGTTGCTTAGTTTACCCCGGTAAAGTCATACTTTCGTTGCACCTTGCTCAGTTTCTACTTTTACCACGGTAAGATGCTAACTGGCCGTGAAGGAGCTGGAAAGTGAGAAAACCGCGGTTTTTTTTCCAAGCGTAATGTATCATATTTTTTATATCTAGGCCAAAAGCTAATTGAATATAATGATTTAATGAGAGACAGGCAGGATCTATTTAAAGAATGAACGATGGTACATATTTTTTGGAAATACTGTGCTGTAACGTCAATTGAAATGACCTTCCTTTCTTACCTCAACCAAACCAGGTCCATCCAGTAGTAGGTGTAACCAACTCATTTTCAAGATTGGTACAGTATCTATGGTGTTTGAATTCAGATGACATGTATACACTTATATAATATTCCATTTTATCCTTATGAATATTTATTACTGAACAATAAGGTAACAAATAAATGAAATATGGAAAACCAGTGAGCCTAGGCCCAATTTACAGTGAATGTCTGCATGCATCATAGAAATCCTGTGCATCTGTGTATCGGTATATAGGGTATGTAATCAATTTATCATACTTGCATGTGCATTAACATAATTATAACAGCCCTTTCATGGCTATGTACATGACTTTGCACTTAAAATTTTCACTAGTCATACGAGAATAAAAGCGAGGCTATGTCGAACTCAGAATCGAGATTTCGTGGTGTTGCTTAGCCTTGGATTGCACACATGTGAGAATTATTCTTTAAAATATAAATGTTATTTTATTGAAATGTACAGACAGGTGGAATCTATTTTTGAAGAATGAACGATGGTACATATCTTTGCAAATACTATACTGTAACATCGATTTAAATGACCTCAACCAAACCAGGTCCATCCAGTAGTAGGCGTAACCAACTCATTTTCAAGATTGTTACAATACCTATGGTGTTTGAATTCAAAGTCAGACATATATACACAATATAATATTCCATTTTATCCTTATGAACATTTATTATTGAACAAGAAGGTAACAATTAAATGAAATATGGAAAACCAATGGGCCTAGAAGAGTCACTGTGACTAGCAGACGAGCAGAGAGAGAGCGAAACTAGCAGCCATGGAAGAAACCAACACAAAATTTATACATGGGAATGGATTCGTAGCAGAGTAACCACGATATATTCGAACATTTGGAAACTGCGGTATTGTATTGTGGTGCACAGGATTTCTTAGAATACCCCGATATTACTTTTATCCTGGTTACATAACAGCTGAGTAAACCGGAGAATGGTGCATTCAGACATTTATATCCCTTTATAACCACACTCCGTCTTGCAACATTTTAACCCAAATATAAAGGCATAACACTGCAACTTACAATAAATTTTATATTTACATTTTGGTAGAATTGCAGTACACTGTTAATCACATTTCTAAGTTTTCTGGAGTGACACTTTTTCTATTGTCTCTTAGTACATTTCTGTAGGCTGAGAAAGATCTCTCTACAGCACACGAGGTCAAGGGTGCATATTTCATAGAAGCTATCGCTCGTGACCCCAAGACAATTCACCTTCGAACCTCTTTGCCTGAATAATGGACACTTTCTTCATATTTTCATATCCGGGATTCCTCAGAAGAATATTTCTTAATTTAGTGATGCATGCTGTACCCACTACACCAGGTATTTCCTGAAGACACATCTGCAGCATCTTTCAGTGGTCGAGATGCGAACTCTAGGCGTTGAATTGCAACAGGTGTATTTTGGAAATGAGCTCTTAAAAATGCCAAGGATGCGACATTATTGTTATTCTACAGAGCCATCTTGACTTTTTCAATGCAAGCTGATTCACTGGAGTCAAACGTGTCTACTACCACCTTGATTTTTTTGTGGTGTTCGGCATAATATAATGCTGCCAGTAGCCAGGTGCCCCAACGTGTGAGTATGGGTTCAGGTGAGAGGGGAATGTTTGGAGTTATTTCCTTAAAGGATTGAATGCGGGTGACATGAATCATACTGGGGTGGAATTCTTTCAGTATTACTCTCACTTTTAACATATAGGCAGCAGAGTCAGTCACCAAGAGCAGAAATTTCTCATCCCTATCTTCTCCTGGCCGTAGGATGCGTTAGGCATCCCTTACAGTGCAGGCTACTGTACTGTGATTCATCTTCTCCAATTCTTTACACAGGAGTAAGTTGGGTCTTCCTGGTTCCATGGAATCTAACTTCCCCACCGTGAAATTTGCTATAAATCTACCACAACTGTCTGTAGTCTCATTGATCTAAAGCCAAATATAGTGGTCACCAATGTCACTTTTAATTTCAAAAATAGTCTTTTCATACACCAGTTTTAAATAATTCTTGTGCAACGTCTACTCATCTGGTATACCTTGGCCACTGATCAGTAGCAACTCGTGGCTCAAAACAAGGGTGTGCTGCAAATACCATTTCATACAGCAAACTTAACATATTTTAAAAAATTATTAGTAGGCCTATCTAAACTGCTCGTCTCTTAATCCATCTCTGGGAACTCTCAAGTGATTTTCTCAGCCCTAATTATTTTTTTGCTATTTCTGTCATCTCGTCGAACCTTGTGTGAGTTGTGTGACGAGAGAAAATAGCAAAAAATAAAATAAAAAATAATAACAATAATAATAATAATAATGATAATAATGATGATGATAATAATAATAATAATAATAATAATAATAATAATAATAATAATTAGGGCAGGGAAAATCGCGTGAGAGTTCCCCGAAATGGAACAAGAGACAAGAAAATAGTATTTTTAATGATCGAGGTAGAGGAAGTCGCTTAGTGTTCCCAGTGCGACAGAATACTTAAATCGGGGTTGTGGAATCCGGGTTTTTCTGACTTTAACACATTCGAATTTGGCGGTGAAGATGAAAAGCATTGCTTACTCGACTATGATGGTCCTCCACGCTACATCACGGCCCCCTACCGTCAGACGGTGGAAGATCTTCTCACATAACTAACAGCGCGCCCACCGGTGAGACGTGAAGTAATTAGTAAAGCCTCAGAATCTCACTCTGGGCTGCCTGCTGCCGCAGCACATTCTGCAGGCTAAAACTGCCATATACGCCATGCAGTCAAGGTTGAGCATGACGTTACAGCCCTACGAAAAATGTGCTGTTCACCGAATCCCATCATGGTGCCAGAAAGGTAGTATTCACATTACCGACTCTTGACTCCCAAGCTACCAGCTAAGAAATTCCCGCATGGACGCGCCAAGTTCAAAATGTACGCAAAAGAAAATATAATATTGCGTTTGAAAATAACATTATACGACGAGCAGAAAACAAGCTGTGTGCTGCAGCACAGTAGGAGAAACCGCCACTGCCACTGATGCTCTCCAGGAAGCCCTTAAAAGTAGGATTTTTTAGCATGCTCCATGGCACATTAGCCGACACTAAAGCCTCACATAATTCTAGATTAAAGCTGTCCACTGCACAACTTGTCACACGGGAAATAAATGGTTGAAGCTGTTGGTTGTTGTTCTTCCTAGAGACATGCAATGTGAGCTGCGGAACCTTTGTGCTGAACGAAATGTGATTTCTTATCATGACTTGCCTCAAACATACAACAATCGAACAATAAGAAGATGGCAATAATTTTAAAAAAATTTAAAATGTCAACTTCATTTAAACTACATATGCATGTTAGAAAAAGTATTTTAAATTTTGATTTCAGAATCTGAAGGAAGAAGGCTGGTAGATAAAATGAAAGTTAGCCATGTTTACTTACTTGCTTTTGACAGGCTTGGCAGAAAATTACTTGACCAACAGTTGTGAAAGTGGGGTCTTCCTTAATCCACTGCCGAAGAAGTCCTAAGATTTCAAAGTATTGCTCATCTTCATTTCCTGCGCTGATGAGGCAGAACATTTTCGAGTTACAAAGGAAAGCAACATGTGCATTGTTAATTTCAGTCTGTTGTATAAATTTATTGCTATGCACAAATTCACATATTTATTTTCCTTTGCATTAATTGGAAAATAAATTTAAAACTCGTGTTTTTTTTTTTTGCAAAAGTCCTCTTTAGCCTCTTTTACGCCTTTTCGTTCGATTTAGCCTTTTTTAGGTTCTTTAAGATACATATATTTGGAAGCAAGAGGCATGAAATGGAAAAATACATTAAAATATTCTAATTAGGAAGCTGGGGGGAAAAAAGGTTAAAACCTTCAAATCCGGACCCTAGTTATCATATAGCCAAGTTTATTAATCTTTCATATAAACTTGGTAGTATTCCTAAAAAATGTAAACAAGCTAGAGTTGTTCCCGTATTTAAAAGTGGTGATATGCATAATCTTTCAAATTTTTGACCAATTTGAATTTTTTCTACTTTATCAAAAGTACTTGAAAAAAGTTTCAAATGTCGAATGACTAAATTTATCAAAAAATACAAAATATTTTATAATTACCAATATGGTTTTAGAGAACAATCATGCCCATTAAATGCTGCAATGGATATTGTTTTAAATATTGAAGAAACATTAGATAGTCAAAAATTAGCTTCTGGATTCTTTTTAGACCTTAAAAAGTCATTTGCTAAATAAACTACAAAGGTTTGGTTTTAGAGGATTACCACTAGCATGGCTTCGGAATTATTTTCATGGTAGAACGGAATATGTTTCTCTAAAAAATTGAATAATAAGTAACTTAGTGAACTGCCAATTGTTTGGGGTGTCCCACAGAGTTCTGTACTTGCGCCACTATTGTTTCTAATTTATGTAAATGATATAAGTGAATTGAAACTAAATGGAAAAATATTATTATTTGCGGAAGACTGTCTTATTAATTTAAAAGATAATATGGCTCTTGATATCAAAATTCTGGAAAATTGGTTAAATCTAAATAAATTAACCATTAATGCAGTTAAACCGTTAATACAGATACAGTCTATATTATATTCCATAAACCATGTCTTCAGTTACCAGTATTGGATAAATTTTTAAGTTTTTATAATAAGTATATATTACCCGGTAAACAGGTTATTTCAACTAAATTTGTTGGGCTCGTTTTAAATCAACATTTTAATTGGTCAGATCATGTAGAATATGTTGTTAAAAAAATTACTCCTGTTATAGGTGTGTGACATAGATTGAGACAAGTTTTGCTGGAACACTGTCTTAAAAACATACAAGTTATTATGCTTTAATTTACTCCCATCTAACATACATGTTACTGATATGGGGATATACTTTTGATTATAATATAAAATGTATACAAACTTTACAAAATAGAGCATTAAGAGCTTTATATAACATTCATCCACTTACACCATCATTAGAATTATATCGACATTCGGTCATGTTTCCAATTAGAGAACTTATTAAATCCCAGTCATGTGTTGTTGTGCAGTAGATAATAAAAAATATTACACATCATAATGTTTATTTTATATTTAGTGGTGATATTCATGTCTATTTTACAAGAAATTATAATTTTATACACTAACCGCAAAGTTCTTCAGTCTAATATGGATTTCAAGGAATTCATTATTACCTTGGTACTAAAGGAATTCATTATTACCTTGGGAAAAATTATAATGAATTACCACAAGACATTAAGGATATTAGAAATATAAAGACTTTAGCTTCAAAGACTAAACTTTATTTCTGGTCACTACTATTTTCATGATTCCTATTTTTTTATTAAATTTATGGCTTCTGTGATAATCTTAGTAATGTGCTGTGTTTCATTAAATTATATTTAATAACTACTTTTTCCTAGATCTTAGTAAATAATTGTTGTTCTCTGTGTATTATAATGTACTGCCCCTAGTTATGAGTATTACTGCTCTTTGGGGTTTTTATTGATGAATAAAAAGAATAAATAAATAAATAAATAGGTGGACAGAAGGGGAGAATGAATGCACGTTTTATGGGAAAATATTGAATGATTTGGCCAAAACACACTAGGGAATTCGAATCTAAAGTATTCTTTTTTTCCCCGAGCAGCGCATTTTGTTTGTGAAATGCATCTCAAAGCCGGGTTTTTATTTTTTTTAATTGGACGGCTCAGTACCAGAGGTGACTAAGAGCCATCAAGAAAAGTGCTAATATTTGCGTATATTGACCAGTAAAGATCGTATTTTATCTAAGCCAAACATGACTAACAGCCTTGCTGTATCAGTTACGGACACAGTTATGGCTGTTAGTCATGTTTGGCTTAGATAGAATACGATCTTTGCTGATCAATACACACAAATATTAGCACTTTTTTTGATGGCACTTAGTCACCTCTGGCACTGAGCCGTCCAATTATCAATAGTTCTAATAAAATTGTTTATGCATGATTGGGTAAGGTTCATGAATCTATGGTTCATTCTAATCATTTCATTTTGAATTTGTATGCCCATTTGGCAGCATAAGATTCGTTTTGTTCATTTAATTATTTAAATTTTTACAATACAATTATGAATAAAATTATGTAATTCGTGAAATTTATGTAAAAACTATGGCAGCGTTAATAAATATAATGCTTTAATTAGTTTTCTTTAAATAAACGATTTAAATAAAACATCTAGAAGTTGAGTAATTAATCGTGGTCGAAGCCACGGGTATCTGCTAGTTTCTTAATAAATGACCATCCTTATCAGTAGGTGTTGACTCTTGATTAAAGTTTTCTAATAAAGATTACCAGTACGTAGCCTAAAGCAGTGGTTCCCAACCTGGGGGCGATCGCCCCCAAGTGGGCGATTTGGGTTATTAGGGGGGCAATAAATAAGTGGGGGTGATTTGGGGGCGATGAGTATTCAAAGGGGGAAAAATTAAAATAGTACTGTACAGTAGAAGTTGCCGGGTAGCACGAGTCACTGGCTATTCTCAGCCAGCGAGTTCACTGTTCTCACCCCTCTCCACAGTTCCCACCTGTTGTTGTTGTTGTTGTTCCTCCCCCTCCTGCCATCACAACACACTTGCAAT
Source organism: Ectobius pallidus (assembly GCA_964059195.1). NCBI lineage: Eukaryota > Metazoa > Arthropoda > Insecta > Blattodea > Ectobiidae > Ectobius > Ectobius pallidus. The sequence goes on from CAXKWD010000002.1 coordinate 161,021,052, forward strand.
TGACCTACATTCGTCTTCATTCTTCACTAGTCTTTGTGTGCCTCACCATCAGTTTTTGTGGGCATCTTTTCTGTTTTTGTGCATTTGTTTTGAAGTGTAGAAGTTCATGCACAATGGATTCAAAAAAGAAGTGTCGTCAATACTCAGCTGAGTATTTAAAATTCGGTTTTATCGCATCACCGCAAAATGTGCAGTTTCCACATTGTCTTTTGTGCGATAAAACATTTACTAGTAATGAAGCTATGAAACCTTCGCGAATGAAAGATCATTTATCAAGAGTACACAGTTATAAAGTGAGTAAAGAACTTAGTTATTTTCAACACCTCAAAGCTAAAGCTGATAAACGGCCTAATGTGAATGAATTATTTAAAAAACGAGCAACCGATCTTGACAAAAGTCTTCTTGCTTCTTATGAGGTGTCTTTATTGATCGCTAAATGTGGTAAACCTCACACAATTGGCGAAACTCTTGTTTTACCGGCTACCAAAAAATTGTTGAAATCATGCTAGGCGAGGGCCCTAATAATAAGATAAGTCAATCGGTTCCTTTGAGCAACAATACTGTTTCCAGGTGAATTGAAGAAGTGGCCACGGACGGTGAATCCAAACTCACCAATTTGTTGAAAAAAAAGTAAATTTGCATTGCAGATTGATGAATCAACTGTGATTGATAACAAAGCAATTGTATTAGCTTATGTGAGGTTTAGCAATGAACAAAAGGAAATGTTGTTTGCTAGAACTTTGATCACTGATACGAAGGGATCGTCGATTTTTAAAGTGGTGCAAGATTATTTTGAGGAAAAAGAGATTCCCCTAACAAACATGAACTCTTGCGCAACAGACGGTGCTCCTGCCATGTCAGGTCGTCCTGGGTTTCTAGCCCGCCTTAAGAAAGAAGTGCCAGAGGTCATCTCTATTCTCTGTGTCATTCATCGTTAACACTTAGCTGCAAAATAATTGAATGGTGTCCTGCATGAAACCCTACAACTGGTTATTACAGGTGTCAACAAGATCAAAGGTAATTCCCTCAATGACCGTCTGTTCTGACAACTTTGCCATGAAAATGATGAGGAATTTGAACGCTTGCTTCTACATACGGCCGTGAGGTGGCTTTCCAAAGGAAACTGTATGCGCCCTTTCTTCAAATTATTTGACACGGTTACTGAGTTTCTCAACACATCTGATCCTGTTTTAAGTGAGAATTTGAAGCAACAGATATTTTTTTTTTAAATGAACGAAGCTAATATAAGGCTTCAAGGAAACAAGATGAACCTTATTAAGGCCAAAGGAATTATTTCATCATTCATCACAAAGTTTGATATTCACAAGGTAAATATTGGCCGTAAAGAGCTGATTCAGTTTCCGACCCTTAAAAAGTGTTCAGATAACGAGACTCCTGAACTCCCAGAAGACAAAATCATAATTTTTACTGATCACCTTGACCAGTTAAAAACTGACATGGAATCAAGATTTGAAGATTGACCAAGTTACAAATTCCGGATTGGATTCTAGATCCATTCTCGTTTGAAGCTGTGGATAAGCTTGATAACTCTTTGCAGATGGAGTTTCTAGGTCTGAAGTATGACTGTGAGGTGAAAATCATTTTCAAGCAGAGCGGTTACGAGTTAGCCTGGGTGAAGCTTATGGACACTTATCCACAACTGTGAGGAAAAACTGAACCATTTCTCATCTCGTTCACGTCAACATATTTAGTTGAAAAAGGATTTAGTTCTGTTGTCCAGGTCCTCACAAAACAAAGACATTTGCCTCAAAGGAGACTTGCACCTGAACTTGACGAACATAAAACCGGATATTCAAGCTTCAACTGAAATCCACCAAGCACAAGGCAGCCATTGAAAAGGTAAAATAAAACAGTAACAAAGTTTTCAAACTTTCATTTATTTTTTCAAATTTTAACTGTCAACTTGCTTAATCTTTCCAGATTCCAATTTAAAAATGAAAACATGTACTCCTGTTTCTTAAATGTACGTCAATGATCTTAGTTAATTATTTCACTTTTTTGTTCTTTAAAAAATTTACATTTTAATTTTTTTCTATTTTATTTAAGAGTGACTGGGTAAAACTGCTTTGGTTGTTTTTATATATGGTAATAAAATTGTTTATTTATGGCTTTATTATTTACACTTTACTTCAAATTAAAATTAGGCATGCAATGAAAATGAAAAGGGGGCGATGGGTGTTAGTCAACCTCCAGAAAGGGGAGATGGGCCACAAAAGGTTGGGAACCACTGGTCTAAAGCCTTACATTCTTCCACATTAACTTCCTATTAGGCGTACAATTTTGTACACTGTCTTCTGTCACTGTCTTGATTATTGTGCCAATTTGTTCCTGGGGATCCTAATAAAAACAGTTCTTCATAACTAAACTAATTTTGTAATTATTTTAAACTTGAGTTTACTCCATATTATGTATATTACTTAGTAAATGTAAATTTCCAACCATGTAACAAATTTTGTTGCACAGTTATGAAGTCTTAGGATCTGTGGATGTTTTAAAACCTGTATTAAAAGTATATTTAGATTCTGCTAAACTGGAGAACACAGGAGTGTGCCATACCCTTGAGAAACAACTATACAGTATAGACAACATGATCACATTGAAATTGACCTTGCTGTGATAAAATATAATAACATGAAATTAAATACCCTTGGATGGTTGATATTATGTTTGGTTAGGTTTAGTTACATTAGATTTCATAGGGTACATTACTTTTGATTAGTAGATCTAGGCCTACTTAACCTACTTGACTCAATTGAAAAGCCTTTTGGTGCTCTTTAAGATCATTTTAGTCTCACTGAATGATTGACACTATTTAATTAATTTCACTATCTAACTTTAAATACATTCCTTGATTCACATTCCTTACATAAATATACATCTCATTAGCTGTCCTGTGATTTTGTTTTGCCATCTGTGATACACTGGGAGGAGAGCTTTTACATGAGGCAAAGTTGACTTGATCATATTTTTGTACATTCCAAATATTTTGTTCACTAATTCAGTAGAATGGTTGAACATGGGATGGTTGTAACCCTGTTGAGTTACGTTGTTGTGAGACTTCCAGCAATCTGAAATGATATTCCTGGTTTTGTTAATTTCTCTACAAATGACCAAATGCTTTTTTTGTACAGCCATCTTTCTGCTAGGACTGAGAAGCATTGTCCAGCATCCTGTTCAATCCCTCCAAACACCCACTGCACTGGACAAAACATTTTAATAATTTCTGCTTTGAAAATTTTCATTTTTTTATTTCAACAATGGACCCCAATTTCTGTAATTTCATTTCAATATAGAAAATTATGGCTAATCTTACGATCAGTCTAGTTGTTAAAGAGTATGATTATCAAAATTATATTCGGTTCTTCTTCAATGTCATCTTCATGTGTATTCTTTACAATGTGACGAAGCAGTATCATAATGATATCCATTAAAGTACAGAATTTCATTATAACGCTGTTGTATCGATTAATATTGAACACGAAATAATCTTGAAGTCTTGAGAGCAGCAAATCAAACTGCATAATAAGCAACCTGTATGTAAAATTATATTAGTTCTGTTCTTGTTAATTTTAATATTATGCTAAATTGAGTTCTTTTCCTGTCTTAAAGTTCCTTGGTTTGAGGTTAAAATGCCAAGAGCAAATTCAAGTTCCCAGCATGACATCACCTGCCATCACAGCAAAAGGTGAGATCCACAAGAACTTACTGACAGCTGATCGTTGCCAAAGTCAACCAACTATTTTATACAGTTTGGAAACTCTTATCTTCTCATCTTCTGTCCAGAAATCTGAAAATAAAAATTTATAAAACAATTATCCTGCCGGTTGTATTATATGGATGTGAAACATGGTCGCTTACCCTTCAGGAAAATATAATGTGAAGGTGTTCGAAAACAGGCTGCTTAGGAAAATATTTGGACCTAAGAGAGATGAAAATGGGGACCAGAGAAAACTCTACAATGACTAGCTTCATAACCTGTACTACCACCGAATATAGTAAAGGTAATGAAATGGGCTGGACATGTTGCACGCATGGGGGAGGAAAGACATATCTCAAAAATATTGACTGGGAGACCTGAAGGGAAGAGACCACTTGGGAGACCTAAACATAGGTGGGAGGACAACACTAGGATATATTTAAGAGAAGCAGGATTTGCGAGGGATGGATGGAATTAGCATGGGAGCTGATAGGATGGAGGGATGGGTTGAATTGCGGGCTCAGGTAAGCACGGCAGTGAACCTCCAGGTTCCATATAATAGATAATATTTCTTGCTTAGGAATTGTCTATTGTCATTGGGTAAGTAAGTAAGACACTCGCTTTGCTCATTTCATAAACAACATACTCGAGTGTGTTTATAAATTCCATTATAGGCTCATTGCATAATGTACTATTGCCTTGCAGTGATTCTCATCCTGTAGTGTAGGCTACTTTCCAACATGCTTGCTCACTATTCCTGTTGTGTATTCATTTTCATGTCATTGCCACATTTATTGCATTTTGCTGAGCTTTTCACCATTTCACGGTTGGTGAACTGAATTGTGAAAATCAGTCCTTTCTTTACAATTATTATTTTACTTATGTTTTGTTTTTACATTTTCATGTGGCATTGTGTAACTAATACTGTATGAAGTCAAGCTCTCTTGTCTCCTGTGTCCTCCAGTTAATTGTTCATTAGATTCAATTTAACAGTTTGACATTGATACTCACAAAGGGACCTGTTTTAAAGAAACACTAGCTATATTTTTATTAGTGGCTGCAAGAATTTGTAGCAAGTAAAAATGTGGTAAAATATTTGATGGTATTTGAGATTTCATAAGTAAAATAACTCTTATAGTAAATGTGTATTTTCAGAAAAGATAAAAATAATATATGTAATGATATATATTCAACTTCATTACATAGACATAGAATTGAGTGGCTTAGTAATGGAATGAGCTACCTCAGTCCACATGAAAATGAAATATGTAGAATGTTAGAATGCTCATGGCTTAAATACTGATAATGTGGCATATTTTCATCACATATTAGTGATCTATTAGAGAAAACCCAATTCTCATATAAAATGTATTTTATTATAACGTTCATGTAAAATACATTATTAGACTAAGATTTTATTTCCCCCTTTACATATGTTGGAAGAAACTTGAGAATCATTTTAATCTGCTAGTTATATATATTTTCAGTTTTCCTTATGAAGTTCTTATAATTTTGTTCTTTATAATGTTTACTCTTTTTTACAGCTATAGTACTGTGTTATTACAGCTATAGATACCCATATTGGGTATCTACAATGCCTTCAGTGACTGTCGGCTGGTGGGTTGGTCAATTGGGCAGTATCTTCTGGCAGGACAGATCTAGTGGCCTTGCAAATGGTGCGAGTTTTTTGCTGTTATGTTGCAATTGCAATGAAAGTAAGCAGTCAACTTGTGGTTTTCTCGTTAATTTTTGGGTAGGACATGAAGACAAAGTAAAATAAAATGAAGAAACCAGTAAGACTTCTACAATAGTGAACTTGATGAGTAAGTGAAGCAGTTTATAAAATTGTTACACCTGGATAAGACAGGGAGTGCCAGTACTTATTTTCATGGCAATTGCATCCATAATAGCAAGAACCCAAATCACTTGCAGGGACATTGCATCTATACTGCTGGGACTTGACTGACACCCCGCCAGCAGTGTGAGTTGCCATATCTGAGGCTAAGGCCACACGGGCTTGTTTTGATGTTGTGGTTCTGCATGAAAACACAGCGTCGGAAAGTCTGCAGCACTCATGGCCACACGAGCTTCTTCTTACGCTGAGAATGTTAGTGTAAACAAATATGGTCTGTTTATTCCTGTCATTGTTTCAGCTGCTGTATGGGCGCAAGTTATGGACAACTCATCATTTTTGTAATGCAGTAGTTTCATGTAGGCTACTCTCCCGTGCTCCTTTGAATATACACCAAAACAAAACGAAAAATAAGTTAAACTTTAAACGCTTTTCCCCGTTACATTTTTCAATGCTTATGTACCTTTTTCTCAGAAACTGTTCAAGATAATTGCATGAAACTTTTGATAACAAATAAATGAACATTTCCTTGGAACGGAACTTTGATAAAGCCATTTATTAATATTTGCATTAATAAGAGGCCTGACTTTTAACACAAATTTTATATCGAAAATTAGATTTCTTAAAAGTAGGCCTAAATAATGGAAAGGAATTTTAAAAGTGCCTGAATAGAAAGTAATAGGGATCCTTTAAAAGTAAGCAGGTTTTAATTAGGTTTAATAATTTAATAAAATATTGGTCTTGTAAACCAAAATTAAGATGTCCAAGTTTCATAGTTATCCATTAAGTGGTTTCCATAGAAAAGGTCTGTAAGTGTGGCAATTAAATTTAAAATACAGAAAATAAATAAAAATGCTAATGACACAAAAATGTATTTTTAAGTGGTATATTATTACCATAGCATGCCAAATGAGAGTGAAAATTGTCATAACTGTGGCTGCAATACTTTAGGAGATATGAATTATTTTCGAAAACTCGCATTCTGACCTACGTCCCCCCTTAAAATTGGTAGAATAAATTATGAATTATTATCCAAACATTGTACTTAAAACAATATTTCACTTAGCGATATTAGTTTTGTTTTCGTTATTCATCTCTTCCCAGTTTTCTCCGACAACAGCTGCAGTTACTGATATCCAGGAATCCCTCTTCTTGTCCCGGTTTTTGAAATCACGATCCCGGATATCGTACAAACAAGGATGTTTCTGTACTTCCAAAATAATTAATTCACTATATAAATGTTCCATTGTTATTGAGATTGATATTCGAAATGATGGCGAGAACACAACTGCAACAGCTGTTTGAAAGGATGCACGTGTGGCCACTCAAGTCAGCGTGAAAACCAACAAACAAATGGACCCCAGCCCATTCTCTGAGCAGGCAACCTCGAAGACGCAGCAAAATGGCTCCTTTTCTGTGATGAATCACTCCCATGTGGCCCATCTCCCATCTGTCAATGTAATTTATACATTTTGCTTTTTTTCCTGCAGAGCCGCAGCGCAGAAACAAGCCCATGTGGCCTTAGCCTGTGGGATAACTCTCTCTCTCTCTCTCTTGCCAAAATATTGTATAAATTTTGCAAGGAATTATTTATTATTTATTCCACATGGTTGACCTAATTGGAATAGCAGTAGCAGGTTCTAACCTGGCCCTGAACAATGGAATTTATATTTGAATAAATGTGGCAGTCTGTACATTTACAGGTGTGTAAAAGAACCCCTTCATGACAAAATTACGGAGCACTGGTGACAGTTACAGGCTGAAGTAGCAATACAGAACCACCATTAAAGGTAAACTACAACGTACTAACAAACTATTCCACAAAAGCATAGTTTATTGACTCAGAAATGATGCAAGCATTCCCTTAAATGTTACAATCCATTTTTCACTTATGAATGGGATAGCTTGCTCTCTTACTGAGCCACTTAATTATATGTAATATTATCATTAAAACAGGCATTTGCATTGAAATGTGCTTTTATATCTACTTTACTCATGTGTAATTCATTGTGTATGTGTTATGATAGCAAATTAGATAATATTAAATATTACAGAATAGAAAATATTAGTAACACAACAGACATATCTATATCTTATATTTTGGTATGCTTTGAGTACTTCTTAGATTTCTAGTATTAGTTCCTTCATTAAAGTTTCTATATAATCACCAAGAAAACCTAGTAACTCTACCTTTACCATGCCTTTTTGATGGACATGGAGTACACTGTCTAAGGCCATTCAAGGAGTGTTACACCAGTGATATGCAGTTTATGAGAATCATATTTATTACATCTTGAAAGTTTTTAAGTTCAGAAGGAAAATAAGTGAAATGGCAATTACCCGATTTTAGCTTATACAAATAATGTTTATCTTTTGAGCGATGACATAAACACAATCGAGAGAAATGCAGAAAGTCTTTTCGATGCCTGCAGGAATGTCGGATTGGAAATTAATACAGAAGAAACTAAGTATACGGTCATGAAACATCAAAATAATGCGCTACAAAATGTTAGAATAGCCGGTAAATCATTTGAACAAGTGTAGAAATTCAAATATCTGGGAGCAATAATTTATTACAGATACAAATAATATTAAGGTAGAAGTGAAGTGTTGAATTTTAGTCAAATGCTTGTTTTTGTGCTAAATCTGAAAATAAAAATTAAGACAATTATCCTTCCAGTTGTATTATGTGGATGTGAGACTCTTTGAAAAGAACATATCTGAGAGTCAATGAAATGCAGTAACAACGCCTTTCAATATTAAGGTTTCATTAATTAGTTTTCAATTTACTGAAATTTATTGCAATAATATTGTCTTACCTTTAATTTTTATTATGTAATTTATACAAGTTATACTATATTTTTAATTCATTTTGTAATTCAACCAACAACAGAACGTCATGAGGAAAGTGAGGGATTAGCTATGGGTTCCCCCTTAGCTGGAATTCTTGCAGACATCTATTTAAACAACTTAGAAAGTAGAATCCTAAATCCTTATATAAACACCATTGATGGCGTTTTAGCATATATTAGATATGTTGATGACACACTAACTTAGTAGTACTAAACAAAACAATTATGACCACAGATGAATTTCTTGTTATGATTAATAATGTTAATCAGCATATTGAATTCAAAATTGAAAATGAACATTCTCTAAATTTCCTAGATCTAACAATTTTCAGAAAATATAAAAATTTTGAATATGACATCTATAGGAAACCTACAACTACAGCCACTACAATAAATAACACTGGGGAACAGTGATTTTGGTGCCTTAATTTTTTTTTACCTATTTCTGGGTATATTTGGGTCAGTGATTCCGAAAATACTTTCAGTTTTGCTCTATCAGCTCTAGTTTTTGAGATAGGGCTTATTCTCATTATATGCTAGTCGAACCATACTGGTCCGCATATACAACTATATCACTCACGTACAATTAAATACAAAAGACATTAGGAAGGATTAAGCACTTTCTTTTTCATGAAGCAACTGTATCTATTGAACCACCATTATTTATTTATACATTTGTTGCATTAGATTCATTAATTTTCTTTCTTCAGGTCGCTGAATCCCCGTTTCTGTGATTTCCTCCGATGCAATGATCTTGGACATTCTCGATGTATGCTTCAACAATAGTCTGCCATCATATTTATATCCCATCGTCCCCGATACCTTTCTTCCATTGTACTTATTTCCTGATGAAAACGTTCACCCTGTTCCTCGCTTACATATCCAAGACAATCTGGAAATCTGTCCAAATGACTGTGCAGGTAGTGTTCTTTGATGCTCATGTTACAGCCAAGTGCACAAAAGGCAGTGAGCATATTCTCCACTAGTTCATCATAGTTAGGAGCCTTATAGTTTCCAAGGAAATTCTTCACCACCTTACAGTACGATGACCACGCGGCTGCCTCAGTATCGTTCATTGACTCTTGAAATGTCTGGTCATTTATGAGTTGGCGGATTTGTGGTCCATCAAATATACCTGCTTTTAATTTCTCCATACTCAATGCAGGAAATTTCGTACATATGTAGCCAAAACATGCTCCATCTCTATTCAACGCCTTGATGAACTGCTTCATCAACCCAAGTTTGATATGCAGTGGTGGCAATATGATGTTGTTTCTGTTAACCAAAGGTTCTGCGATGATGTTTTTCTCTCCAACGATCATACTTTCTCGAAGAGGCCACTGTCTTCTCACCCAGTGTTGATCTTTATCTCTAGAGTCCCATAGACATATAAAGCATGGGTATTTGGTGTACCCACCTTGTTGTCCTAGAAGAAAATTCACGATCTTGAGTCGACACAGATAACCCATTGGTGATCGCAGTATGAGATCTTCTCTAACACTGTGGCTACTGTAGCTTGATTTTCACGCATAGCAACTGAGTGGCCGATTGGGATTGACCTGTATATGTTCCCATTATGTAAAAGGACACATTTTAGGCTGCGTTTGGAGCTATCTATAAATAACCGCCATTCACTTGGTGTGTATTTTCTTACACCAAGTTTCATTAACAGTCCTTCAACATTGGTACAAAAAACAAATTGGTTTTCTGTTGTGAAGAATGGCAGGAAATCTGTTTCTCTTTTGCTATAGACTGTGATTTTTGTTCCCGGTAACAGACATTGTTTCTCTGCCAGCCTGGATGCTAACAATTCAGACGACTTCTTTGGAAGACTTAGGGCCGATTGTATAAACAGTTTGATCTTGGATCAGAGACTAAACTGATCTCAGTTCACGCTGAACTCGGAAATTTTTGTTGTATAAACATTAATCTGAGATCAATTCGCACTGAACTAGGATCAATTTTGACTGGAGAAATTTCTCCGATCAAACTCGTTGATCTCAGTTCAAGGAGATGTTTTCTTATTTGAGACATAAGATTAGCTCATTATAAACATGATTTTAGGCCTACCTGTGTGGTTAAGATAAATATCAAGAAAATACACAAAAGACAACTTCATACATTTCTAGCTATAATGTAGTTGTGTGTATATAGGCTATGTTAGGCTTCTTATAATGCAGTGTAACATAAGTCTACAACATAACCTGTACGTTATTATTGTCATCTCATTCCAATTTTCAGATATCTCGTGATTATAAAAATGATGAATTTCGTTGATGTGTTTTATTTTGTATAGAGCAAATGCTGGCGAAATCCAAAAACAGATAGCCCTTAAGCTCCGCCCATTCTAGCCGTTGTGATCCTACGGCAACGGCCCGCTAGTCCTTTTCGTGCTCTACCAAAGCATTTGCACTAATTAAAACAATATGAAAATAACCCTTGTACCACAATTGCAGTTAACACGAAATTATCAATCTTCATCATTTCATACGACTCTCTGAACTTAAATACATAAATTCTCGCAACACTATCACTCGATGGCGTAGTGGTAAAATGACTGGCTATCATGCTAGTGGTCCCGTGTTCGAATCCCCTTAGGTCCAAATTTTTTTGCATAGGAATAGGTAGGTAGGGTAAAGGAGAATAGGGATTGAATAGTAGAAAGAGGAAAAGGGGGAGGAATAAAAGTTTTCAAAATGCTGCTAAATGAGATACATCTAGGCGACTGGTGGAACTACTAGGAAATCTCGAGTGGGAGGAGCTTAAGGGTCGACCTGTTTTTGGATTTTCCCCAAATACTTTCTTCGTTATCTTTTTTATGTGACCTATTAACTCTCTCAGAACTTGAGATTTTACATTGTAATAAGGCAGTCATCAGGTAAAAACTTCAGTGGGCTATTAAGTTTAAAATTGATAGAGAAAAGTTCCGTGGAATACCTGGTTTCCATGAATGGCAAACATAACAGATGAAGAAAAAATCGTCAAGTTTTTACTTAAAGCATTACTCTATTAATCTAACATCTCCGCTTTTATACAATTCATGAGACGAAGCATTTATACATCCTTAGCCGTGAAAATGTTAAGCCCATTTATATTGCCAGAAATGAAATTACCAGAATATTTTTCATCGCATTTTGCTCTTGTACGGATGTTATCGCTTCCGTCTTTTTTAATTTCCCAAGACAATTTCAATCAATACATCCTTGTCCTCCTTGGAAAAATTAAGGAACGATCCTTTTTCTGCTTAATTTCGATCATATTTTCCCTTCCTTTCGCATAGCACACGGTCTGAGTATGAAAGAAAACAGATAACAATGGTCTCACCTCGCAATACTCAGCTGTTTCTGCGATGTTGCCAAGCGTTCATGTATGAACTAGGATCAAAATTGAACTTCAATTAGTTGATCTTAGATCAGTGTTATACAATACGACTTGAGCCTGAACTCGGATCATTTTCTGAACTTAGATCAAAATTGATCTCCAGTCAGTGATGTTTATACAATCGGCCCTTAGATCTCTTATGAGATTGTTCAATTCCGCTTGACTAAAACCGGATGCAACTGATGAAGGCCCTGCGAAATCACTATCACATTTCTCACCATAGGTTTCAGGTGATTCCTCCTCTTCCGATGACTCTGATGATACTGGAAGACCAGTAAATATTGGAACAGGTATTTCCTCTGAATGTGGAACGGGGGCGTCTTGCAGAGCAAAGATCGGGATATATCCATTTATTCCAGTTATTGCTATTGATGCCCTTTACACTAACTGAACAAAAGTAACAGTCATCGCTGTGGTTTATTTGTTCTCGCCATATCATTGGTTCCCCAAATTTCAAGCACTTCCGTTTCCCATTTGTCCACTGTCGCAGATGCTCTGTGCACGTTTTACATACAATGTGAGATGCCCAAGCTTTATCTTGGTCTCCCAGTTTTACTTTGAAATAGGCCAAATAAGCTCTTTTAACAAAGTCAGTTATGGGTTTTCTTTGCTGAATGAATGTGTACTCCCCACAGGTGAAACAAAACACATCAGGATCATTCACACATTTTCTTTGTGATGAAGCCATGTCAGTGCCTATAAAAAAATAGAAATAAATGCCAGAATAGTTAAAGTACATATGCAAACAACAACATGACTAGAGCTTGGAAAAAATCAATTAGTATTATGCAAACAATCGATTTACAAATGGTGGTGTAAAAACAAAGCAGCCATAAGAGACATATATAATATCATCAATATCTCATAAACTAGAGCTGCTAGAACAAAACGGATGGCATTTTCGGAATCAGCAACCCCAGAATACCCAGAAGCAGATGAAAAATTCCAGGCACCACGAAAGAAAAAAAAAATTTGTTCCCCAGTGTAATACATCTAACCATCCACCGGGACGAAAGCTAGCAGCCCTTAAGTCAGTGGTAAATAGAATGCTGTCAATTCCACTTTCGAATGACAAAAAGAAAAAATAAATTCAAACATTAAAGCAAATTGCTATCAAGAATTGCTATAAAGCTGAAATAGTACAAGATATTATAAATAAGTAAATTAAGAAAAACAATAACATAAGAACAAACAGAATAAATCAGAATGGAAACAAGAACATACACAAAATCACTAACATATTCAAAAGATTTGACTTAAATATTGCATTTAGAACTAACAATAATTTAGCTACCCTTGTATTAAATAGCCATAAAATCAATAACCAAGATAATTACAATTAGTCTGGGGTATATAAACTATCTTGTATAGGTCATAATATTGTAAATGTAGCTATGTTGGCCAGACTGGGAGGAAATTCCATGAAAGATTCAAAGAACATACAAAAGCAATAGCATACAGAAAACATTCAGCTTACGCTGAGCACAAGGCAGACACACAACACGGTTTTGAAACCATAAATAAAGAAATGGACATTCTACATGTCAAAAACAAAAGTCTAATTCCGAATACACTTGAAAATTTAGAAATTTTCCTAGACCAACTTAATAACAAAGAAGGAAATTTAAACGAACAACTTGCCAAAAGATAATGTTCTCTTTCATACATTGGCTAACTCCTGTCGCATTATATTGTGTGTCTAGCCTACTCTGTGCTCATAATGAAGTTTTCAGTTCAGAGCTGGACAATAAATAACAAAGACATGTATCACTGAAGATAACCACAAGCTGGTCGAAGTATATATGGTAATTAAAAAACCTTAATATTGAAAGGCTGATTTACTGCATTTCATTGATAAGTAATTCAATATGGCTCTTTTTTATGAATATTAATCTGAGAGTGTTCGAAAATAGGGTGCTTAGGAAAATATGGGCCGAAGAGAGTTGAAAATGGGGACTGGAGAAAACTGTATAACAACGAGCTTTATAACCTGAACTCTTCACTGAATATAGTAAGGGTAATTAAATCATGGAGGATGAAATGGGCTGGATGTGTTGCTTGCAAGGGGGAGGAAAGACGGTATCTCAAAAATATTGACTGAGACCCGAAGGGAAGGGATCACTTGGAAGACCTAGATGTAGGTGGGAGGACAATATTAGGATAGATTTAAAGGAGGGATGGTTGGATGAAGTTAGCACAAAATAGCTTGAACAGCAGGCTCAGATAAGCATGGCAATTAACCTCCAGGTTCCATAAAGTAGATAACCTTTAGCTTATTTAGGAATTATCTATTGCCATTGAGTAAATAAGTACGTAAGTATTACATCAAGTCTGTCTATATACAAGGGTTGTTCAATAAGTAATGCAACACATTTTTTTTCTTAAAGCAGGTTGGTTGTATTCAGGATTCAAATACAACATATTATTCCCCAATCTTTTGGCTACAAAACGCTACTTTTCAACATAATCTCCGTTCAATGATACAGCCTTGCGCCACCTTAATGGGAGGGCCTGTATGCCTGCATGGTACCACTCTACTGGTATATGTCACAGCCAACGTCTTGCTACATCAATAACATCCCCATCCACGAAGTCCTTCCTGAGGAGTGCATCCTGCATCGGGCCAAACAGATGGAAGTCAGAAGGTGCGAGATCTGGGCTGTAGGGTGGATGAGGAAGAACAGTCCACTGAAGTTTTGTGAGCTCCTCTCAGGTGTGCAGACTTGTGTGAGGCCTAGCATTATCATAGAGAATGAGAAGTTCATTTGCATTTTTGTGGCGATGAACATGCTGAAGTCGTTTCTTCAATTTCCTTAGAGTAGCACAATACACTTCAGAGTTGATCATTCCACCATGAGGGAGGATTTCAAACAGAATAACCCCTTCAGAGTCTCAGAAGACTGTAGCCATGACTTTACCAGCTGAGGGTATGGCATTGAACTTTTTCTTCGAAGGAGAGTTGGTGTGGTGCCACTCCATGGATTGCCCAATGATTAACCGTGCTTTTGTCCACTGCCAGGTCTCTGTAAACATTCTGCAAGCGTCTATGAATATCTGTGATCCTCTGGTTTTCCACCAAAAGAAACTCAATAACTGATCTCTGTTTGAAACGCACCTCCGTTACAGACACCATTTTGAAGGCTAGTTATAGCGCTGCCACCAATCGGAAATTAATGAAACCATATGAGATGAAGCGGGAATATTTTAAAGATGCCCCAAACAAAATTCCAAATTTTTTCAACCAAAATTGGCCGAGAAAAAAAATGTGTTGTATTACTTATTGAACGGCCCTTGTAAAAGTTCCATTCACAAACATGATGAACTGCAGGAAGATGCAGAATTCATTGCAACACCTCTGAAGAGTCGAGTGTATCTATTGTTCGGAAGGGGGAACTAACTACACTCCTGCCTTCAACATGACACAGATGGTCAGTAAATGAAACAAAAGTGTCAAAACGAAAGTAATTCATAACTTCTGTAGTAAAAAGGAACACCACATGTGACAGTAATTACATTGGTAGGCCTACCAGTCTTTTCTCTATTTTATGAAATGGTATAACTTTGCAGTACACCCTCACTTTAAATACTGTACAATATGAGTTTCTTAATTTACAAGGCTGGGATATTGATTTGAATGAAGCTACAAAACTTAATCCTAATAACAACGAGGAATATTGGTACATATTTTGTTTTCCTGATTGTATAGCATCACCTGTTTAACTTACATAACACATTAAAGGTGTTATATTACATAAATACATACATGTGGACATACAAACATATACACCGTATATACGTAAGAATAAAAGAATATAGGGGACATCCATGTATTTTGAACTGACATGTAAATTGAGCCACCGACAATTTTAAACTTTGCAACATTGGAAACCACAGTCCATTGGCAAGGACATATGGACAATAAATTGAAAGTTTGTGCCTGCAATTTTCACCCCTCTGGTCTGACTAGTTGGGGGCGAGAATTCAATATAAGTTTATTGCTGTCATTTCTCTGAACTTGTTGCGTGATGTGACAAAGTATTCTGGGAGCTAATATCTTGAACAAACAAGAGTTTTACTAAAATCATTTCTACGATATTGAGGTAAGTGACAGTGTACATATTTTTAATTATATTTTTTAAAATAATTATTTAAATATTAATAATGTGCTGATTGTGTAATTTGAGCCAGGAGACCAAATTATACGAAGGATCAATAATTTACTTTTAAATTCGCTCTTTTTAAATGCATTACAATTCAGACATAGTATTCCTTTACGACATTGCTGTGAGTTAACTTTATGTTCCAAGGTTCGAATCCCAAGAATAAATGACTAATAACCTGAAGCTGACATGAAATGCCTTACCCTCACAATGTTAATTTCTAGTCAAAAGAAGGAACTTTTTCTCAGAAACTACAAATACTAAGACCATGAATTTTTTACAGGTTATACATGTGTTGTCTTATTACTAATTTAAGCATTTTAAAAATAAACCTCTGGTTTTCAAGATAATATTTTTTTGTAATCTTTGTAGATGACAACAAGAGAGGAAGGAAAAGTAAAAGCATGTATGAAAATGGGATGAGAAACATTTACGATAGGCTCTAAAAATCTGCAGAATAGTAAACTGTTCAATGCACATACGGAACAGAAGTCAGGAACAAAATATAAAAATGCCTTGTCTTGTGTGCCATGAGACTTATGAGGATGGTGGATTCAATGCACAAGTGCAAAAGATGTGCACCTGAAGACTGTGCTGCAATTAAGAAAGAACCTTTTTACATTTGTGAAACATGTGTTATGTGAGCTATTTTCCTTTTTAGACTGAAAATTACTTAGTTTTCATTTCCCATGGCAAGTCAAGCTTCCTGTTTGTAAATTTTTCCATCATTTATCGCTTTTTTTGGCCAATCTGTTTATGAGTTATTTCGAGACCAAAATAACAAAATCATTCCCATATATTTTCAAACATTGGTTCCAATATGTAGATGATGTTTTTGCAGTAACTGAAGAAAGACACATTGAAGATGCTTTGAAATTGTTGAACTTACAGGAACAGACCATTAATTTTACAGTAGAAACAGAAAGTAACATGAGTCTAAATTTTCTAGATCTCAAAATTAAGAGGAAAGGTCAAAAACTAGAATTTGGAATAAGTAGAAAAGAGACACATACAGATAATTATATAAAAGCTGATGGCTACAACCCTAGACCACACAAGCATGCAGTAATCAATAGTTTAACACATAGATTGGTCAACCTTCCTTTATCGAAAGAGACATATGATGAGGAATATTCACAAATTCTGAAAGGTGCAGAAAAGAATGGATTTAGAAAAAAATTAGTAGACAAGAAAATATAACCATTCAAAAAACAGAAGCAGATAAAAACAATAACAACTTTAGCATCAGAGAAAGGAAAAACAATATTCAAAAAATTCACATTTCATCCTTGGGCCACTCAAAAATTTCAAAAAATCTTTAAAGAATACAACATATCTTTGTCTGCATACCACAAATACAGCATTAAAAATTTAACAAAAACCAACCATTGTGATAAAATACCCAAAGGAAAAAAGGCAGGTATCTACCAGATAAACTGTTCTAAATGCAATGAAACATATATAGGTAAAACTAAAAGAAATATAGACACTAGACTGAAAGAACATCTAAAAAATATTAAATACTGTCAAATAGACAAATCAGCAGTAGCAGCTCATTGTTGGATAAGAATCATCACATCCTTAAGGAAGCCAACCTATTGAAATCAGTTAATAAACAAAAAGATCTGGAAGTATGGGAAAAGATTTATATGAAAAAGTATGAAGATAAACTGATGAATTTTGAAATACCACTAGAAGAAAACTTCATCAAAAAGTTTTAAAAACTTGACAAAAAAATAATATTAGTGATGGTATCCCTAGCATCTATCATGAGCCCTATCACTTCAATGTCTGTTAAGTTTGTATTTATCTTTGTAATGTTTGACTGTTGATTCATAAAGTGACTTTTTTTTCACTGTTCACTTTCTCGGGCTGATTGATACTTTTCTCTATGCTTTTCATAGTGTAAGTTTTCCTGAACCTGGTTTCACTACAGCAAAATCTTTTTCCTCAGGGTCTCAGTTACGTTCTAATCTTATTCTGTCTATTTACTCTTAAGTTTTTACCATACTGGCAGAATCCCAAGCCAGTCCAAGTGATTCGATCTCACTACATCTACGGCAGAGGTTTCCAACTTGCAATGTATCAGGAACAGATTTAACTGGGCAGACATTTACGGGAGCTTCAATGCATCTCTCCACTGACTGCTGGATAAACCTTCTGGTTTACAAATCAAGATTCTTTGTAAAGAATCAATCCTTTACCTTTAAAAGGCAATGAGCTCCAGTGCTCAAACTCTTTTTCTCTTAATGTGTTTCTAATTCGCCGAACATTCACTGCAGACATTTGATTGTAAAGGTATTCTGCATAACTAATGAGATAATATGACCTGCTTGACAATGCTGCTTCAAAGCCACTCCACAAGCTCATATTGCTACTTTACATCTTCAAACCAAGCTTCTTGTCTCATCTCCCCAGTTATAATTGGAGGGTGAAATTTCTGGAGACATACAACTGTTTCAGTGATTAAATCATGTGTATGATTAACATATCCATTGTCATTTACCAGCAACCTCTGATTGATGTTTATGTGCTGCAAATAAAACTTCAATTCTGCTCAAAATAAACTTATACCTCTGTATTTCTTTGCACTGTATAGCTATCAGGTGTGATCATCGGGAGTTGAAAAATGTTTTTCAAAGATGTTTTTATTATTATATCTTCATTCTTCAAAAAATATAAATTGCAATGTAAATTTTGTATGTTGTAAAAACAGTTGTTCAATTTTAGAGTTCTTTTAAATGAAATTCCTGACTTTTGTGTTGTGATATAACAGGCCTGTCAAACAGTACTCTCAAGGTGTGAAGTCATTCTCCTGCTTCCCCTCCCTTCATGACCACCAAAGTGTAAGTTGTGCAAATGAACCAATTGCTACGCTTTGGTCGTCACAAAGGGAGGAGAAGCGGGGGAATGTGTTGGAAATATTGTTTGTATCATCTAGTAATCTAGTGTGCAGTGAGTTGTGTATATATATGTATGTATCCTTCACGTTTTGTTCAGTTCTGTAATAAATTTCCGTTGCTACCAAGTCGTGTGTCTGCTTCCGCATCCATGTCAAGTTCTATAACATAATCGCTAACAGAATGATATCACACCTTGAGAGTACTGTTCCACAGGCCTATGATATAAGGTGGGAGAGAGTTAAATATTTTGGAGCAGAAGTAATAAGGAGATGATTTAAGAGTTGAGATGTGTGCTTAGAAAGTTTTATGCTGCTTTTATTCCACGTATTATAAGAATGCTAATCAGAGTTAATTTTCATGTGAGAGATCAACAAATATAGCTAAAGTCCATTTACCTTTATTGATTCTTACAGATTTGTATAAGAGCTGAAAATACATCTGTAGTGGTTATTTTTATATGTAAAACTATGTTGGAATCTGAAAATACATTTTTTTATTATTTAATAAGAAAGAAGCTATTTTTTCTGCATATTTTTTCAACCTTGGAAACTGCTGGAAGAAATGTAATTATCTTATTATAGTACATCTCTGTGTACACTTTCAATTATGATAGAATACCAATATGTATTAAATTCATGATATGTTTAGTATCACAGCAGTTCTTGAAAGATAATTCAAAATATTACCTACGTATGCATTTTAATTGTATGTGTAAATTTTAAGGAGTGATTAATGACTATTTTAAAAGAAATATATTTTCTTATTTGTAACTGGGGTACGCCGTGGCATAGTGGTTGAGGTGCTGCGCTACAAACCAGAAGGTCACGGGTTCGATTCCCGATGAGGTCGGAGTTTTTCGATTGGCCTAATCCTTCTGGTGGCACTATGGCCCTGGGGTCGACTCAGCCTCTAACGGAAATGAGTACCAGGAGCAACCCTGGGGGTAAAGGCGGCCGGTGCATAAGGCTGACAACCTTACCACCTTCACATACCCATTGTCCAAAATCTGGGAGCCTCAACCTCCTGGAACCATCTGGGCCTCCATGGCCTGTATAGGGGTCACTTTACTTTACTTTACTTATTTTTAACTGGTATACCTACTCATTATTTTTACATTGAAATGTTTTTCATGATCCCTGTCTAAAGAAAATGCTCTTAAAAGAATGGCATTCTAAAATGTTCATCCAGTTCACTATGTATTACTGTAGCGTGAGCATTATACCTCCACACTGTTGTTATTGCATGCCACTGGTTTGAAAATTGAAAGTAACCATTCAATGTGGGAATTAAATTAGTACTCTTGTAATTTTGTTTCTGTATACATTCACTCCTCAAGCTGAATAGAGCCAATGCTTCCACTCTGTCATTTCTCTGTGTCTTGTGCATCCTCATTTGTTGGGTACAGTGGAGCAACGAAATGCTCACATTGTATTACCCTCAGTGTCTGTTGGTTACTCTGAAACATAGGTTTATTTTACATACTGAAATTGTATAAATGAAAAAAGTATTAAATGTTGTATCCTTGTATCTTACTGTGTTGTTAGTCTATTTGATACAGTGTCTTTCAAAATAGTCTTTACCTGATATATTTATTTTGTATGGTTAATTTATATGTACTGTGATATAAGAAATATATATATATATATATTATATATACATATGAGCCCCTTAAAGCCCAAGTGGTGTAACTCCAGTTTTGGATTTTTTTAGGTATGGTCAGGATCCTATTCAGAAAGTGTTCTTCTATTAATAGCGCAAATGGTGTAAGTCATAACTTGCATAGCAACCCTGTAGGTAGGAGCACAATTTTATGCTGTCCATAAAGCCATGTACATGGTGACAGACAAAACCTTCAGTATCTCAGAACAGCAGTAATGTGAGTTACACCACTTGGGCTTTAAGGGGCTCATATAGATATATAGATGTTTATAAGTGTCAAATATATTATATATATATATACTAACTGTTTTATTGAACACCTTCACATGATACACATTATTATGCAGTGGATTTCTCTTAACAATGCAGTAATTTGCTTATGTTTTTCATGGCAAGCGATTTGGCCTTTGCTTGTTCTGATATGCAGACCAATCAAAGCTGTGCAATGTTGCCAAACTGTATTCGTGCAGTTAGCCTGTTTGGCTGTGAAAGAAGAATTCAGACATTGAAATACTACTCCACTACATCAAAATATTGTAAATTCACTTTATAAACTCTATTAGCGGAAAAGAGGGCATATTCTGCATAGGTACGTCCAAAAATTATTATTTTAGTTGACTACTTCTCATCCTACTATCGATTAAATGCTTCAATGCAACGTTTCAAACAGCAAGAACTTATTAAGTTAAAATATCATAATATACAGACTGCTGGTGTGGTCTGGTAGTTAGCATTGCTGACTACAGAACTGTTGGCCCGGGTTCGATTCCCGTTACCTCCTCGGATTTTTCTGAGGTAGGGAGGTCTGGTAGGGGTGCACTCAGCCTTGTGATTTAAATTGAGGAGCTACTTAATAGAGAAGTAGCGGCTCCGGTCATGGAGACCACCATTAACAGCTGTGAGTGTCAGCATGCTGACCACATGCCCCCAATCCTGCCATCTGCCTATGGTAGATGATGCAGTGGTCGGGTGGTAGGCCTTGTCCCTTCAGGGATGTAGCACCATGTGTAACTTGAGACTTTCTCTTTGGCTTTCAACCTGGTAACTTTCTATATCCTTAAAACCAGCATTTAAGCACGTAAGTAAGCTGTAAAACTGTTAAAATAGGTACTAAATATAAGTTTCAGTATATATTTTTGGAGTAATGAGTTTATTGTTAGCATTATAAACTTACAATCATTCTTATTTACAGTAAAACCTTGTTAATATATACTAATTGGTGGGATAGATTGACTGGTTTACTGAAGTACGGATTAACAGAAATAACTTAAAAGAACACTAGCAAATATAAATTCTGTTTACTGCAACAAAACACATTTCTTATGTACCGTATTTCAAGAGCATAGACTTAAATACACTATGCAGTTCCGTAAAAAGGAATGCAATACTGTAGGTTGCATACAATGCAGTACTTTACATGTGAGAAGCATCATTTCAAATTGTATTAAGTGCACAAACATTTTTCAGGAAAGAGAAAAAAGATTTACTTCCTAACTAGGAAGTATATCTGAAAAAATTAAGACGTGAAATTTTAGATATTAGGGTAATGTTTGAGAATCCTCAAAAACTGAAATTGGTTTTTAATTAACTAGCATTATATTTTAGTTTTAATTTTACACTTAATATATTTTGAACTGATTTACTGAACATAATACATTCTGAATCGTTTAGACAGTAAAAAGTAGAGATTATGTCAAACATCAATTGGATTCGAAAGAAATTATGTTTCTAAATCATTGCCATAACTATGCATACATTGCAGAAGAAGTAGTATTGATAACACTGGTAACATTAATCACTTGTTAACACAATAAGTGCACACATTTTGAAGTTACAATTTATGCACTTTACATGCGCATAGTAGCTACAATTTGAATTTTACAGCAGAGCTAAGACAATATCACAGTCTTTCAAGTCCCGTTTCCTCATGCAAACAGTCACAATCCTCAGGATTGCCGTTCTGCCGTACTGCATCAAAATTTAGAGCTACTGTATACATTTGCAAACTGTCAACTTCTCTCCAGTTATCACCAAATTTTGCTTTCAGAACTTCATGTACATCTGTCTTCTTTGCATTTGACAAAACTCTCATTTTATCTACTACAGGAGGTTCAGACACCTTCTCCATACTTGTCCATCGTTTCAGCAATGTTGTGAATTGTTTTGCATACGTTGCCTCCATCTTTACTCTGACTATGGGCGTCCCATTCATAGTTTTTTCTTCAAAATTACCCTCTTTATGTCCGTTATTCAATCCAATTTCTTGAATTCTTTGGCGGGTATTTGAAATCTCTGATGACCCAATCATTTCCAAGTGATCTTACATTTCCCACATACTTGTAATGTTCTCTATTTCTGTAGGAGTCAGAATGTCGGAATATTTTCGGAGAGACTTCTCTACTACCCCAAACATGCAATCTGCTGGTAAATAGGAGTGCCCTCTCATGGGAAAGATTACAATATTTCTGAGGTGGGTTGATACTTTCTTTTGGAGCCAATGAGCAAGAGCATGGATTATATGCATGTTTTTTGGCCTCAGCAGCCATCGGCAAAAAGCCTAATAGTGGTGACTGAATCCTCAAAATGAACTTCCTCCAAATAAGAAATTACACTCGACGCTACCACGGTTGCCCCTCTGCCACCTTCAGTCTCATTCCATGTAAAGAATGTTGCATTCTTATTACTGATATCAGTGTCACACAGCACATAAAACAATATTTGGCGGGAGTAGTAAGCTTTGCCAATTGATAATTTTGGAAGAGGTTGTAGAGGTAAATCACTTCCGTAACATCTCTGGGATCTTTTATGGGTAGGTTGAGTGCGAGTCTGGAGTCTGGCCCTCTGTTAATCCCCCAAACACTTCACCAATGAACAGGTGTCAGCGCACAAGAGGCGCCTCTTTCAAATAGCAATGGTCACTCTCTACAATACTTATTTCTCATACCGTACTTAATCTGCTGTCACAACTGAAATAAAATTGTCTTTGCTAGCTGTACTTCAAACAGTTGTCACCTCTCTTTATGCCATGAGCCCATCTATTCGTACTTCCGAAGTGCCAACAGCCAATCACTTTTTACCGGTGTAAGGGGTTTTAAGCCGAAAATACGAAAGAAAATCGAATATATAATTATACTTACTACATTTATTCATTAAAGTTTCTTTAATAATAATGCCCAGATAGTGCAATGCTTCTTCTTAATATTATTATATACGATAACTTAACTTCTGCTTAAAAATAGCAAATTTTCTTTTGTAAAGAAAAGATATTTCGTACTTTCAGCTTAAACATTTGGTATTTAAAATGCACATGAATTAAAATGAAATACTTAAAATAAAGAAGTATTTTCTAAAACAAATAACATGCATTAATATTGTAGATGTTAAATTCATTAACATTACAGCCTATACAACAATAAAGTGCAACAGATTAAAATATCAACACTTTAAGAGGTAAACCTATTCACAAAATAGCTTAAATGAAGATTTGAAATATTGTTATGAACATATTCTATTGAACTGAACATGTTAAAATTGTTCACACTCAAGATTTATCTTTCTGATATTAAAAAACACTGTTAATGAATTTACTAATGAACTTAAACCGAGCGTAAAAAAATAAAGGCATCCTCAGGAAAGTAAAGTTATGCACGAGTTCGCGCACTTATGGGGACCGATCTGTGAAATATTTAGATTTTTGAAGTAAAACTTCTTTAGTGGCGGTAGAGGGTAAATCGGGAAAATTAGTCACACTAAAACCGTCACGAAATCAGTCACACTCAAAACCGACTTGTTTCGGTACGGACTGCACAGAAAACAATCAACTCAATGATTAGGAGTAATCAAAGGAAATTTTTCAGACCTTACTTCCTCAATGGCAATAGACAAATCCTAAGCAATCTAAAGATATAGCCTATTATCTATTTTATGGAACCTGGAGGTTCATTACCGCGCAAATCCAAAATTAAAAATCCAAATGTCCAAAATTAAAAATTAAAACATCCAAAAATCCAAAATTTAATAAATAATAAATTCCAAAATTTAAAAATAAAAAATTAACAATTAAAAAATCGAAAATACCAAAATTGAAAAAATCTAAAAATCCAAAACTAAAATACAAAATTAAAAAATAAAAAAAATTAAAAAATTCAAAGAATCAAAATTTAAAAAATCCAAAATTAAAAAATTCAAAGATCCAAAATTTAAAAAAATAAAAATCCAAAATTAAAAAATACAAATTTCCAAAATTTAAAAAACAAAATTATAAATTATAACATCTAAAAATCCAAAATTTAATAAATAATAAAATCAAAAATTTAAAAATCAAGAAATCAAAAATTTAAAAAATAAAAAAAATATACAATTTAAAGATCGAAAATTTAAAAAATCCAAAATTAAAAATTCAAAGATCCAAAATTAAAAAGTCCAAAATCCAAAAGTAAAAAAGTCCAAAAACCCAATATTAAAAAGTCCAATTAATACAAAATTGAAAAAATCCAATAATCAAAAATTGAAAAAATAAAAATATTAAATAAAGTTTTACTTATGTCGCGTGGCGTTCCACGAACTTTTTTTTTTTTTTTTTTCATTTTTCACCCCGGAAGCATTTAGGATAACCCCTAAAATTTTGAGAGCTGTAAATTCATTTAGGGTAATCTTGAAAAAATTTACATATATTTTGTGATTTATTGGGTTTCATGGCAAAAGATCCATGCAGTTCAATTTTTTAAATTTCAGGACCGAATTGCAAATTTGCATATTTGATCTCTACACGCGTCAAATAAAAAAGCTGATAGTTTATTATTTATTTTAGAAATAAAACTTAAACATTATTTTACTTAATTTTGTTGAGTTTAAATCATAAACAGTATGTTTTTGGCATTAATAGCTAACTGTTTTTAATTAACTATTCGTTTAGTTAGTTTTATTACTGATAAGTCAGGATTTGTTTGAATATTTCAAAACAATTGATTAAATATTGCTACGCAAGGAATAATTTAAAATATTTATTCACATAATTTGAGCACTTTTTTTACCCAGTTTTGGTTACCGAAAAAAGGGTGATGCTTAAAACATGCGGACTTTTTAAAGAGAGGTCTCATCGTTTCTCAGTTCTACAACCAAGTAGAAGCTCTTAGAAGCTCTTCATCTCTTATACTGGGATATTTCCCACCTTCCAGACCACGAAATGCCCTACTGTAAGTTTTTGAATTTTTAGAGCGTCTTTATGTTTTCTCCAATAACGTACTAAAATGCAAACCGTTCCGCGAAACATTAAACTTTTTCTTTGTATTTTTGTACTTTTAATGTGTACAGCACTGTGTAATTCTTCTTCTTCCCTGTCTTGAATTTTAAGCACAAGTGCACTGTATCAACTAGCGCCATCCCCTTCTTTTGTGAAGCAGGTAGAGCAGTTTTGTGAATGAACACTACCTATCATGGAATGCGAGAATTGACCTTTATGAAAGGACAACAAATCCCAAACACAGGTTTGTAACACTTCAGCAGGCAGCGATAGACTGACTACTGAGCATCTACCCCAGCACATCCCCCACCCTTCGCTGCATTGCTAGGATCGCTCACTGTTCAGCTACAGAAACCCAGAGATGTTACAAAAATTATTTACCTCTACCTGTTGCAAATCAAAGCAGAAACTTCTTATATCTGCTGGATGCTACCTCATTAATTTGTGGAAGGTTTTAGAATGAAGTTTGTGTGCTCCCAGATCAGCCAATAGCTAACTTAATTCTTTTTTGAAATATCGGTTTCACACAATCTGAAATGCCATGCTAGCACAATAACTTTTTTTTTTTTAATTATCTGTATCCTCAAAACAAGACTGTTTCTTAGTAAAACAACAATTTAGTGAATTTACTATTTTTGTGACACTTCCTATTTAAGAGAACATAAAGAAGAAAAATTCCTCTGACACTGGGATTTGAACCCAAGGCCTTTGGTTATCCGTGCCATTGCTCTATCAACTGAGCTGAGCCAGATTTCACTTAACAGCGCCATATGGAACCTCTCTCCTATGACTAATTGCCCTTAACGGTCTACTTCACTAACAGACAAGTTATGTCATGCAGTACTGTGAGGCACACTAATTAGTGATTTTTGTGACCGGGCTTCCACTGTTATTAAACAGTTAACATTCAAGATGGATATATATGCATTCATGGATCACAGTGTCTCTGTTCGACATTACATGCAAATATTATAGAAAAAATTCCTCTGACACTGGGATTTGAACCCTTGGCTATCCGGGCCATGGCTCTACCAACTGAACTAAGCCAGAGTTCACTTCACAGCACCAGATGGAACCTCTCTCCTATGATTAATTGCCCTTAATGGTCTATCTCACTGACAAACAAGTTATGTCATATGCAGTACTGAGAGACACACTATTTAGTGATTTTTGTGACCGGGCTTCCACTGTTATTGTATAGTTAACATTCTCTTATCATATTCTTACGTAATGTCCAACAGAGACAATAATCTGTGGTTCATGAATGCACATATATCCATTTTCTATATAAGTCAATATTAACACTAAGTTAAATTTCCAATTTTTATTTGTCATGACAACAGGCATGAAATACCATATTTAAGCAAATGTAATGTGCACCTTTTTTTGTACGTTTTTAGCATTGAAATTGAGGTGCACATTACATTCGATGGAACATTAGATTCTAATGCAGATTAGTTCTGTAGTTCTGCAGTAACTTTTATCATTTATGTAACAATGCATTGCTGTAATTCTTGACTTTATTACATTTATCGTTTTGACATTCGAGCTCACACCAAGCGGTGGGGTTCCATGTGGAGGTATCTATTGTCCACTCTCCTTCCTAAACCGTAATACCAACCTTAATTCATCGGCATTCATAAATCCATTGTTGTTTAAAATAAAATACTAAGATAAGATAACAAATAAAACATTAAATGAAATAAGATATCCTTCTGTTGATGTGCATTGCATGTGCCAACAACTTTTTTTATGATTTTAAGTTCTAAAATTGGGATGCACATTGGATTCGATGGTGCATTACATTTGAGTAAATACAGTATTTACCACATTGATTACTAATATTATTGATTGAAATATTGAATATTCTATACAATTAACTTAGTTCGCAGGCTTCCACGGCCGGTGTTATACATAAACTGATAGTAATTGCTAATTGGAAGGCTTTTCAAGAAGAGAGAAAGACGAAATCGACATTTTACATAAAGCGGGAGTCTACTCAATTCCATGTATGCGTGGAAAAGTATACATAGGACAAACTGGACGCTCTCTGGATGCCAGAAGAAAAGAACATATAAGACACCAGAAACAAAACAACACTGACTACTCCGCCATAGCATCTCATTCGGACGAAACGGGCCACAAAATACTTTTCGATTACATAACTCTTCTTAAACATGAAAACAGAAGATCCCTAGACTTGTTACAGAAGCCATAGAAATTATTAAACATCCCCATAACATAAACAGGGAAGATGGGTATAAGATCAGTGACATCTGGCGTGAAACAATTAAAACTTTAAAACTGCCTTCATGACAACTGCGACTGTTTACTCTCCACAGGCACTTATTTTTATTGCGATTCTTTCTCAGAAGAAGGACACGATATGATGTCCGAAACGTCAGAAGACATTAAAAACACGACGCGGCCCAACCCGGATAGCAATTGCTATCAGTTTATGTATTCTGTACAATTATTGTACATCCAGCTGCAAAAAGTATGGGCTGCCTAAATGTTAAATATTCTAGATACGAATACTGCGCATGCTCATCTTATCACCTTCATACACAATATAGTATATAACTAAACAATTAAAATCGGCTGCATTTTGTTTAAGTGCCTGATATTTGGTATTAAATCGAATGGACAATCAGTTCTGGATAGACTAAGTTATCTGAAGAACTAAATAAGAATATACAGTGTGTCCCACGCAAGAGTTGGCCAATGACGCGGGTTCCTGCGGCGGGCACAGCTCCAACTCCCGAGCGATCAGGTGAAATATCTACGCTAATGAAGCCGCGATCGGTGTTATGATTCAGGTTCTCACATTTACAGTTAAAATTACAATGAAAATAAACACGTACCTCATCACAAGAGTTGTTGGAAATGTTCTCCTCTCGCATCCACACAACACTGACACCATTTTAGGAAATTTTCTTTCACGCGCATAAGTTCAGCTTCCGAGACAGTTCATTTCTCTTGTGATAGGCCTATGTGATATTGTCTTTAAGTTCTTCTAACAGTATGTGAATATTATACGGGCAATCCAGAAAGTAGATTACGTTTTGGAATAAAAAGTAAACAAAGTATAGGAAACAAATTTTATTATATACAGATGAAAGCCACACTCACATACTACTTTTCTACATAGTCACCATTCAAATTAAGGCATTTATCGTAGCGATGTACGAGCTTGGAAATTCCTTCGTCGAAAAATTCGGCCGCCTGCGCCTTCAACCACTTCGTTACCTCTTCTTGCAGCTGTGCGTCGTCATCAAAACGCTGCATAGCCAGCCACTTCTTCATTGCTGGGAATAGGTGGAAGTCGCTCGGTGCCAGGTCGGGACTGTACGGCGGATGAGGAAACAACTCCCACGTGAAAGATTCAAGAAGTTGACGAGTGACATTTGCCGTGTGGGGCCGGGCGTTGTCGTGAATCAACAAGATCTTAGAGCTCAACATTCCTCTGCGCTTGTT
Organism: Ectobius pallidus; assembly: GCA_964059195.1. Lineage (NCBI taxonomy): Eukaryota > Metazoa > Arthropoda > Insecta > Blattodea > Ectobiidae > Ectobius > Ectobius pallidus. The sequence goes on from CAXKWD010000002.1 coordinate 161,050,296, forward strand.
TTGGATTGCTCTTCTGAGTTTTTGGAGAGTGTGGCAATACCTTTGAGAGTTTATTGTAGTGCCTCTTTCCAGGAAGTCCACCAAAATCACACCTTTTCTGTCCCAAAAAACAGTCGCCATCATCTTCCTTGCCGACATTGTTTGCATGCATTTTTTGGGTTTTTTGGGAGAACTTGTGTGCCCCCACTGCATTGATTGCAATTTCGTTTCACAGTTCACGTGTTTCACCCATGTTTCGTCACCAGTAACGATGCGATCGAGTAAAGAGTCACCATCCTTATGGTAAGCGTCCAAAAAGTTCAACGCTGCAGCCATTCGCTGAGTTTTGTGGTCCTCTGTCAAGATTTTTGGAATCCATCTTGCACAAAACTTGTGGTAACCAAGCTTATCGCTGATGATTTCGTGCAACAAACTTCGCGAAATTTGTGGAAAACTCAAAGAAAGTTCCGTTATTGTGAAATTTCGATTTTCACGGACTTTAGCATCGACTTTTTCGACAAGTTCGGCAGTCACTATACTGGGTCTCCCACTTCGATCTTCGTCGTGAACATTGGTTCGGCCATTTTTAAATCTTATGACCCACTGACGCACTCCACCTTCAGTAATAATGTTGTCCCCATACACTTCACAAAGCTGCCGATAGATTTCTATCGGTTTACAGTTTTTTGCAGTCAGAAACCTTATTACTGCACGCACCTCGCAGCTCGCGGGATTTTCAATTAACGCAGACATTTTAAACCGTCACAGTATCTGAACAGAGCACAGCACGAACCTCTCACTAGCACCGCTAGATGCCGACTGAGCTGCGCAACGCTCTGACCCCAAAATGGCCGCGCTAGCCCCGCCTCTAGCGGACACAGACGAAAACGTAATCTACTTTCTGGATTGCCCTCGTATTTATGGAGAAACTTGAAAAATAAAGTGTATAGGTCAACTTCCCGTACATTACAAAGGAAACGGCTGAAATATCTACGCTAATAAAGCCCGCTGTTGGTGTAATGGTTCAGGTTCTCACAAAGAAAAACATGTGATTTATCTGGCAATACTGGACGTGTGTCGTTGAACTGCCACGACCTTGACTGTGTCAACAAAGCAGGTCAGTATTCCTTCTGCTTGTGTCAGTGTAGATTTGTTGTTACAATGCCACGACATAGGCCTACGTATATAATAGAACAGAGGATATTTATGTACGATTCGTATGTGATTACATCATCTTGCATGGCCGCAAGACGTCGGTTTTTAGAAAAATTCCCAGGTGTACGTCCTCCAAGCAGAGAAGCCGTGAGAAAACTTGTAAGTAAACTTCGGGAAACGGGTTCGGTTCTCGATAGGAAACGAGAGACCAAGCGGCGCGTACTTACTGAAGAGAAATTAATTCTATCTCGGAAGCTGAACTTATGCGCGTGAAAGAAAATTTCTTAAAAAGGTTCCAGTGTTGTGTGGATGCAAGAGGAGAACATCTCCAACATCTCATTTGATGAGGTACGTGGTTATTTTCATTGTAATTCCAACTGTAAATGTGAGAACCTGAATCATAACGCCATTAGCGGCTTTATTAGCGTAGATATTTCACCCGCTCGCTCGGGAGTTGGAGCTGTGCCCACCGCGCCGCAGGAACCCGCGTCATTGGCCAACTCTTGCGTGGGACACACTGTAGAAACATAAAAACCAGAAGAGCCAATATAGAATTAGGCAGTTACATATTATGGCTGTGCTATATCAGCAAGCAAAGTTTCTACTATAGCTGACCTGCGAAACAAGTGGGCAGTACTGGGTCTAGGTTCAAATCGCAAACAAGGTAATAGTCCCAGCAACAGGCTCTTTCTTCATGTTGTTTATGTCATGTGTTTATTTTTGTGTTAAAAAAATGAAATCTATTTTTTTCACTTTTTTCAGGTAGTTCAAAGTACAATCCTCGAAACAGTAGGCAGAGATGTTCTGTTAATGAACAAACATTGCAGCACTTACACTAATTAATTGCTCTATATAACTTCAGTCTAACTTTTTGGCAAGTAGCATTTTTAGAAAAAGTATGCATGTCTGTTGACCCTTAAGGTGTCACACAGTGGTAGAAATGTCTGGAAAGTAACAATTGATGCATCTCGTTTTTCAAATTCTTCATTAAATTTTGAGCTAGGGATATTATCAAAATCCTGTATTTTCACCTCTTCCAAAACTGCTCAAGAAAGCTAAGCTGAAACTATCTAGTTCACTTCAGTAAAAAAATGTAGCTACATAGGAAACAATAACTTTTGCTGTCTCCTGGTTTGATGATTTATTGCCTGTCGATCTACAGGTCCCCACAGATTAGAAACGACATGTTCAGGCGGAAGAGCTTCAGAGGGCAAGATGCTTTCACCATTGTCATCATCCTGTAAGGTGGCCACTTACTCTGTGGTGAAATGTGGCTTGAGAAAAATGAAAATTACAAAATCTGCTGAGGATTAAATATCATGTATCTCATATATTTTTAGAAAAAGTATGCATGTCTCTTAACGTTTTAGGAGTGCACAGTGGTGGAAATGACTGCAAAGTTTCAATTCTTATCAAAATCTGAGTATCCAGTGACCTCACAAATCTACCCATCTTGCTACCTTGGCTTCTGGAATTTCAAGAAGAGAGTGGCTGGAATACGGTCTCTAGCTTCTTTTTATTTTTTTGTATGAATGTTTCTTTCATGTCATCAAGAGTCAGTCAATTTGACCATAGTGCAATCATTAATGAAGACTTGAAACTGCTTTCCCTGGTAAAAGAAATCAAGTTTGCAATATACGATATGAATAGGCACAGCCTAATATATGTGTGTGTAAGAGAGAGAGAGAGAGAGAGAAAAAGCAGTTTACACTTAGTCTATTTGAAATTTGAAATTTTCTTTGCGTACAATAACTAGGCCTCAATTACCACCATTTTATGAAAGTTAAAAAAAAAAGACCAGTAGTTTGTAAAACAAACGCAAGTGTGAAAAATAATTACTTTAAGCATATAGTTGGATTTTTTTACATACAGATCTATCCTAAATTTCATTCCCTACACTGCAATCAAGGAATGAAATATAGTTCCAAGTAGGCTAGTGTTGTAGAAAAGTTATTTTTAACTCTTTAATGTAGATTTTCCCCTAAATTAATGGTTAAAAAAATGATTATTATATTTTTATATAGGACTTATATAAAATGCTAAGCAAGAGCGATAGTCCAGTGAAGTGGTCAAAAGCGTGACTTCTTCTATTCTAAGTTTTGCAACCTTGTAAGGGTTAACAACATCAGTCAAAAAAGAAAAGACCAAACCAGCAGTATTAATGCAGAATTTGTATATGAATATAACAGCTTACCGTGCTTTTCCCGAAAATCTAACCATGAACTATTTTGAAAATGTCTTTTGTTGCAGTTATTTGAAAAATATGTCTATTTTTCACAAAATGTTTTAGGGAGGATTGTAAGTTGTGACCTACAAATTTTATTTGATAGGCTACATTTTTTCAAAGCAATTGTGTGAGGGATAGCCTACCGTTGTAATATTAGAATTAATATTGTATGATGATGAGTATTCAAGACCTATGACGAAATTAAAATATACGAAATTTTGGCGTTTAAAGTAATTCATCTTTCGCTCCTTTTTGTGAATTACAACAAATCTAAAATAGCGAGAATAAATGTTTGGCTTGGTGTCGAGATATTAGGTTTGTTCGCAAAGCAGTCAGAAACCAGGAACATATCGTTCGCGCATGCGCTCTTTCTGCACACGCGTTCGCAAAGCGAGAATCCGTGATTCTGATTCCAATTTTCTGTTCGCAAAGCTCTCACGGACAGTTTCTGTGCTATAAGAAAAGTTTGCAGGCTCTAGCATGAATTGTTATCAGAGACATGCGCAGTAACCTATTTTCACGCGCCTGACTCCTCCCTCCTATAACATTGCGCCAGATTTATAAACATAGGCTACTTATAGTATGAATAATGGAAGATAATTAAAAGTTTCCCAAAATATAGATTATATTGTCGATGTATATTGCATTTATAACATGTCAAAGGGAAATATATATTTTATTTGCATATCATATCGATTAAACGCAGAAACTATCGATTCCAAATTCTTGTAACCGTTCGCAAAGTGCAAATCACGGGTAAGTTACAGACTGGAAATGCGCAGTACAACAAATTCTCAAGCGGTCACGGATTTGCTTTGCGAACAAACCTAATGGCAACCTTGTTTCATCGTAGCTAAGCAGCGACTAGGCTGAGCCCCAAAAGCCTTCACGCCAATTTTATCACCAGAACAGTTGCCATTTGTAAACAAAACGAAGAGTTTCTAGAAGGCAGTGATTAGTACTGAGCCTAATTCAAAAGTGTTGCCTCAAAAACTATTAGTTCTATGAACTTAGTGGTCGCTTTGTGTTGCAAGGTTATTCTTCATAAAACGTAGTTATTGAAGCTCAGTTTTAGGAATTATTTTTGCTGGACATAATTTTGTACATCTGAAAATAAGTGTGTTTTGAGAGACCTTTCTCAAACATGGACACTAGTAAAGTCAATGAACAAGCATACAGCTTGTATTCAGATGTGATGTAATCTGCACTCACAAAGGAGAAAGTGGAAATATCAGGTAATACTGATAATTTAATAGTTGATACATGGATATTATCTGATTCTTCTCACAAATCATGGCATGAGTTGGAATAGGATATGGAAGTAACAACAATAAGACAAAATAAAATCCGACGCACGGAAACAAATGACGAGTTTATCCTACCAAAGAAACCAACAAAAACATACATTGCTAAGAAATTGTTTTCGGATACTGCAAGTCATATCCCAACAAAAAATACATATGAACCGTTATCTAAAGTTAATACTGCAGAAAACATGCAACCAGACACATCCATTACTAAAGAACAACCTAAAATTACGAAGAAGAGCAGAATGCCACCTATAGTAGTTTAAAAGCTGCCGGAGGGAAACTTTTTTGAACAAAATCGTGTACTACAGGCATTGCTAAGCGAACCTATGAAGGTGAGCTACTCAGGAGAAGGAATAAATTACTTCACTTCGTGTAGAAGCGATTTTGACACACTACAGAAGGAAAAATTTCTATTCTATTCTCACGAGCCTCGCGAAAACAAGCTTTTGCAGATTGTAGTTTAAGGACTTCCAGTTTTTGTTGAATCCAGTGTGCTAAAAGACGAACTGGTAAAACTCAATTTCAACGTAGAACACGTTAGGCAAATGACCGTACCCTCCAAGCTACAGGAGGGAAATGTTGTCAGACGCCCCATACCAATATGGGTCGTCACACTCCCTAACAATGAACATTCACGATCAATCTATCAATTACAAGACATTAACAATCATATAATAAAAATAGCATCTTACAGACCTAAACCGCATGTGGTACAGTGTCATAAGTGCCAAGGTTTCAATCATACATCACGTAGATGCAACTTGCCTACACGGTGTGTAAAATGTGGCAATGATCATATCTTTACTGATTGCCCAGTAAAAGGGTTCAATCATGAACCAAAATGTGTTAATTGTGGCGGAAATCATACCGCTAGTTATGGACAGTGTCCGTTACAAATGAAACAAAGGTCAGTGCTGCAAGAAAAGCTAAGAAATAAGGTTCAAGAACGGGCCCAAGCTAGTCAGGGCCGTGGAAAGAAAGCAAGGGCCCAAGGGATAAATTTTCCCGGCCCCCCATAAAATATTAAATTCACTACCCAACTCGCCCTTTATAATTAGTAAGTGCCAGAATGGTACCGGTACTTTATGAGATTGTCTGGTAGGAAAATATGTGTCATTCTGTCCGTGTGTCTGTAAGAGCGATAACTCAAATTCGCTTCATCGGATTTTCATAATACCATTTATGACGCCCATGGGACGAAGCCTATTGATTTTGGACCAAATCGGTTAACTGATACCGGGCACAAAACGGAAAAATACACTAAAATGTTCTAATTAGGAACAATTTTATCTGTATGTACCAGTTTAATCTTTTGACAATTATGATTTTAAATGCCGAACATTAGTGAGGCCTACTGTTGAGTGCAAAAGGATTTCTGCTTCTACTTTTAAAAAATAGCAATGTTTCTTCAAGAATAATCCGTTTCAGATTAACTGATTAATTCCGTGTCACCGTTATACGACAGGACAATGCAGATAAAATAAATACATAAAACATAACTTAAGCTGTTTATTGACTTATAACCAATTTTATTTTGGAGTAAATTTAGAAAGTAAAAAATAAAACCTGGCCGGCCTTTGGGGTCCGGGCCCCGGGGCTGCAGCCCCGGCTGCCCCTCCCTCTCGTCGGGGCTGAAGCTAGTAGACAAACCCCGATTTGGAAAGAGATGACTTTCCTACACTCCATGTACCAAGGAACGCTTCACTTCTTCATAACGTGGAGACCACAGAATCGTTAACAGATTCTATCAAAGATATAATCGATTTATTAAGAGGATTCAATATTACAAATATGATACAAACTATTCGTACTAGAATACATAAAATTAATATGGCAAAGGACCCTCTGACAAAAATAATCAACATTTTTTAAGGCCTTTTAACAGATACTGACCCCAAACAAAATGGCCAGTAGTTCTCCTTGCTTGAAGAAAGATCTTACTATATTGAACTTCAATGCCAATGGAATCATAAACCAAGTGTATGAACTGCAACAACTGTTAACAAATTATGATATAGATGTAGCTTGTATCAGCGAAACTCGCTTAAAGCCATCTACTACGTTTCGCTTAAGAAACTATACTATTTACCGTACAGATCGACAAAATAGAAATGGAGGTGGAACAGCTATATTAATAAAAACATCAATTCCACATCGTCTTGCAAACTTACCTCAATTCTACATGCTTGAAGCAAGTTCTGTATATATTCATTTCGATGGAAGTAAAATATTAATTTCATCTGTGTATTATCCGCCTTATAATCATATGGACGAAAACGATTTGAATGCTATTGTTGATGTCCATAGAAATTTTATAATTTGTGGTGATCTAAACGCTAAGCATAGGGCGTGGAATTCACGCATTAATACAAAAAAGGAGAGATTTTATTAGACCACTCACACGAGTTCCACTATGCAATTATTGAACCGCTTGAACCTACAAGATTTCCTTGGTCGCCAGCCCATCAACCTGATGTTCTGGACATTTGTCTATATAGAACTGCGTGTGTACCAAACCAACAGTGCTGTCTAACAGCCCTTGATTCCGACCACGTTCCAGTTCTTTTGTCCTTCAAGGGTCGTGTCACAAATTACTCGAAATCCAGAAAGATTAACAGATCAATCAACTGGAATGAATACAGCAAAATAATACACTCTAGTGTTCCTGGAAACCCTCTTATATCTAACATTAGTGATATAGACACTGCAGTAAAGCTCTTGACTGACACTGTACAAACAACGTTGGAAGAGGTAACAACTTTATCTTCAATCACTGCGGAGGAAAATGAAAATCTAGAACTAAAATTCCTTCTAAGAGCCAAAACACGAGCAAGGAAACATTGAGAGATTTCTGGTGATCCTTCATACAAAAGAGCATTTTATCGTTACCAAAGAGCTATTAGGAGAATTCACAAACGCGCTTCAATGGATAATTTCGCTGAAAAATTTGAAAGCTTAAAACCGTGCGGTAAAGACTTCTGGAGCTTCACTAAGCGTGTTATGGGTAAATCTCCCCAGACAAAAATACACCAATTCAAGATAACAATGGTGACAATGTCTACGATCCACAGATGAAAACACAAATTCTAGCAAATTCTCTCTGTGAAAGGTTCAAACCTCAGCTTCATCCTTGTGATGAAGAATTTACAGTAGAAATTATAAGACGAGTTAATAAACTACTTTGTCACCCGTTGTCTGGAATCCTTCCTCCGATTCAGCCTATTGAGGTTAAACAAGCAATACAAAATCTATCAACGAATAAAGCTCCTGGACCAGATGGCATTACACCAATGGCTTTTAAACGTTTACCAAAGAGAGGAATAACTCACTTGACAAAAATCTATGATGCATGTGCCCACTTCGCTTATTTTCCAACAGCATGGAAAAATGCTAACATTGTTGTGATTGCTAAACCGGGCAAGGACCCAGTTCTTCCTTCTAGTTATAGACCAATCAGCCTTCTTGACTTTTTGGGTAAAATTTTAGAGCGTCTTATTCTTCAAAGGCTTCTCCCAATTCTTCATCTACCTGAAAGGGTACAAAATGAACAGTTTGGTTTTAAAAAGCATCATGGTACTAGAGATGCTCTATACCGGCTGACATCATTTATTGAAGAAGGATTTCGCTTAAAGTGCTGCCTGCTTACCCCGCACTGTAGGTGACTGTGGGATTTCCCACTCGAAGATAGCTGATGTTCCGTTCCATATAAGGTATGACATATAGGATTTTGGAAAACAGTGCATGTGAATAGGGGATCAAAGAAGGCATTCCACAGGGAACGGAAGTAACTGGGTGCATACTAATATAAATATTAATCTAGCTTTGATAAAAGAAAAGATGTAAATTTCAGATTGACAAATTTATTTACAATATGATCACAAATAATCTGGCAAACAGCCTGAACAAAAAACTTCTTGAATATTTAACATATTATGAAATACTTTATGTAAAGAGATATGTATAATACAAATCCTTTTACAAAATATGACTGCTTAAGGAACCATAATGTTTGCCTATATAAATATATGAAAAAGATCTAGATCTTTACTGAAAAACTAAAGAATTCTTCTGTGAAATATAAAGAAAATGCCTGAAGGGCAGAAAGAAGAAAAGAATGGAAGACAGGAAGGGAGTTGGATAGACACACACATCAATCATACGGCACAGTCATACAGATATCTCCGGAATATAGTCTAGCGAAAGCCAGGCAAGCGAGGGAAGAAATTTACATATTAGAAAATGAACAATGAACAACAACAAAAAAATGAACTAATGTGATAAATATGCTACATGAATAAATATGCCTCGCTCACCTGTATTTCAGACCATTCCGAAGATATCCCAGACGAACAAGATTCGCACCGAAGGTCACAATCAATCCAACTCAGGAAGTAACAGCAAGAAGACAGATGGAGAATTAGTACGAGCGGCTAGTCCGCTGCCATAAGGTAGAAGCGAGATAGAAGAAGAAAGGGGGGAGGGCATGCGCGTAACACACTGCTCAGCGCCCCACGGAGAGTAGACGTTACAGAGAGAATAACAAAACAAATTCAGACTAGAACCTACAGAAAGAATATAAACAACAAAAATTGCATACCAGTGCCTAGCATATTTAAGTGAGCAACTATATAAGCTTTTACCAAAACAAATACATCTATGTGAATAACGGTTCGTGTGCGTAAAATAGAGTGCAGAATAATAACTATAGAGTTATAGCGCAGAAACTATGCACCGAACAGCCTCACCCCTTTAAAGAAATATCCCCGCTGAGAGTAGAATATGAACAGTCACTGTTACAGAAGCACAGGTGTGAATCACAAATGTTGGAGTGTAGATGTAATAAACAATTAATAGTACATGGATGGAAAGTGTAGAATAAGATGTAGCCTTAGCTACTACAATTAGTTTAAACCAAACTTGGCTGCAGCTGAACGGCAGGAAACCCAGTGTCCAATCCTGGGAGTCACTCACTGACCACTTTCAGTCCAATGCAGCCACGGAGAATTCAATTCTTGAAATGTTGGATATTTGATATAGATGTATACTGTAAAGGAGACTGATGCAACACCAGACGCATGCCGGACCATAATCGGGTCAAAAAGAAGTTGGGAGCTATACTTGGATTCAGGGTAGGAACATAGTGTAGGAGATGTACCTGCAACTCAACGATGCAATAGACAACCGCTGTCTCACTCACTCCCTTTCATTCTGTGGACAAGGAATGGGGAGAGCTGGCAACTGGTTCTCAGGCAGGTTGCCGGCTCTCCACATTCCTTGTCTACAGAATGAAAGGGAGTGAGTGAGACAGCGGTTGTGTATTGCAACGTTGAGTTGCAGGTACATCTCCTACACTATGTTCCTCCCCTGAATCCAAGTATAGCTATCCCACTGCAAGGCTGGAGCGATCAATAGAATCTTCCTACAGGCTATTCTTCTTAGAATCCCACGGTGAGGGGTACTGAAAGTGCAAAGAATCTAGCAGTATGCAGCTCCAATGAAGTACACACACACACAGTTTAAGAAAAATCCTCCTTTATGAAGAAATGTCCTATAATTTCGAGGATTAATTCTTTTACATAATTGAAATACATATTTTAGTCCAAGAACAATTTTAGTTCAAAAAATATATATTATTAATAGTCCCTTTTCCAGTTAAGGGACATTTTAGATTAAGCGTACATTTTGAGTTTTGGGTACCCGAAAAAAGTTTTATAACATATCTTAATTTTTTAATATAGATGCATCTATTTAATAAGTCTCAAAATGTACATATTGCTCAAATTACAAATTTTGTTTTTATATATATATTTACTCTTTTTTCTTTTGACAAAGTGCTAACAATTTTTGTTAATAAAGCACTATACCTTTAGATAAGTAATTCTGAATTAATCTTAATTTTTGCTTGCTGGTATGCTAAATATATATACCTAAATTTCTTATTAAATACTTTAGTTTTTTTTATATATAGGCTCATGCATAGATTGAAAATTTTATTTATAGCAAAATTTTTGTTAAGAAAAGTACTTATGACACTTACTCCTCTGGCAAGGAATGAAAAGGTTTTAATTGGGAAGCATGTGCTCTGTGAGTCACAGAAGGATCACCAAGGTCGTATAACAAATAGGAAACAGGAGAAAACTGTTTAGTAATAAGGAATGGACCAGAATAACGGTTACAGAGTTTAGCGGAATGTTTGTTAATAGCACTGCTCTTGGGATGGTTTAATAGGAAAACTTGTTGACCACAGGCAAACTTTGGAGGACGGTGATTGCGGTCATACCTCTTCTTGTCTCTGAGATGAGTGTTGAACAGATTATTTCTGGCTCTCCGCCAGCGATCCTTAATGTCAGAGACATCAGTTAGGCACAAAACCATGAGCAGAGTGACGTGACAAATTAAATGCAAGTTGAAGCCAATCGAGTTGGGTGTCTCATTGGGTATGACTTGAAGAATGAAAGGCAATCAAAGCAGATTTGAGGTTTCTGTTTACCCGTTCCGATTGATTGGCACTCGGGTAATATGGGACAGTAGTGATATGTTGAATGCCAGAATCTAAGCAAAAATTCTTGAAACTATGGGAAGTGAATTGGGTAGCATTGTCAGATACCAGAATTTTAGGATAGGCAAAGGAACCAAAAATGGAACGTAGGACAGCTATGGTAGTTATGGAGGTAGCCTCTTTTACAGCACGCAACCAAACAAACTTGGTAAAAGCATCTATGAGGACCAATATATATGTATTGCCAGAAGAAGAACGTGGACGTTTGCCCACATAGTCAACAAAACCTTTTCAATAGGCCTTGAAGCTATGTTTGAGGAAAGTTGGCCCCATAACCTAGTTTGAGCATGTTTGCTCAGAACACACACCTTACAGGCACGAATTCTGGCTTTAATGTCGGCAAACATGCCCAACCAAACAAACTTTTCTCTAATCTTTGAAATGGTTTTATGAATGCCAAGATGAGCACCTACAGGGGAACAATGAAATTCTGGAATACAACATCTATAAGATTGTTTGGCAATACAATTTTAGGAGAAGTAGCTCGACTAGTTTGACAACAAAGCATCCTATTGCGGAGCACATAAGGGTAAATCGCTTCACCAGACTCGATCCGTTGCTTGAGTGCAACAATATTACGAACTCGGTCCTGTCCAGACAACAAACCTTCATGAGCCCATGGCAAATCAGATAGAATGGCTGTCAAAATAGGAGGGTGAACATCAGGAGAAGGATTTTCCTGAACATCAGAATAACCATCATACATCCTAGATAATGTGTCAGCAATAACATTCTGAGAACTGCGAATATGAGTAACAGTAAAAGAAAAGGCAGAAATGCGAAGACCCCAACGAGCCAAACGACCAGATTTCCTCGGCCGAGCAAGAACCCAGGAAAGTGCCTGATTATCCGTCTCTAGTTGAAAAGGCACATGCTCTAGATACATGCGAAACTTCTCAATCCCAAAGAGGACGGCAAGTGCCTCAAGCTCATAGATGGGATATTTACTTTCCTGTTTGCTCAAAGTGCGGGACGCATAAGCAATAGGCTTTCTGCCCGCATCAGACTCTTGAAGAAGAACGGCAGCTACCGCAGAGCCACAAGCATCAGTTTGCAAAATGAAGGAGCGAGTGAAATCCGCAGCAGCTAAAACAGGTGGATTGGAAATTGCAACTTTAAGATGTTCAAAATCCGACTGCTGCTCAGAGCTCCAAACAAAAGGTTCATCTTTCCTACGGAGTTTGTTGAGAGGAAAAGCAACCTCCGCCAACTTAGGAACGAATTTACCAAAAAAATGTATCATCCCCATGATCCCTTTTACATCTTTGGGAGGTGGAAAATCTCTGATCGACTTAGTACGATCGGGATCGATTTGAAGACCATTTGGAGTCAAAATATGCCCAAGAAATTTCAATTGAGAGGTGGCGACTCGCATCTTCGAAGGCTTGACAGTCAGTCCAGCAAGTCTCAAACGAGTTAACACTTCCTGAATATGCCTGACGTGTTCTTCGAAGGAATTTGAATAGATGACTAATTCGTCCAAAAAATTGAAAACATAGTGAAACTTGATGTCAGAAAATACAGTATCGAGCAATCTAGTTAACACCTGAGCACCAATGGCGATCCCGAATGGAATTCGAGTGTACTCGAATAAATTCCAGTCAGTCGAGAAAGCAGTGTACTGGCAAGAATCCTCAGAAAGGGGAATCTTGTGGTAGGCACTGTTCAGATCAAAGGTGGTGAAAACTTTTGCCTTCGCAAACCAATGAAAACAGGAATGTATATCGGGTAATGGTACTGACTCAACAAGAAGCTTGCTGTTCAGCACCCGATAATCAACCACAGGCCTAAAATCATCAGAACCCTTAGGGACAAGAAAAATAGGGCTAGAATAAGTGGAGGTGGTATGACGAATAATTCCCTGCTCAAGCATAGAGTCAATATGTTTGCGGAGAATGGCCATACGAGGAGGAGCAAGACGATATGGTGGGAGTTTAACTGGAGAGTGATCATTCACCTCAATACGGTATGACAAAACATTAGTCAATCCCAATTTGTCAGTTAAAACTCCAGGAAACTGATCAAAAACCTCACATAGAGCATGACGTTGTTCAATAGAAAGGTGAGACAGGTCTAAGATCTCAGAGGACTGTTCCTGATCTTCCTCAACCAAAAAATCTTGAAGGTTATGAGCTTTAGCAGACAGAGGCTCAATAGGCCTATAACCAGGGACAAAAATCTGTTTAGAGACAAAAGAAAGCTTAGAATTGGGGGAAAATTTGAATAATGCGCAAGAATTCTGTAAATCGAGCATCATACCAGATTTGGATAAGAAGTCAACTCCAAGAATGACAGGAAAGACAAGTTTTTTTACAACCAAGAATTCAAAATACCAGGAAAAATCTAGAATGCGAATTTTCATTTTAGCACGTCCCAGAACTTGGAGTGGATCGTTAGTAGCAGAAGAAATAGAAAGCTGACATGGAGTTAAAGTAAGATTAAGTTTCAAAAATAATTGAGCACTAATTAATGAAAAATTACTGCCAGAATCTAATAAAGCAGATACTTGCTGGTTATGTAATACCAAAGAAATATATGGAAGTGAAGCTGTAGCAGTAGCACACATAATCGGAGAATCAGGGACGCGAAGCGACTCTAGTCATAAATTATTACGAGTAGGCCTATGCGAAGTAGATTGAGCACGGGCTTTCTGAAAACATTGGCTTTCAATATGTCCTTGTTTATGACAATAATTACAAGAAGGCCTCTGTCTAATCACAGAATCAGTAGAAAAATTCTGAACTGGTTGAGAGCGAGAATTATTACGCTGTCTAGAATAACAAAATTGTACAAGATGGCCCAATTTGCCACAATAGCTACATTGCGTGGTACGACGAACAGGCTGTACATGAAGAGGGGGTGGTAAAGTAGGTAAATTCATTGGAATAGGAGCTGGCTCCAGACAAGCTAACTTCATATCATTGAGACTAGAAATAACTTGTTCCAAATGTAGAAAAGTAGTGGGTGGCGTTATACTAAGAAAAAGGGAACGAATCTCTACATGTCTAGAATTCAAGTCAATCGTTCTCACAATATAACTTTCTGGATAAGTCAACTTCAACAAATTGGCATAAAGTCTAATATCCTGGGAAAATTCAGCAAAACCCTCATTGGGACGTTGAGTTCTATAGAAAAATTTCTGCTCCAAAACACCAAGTAAGCGCCTAGGAACACAATCATTCAAAAGCAAAGTATGAAATTGTTCAATAGTAATAGCTTCATTAATAGCTTTAAAAACATATTGAGTAAGCTGACCACTTACATAGGGAAAAATAATCTGCAATAACTGAGCATCCGACATCAATAATGCCCTACCATGCTGTGACAAATAGAACAGAAATTTTAAAAATTCCAAAATTTTGTCTGAAGTATCAATAGAAAATTGGGGATTATGATGAAGTAACATCGCAACTGGATGCGGTAGTTTTGAAAAAAATAGAAGACTGCCCACTAGCACTGACACTCAGAACAGGATTAGAAATAGGCCTAGCAACATCCTGATTCAATTCACTAGACTGGTGTGCATTCGTAGAATTAATAATAGGTTGCACAACAGTGGACACATTAGGCAATAACAAGCCAGACTGATTCACAGAAGGCGAATAGTCCGGTGTAATATTATTTGAAACAATAGGCAATGAAATGCCGGATTGAATCACTGAGGGTGAAACATCCGAAATAGGTTGCATCTCCATGAGATTAGAATTGAGAGCTTTAATCCGCAAAATCTTGCATTTACTTTTATTAAATAAGTCAAGAAGTTGTTTATAAGCAGCAACTTTAGTAGAATCAACTTCCAAATTTAAATAATCATTGGTTTTATTCAGAAAATGGAGGAGACGATAATAAATTCTCTTGTACCTTTTTACTGAGAAGTCGTCCTGCAGTTCGGTTATAGCTTCGTCCAGTTGAGTGAGAGCAGAATGGAGCTGATGATACAGAGGCTCATAATCCGCTTCCGGTATGGAATAAGTGGTGATAGCTGTTTCCGCCTGAACAGCATCCCGAATAGCAGTTAAGAGTGCCTCAACACCCATGTACTGGACTCCATGAACACCACGTATAGTGGCTTCATACTGCAGCTCTTCCTTGCGCAAGAGATCGAAAGAAATTTTCTCTCGAGCCATGGTTACATGAAAAGCAAAGGTAAAGAATATTAGCAAAAGCTGATAAAGACCTCCTCCCCACAAAGCACATCGTGCCGAAGCTAGTTGCGAACAAGCACACACACAAAGCATTCAAAGAAAAAATATGGAATGGAAAAATATGGTGAGAAGTTTGCGCAAAAAAGGATACACAGGCCAAATGCTGGATCGGATTTGGCTACCAGGCGAAGATAGACTGGTCCACAACATCCAGGAAATGTCCAGGCTGATGGATCCACAGAAAAATGTAGCAGTCAACATAGGACCGGGCGGCTGGGTCCAAGGTCAGATCACACGGAGCGCTGCTACCACTGCTGCCTGCTTACCTCGCACTGTAGGTGACTGTGGGATTTCCCACTCGAAGATAGCTGATGTTCCGTTCCATATAAGGTATGACATATAGGATTTTGGAAAACAGTGCATGTGAATAGGGGATCAAAGAAGGCATTCCACAGGGAACGGAAGTAACTGGGTGCATACTAATATAAATATTAATCTAGCTTTGATAAAAGAAAAGATGTAAATTTCAGATTGACAAATTTATTTACAATATGTTCACAAATAATCTGGCAAACAGCCTGAACAAAAAACTTCTTGAATATTTAACATATTATGAAATACTTTATGTAAAGAGATATGTATAATACAAATGCTTTTACAAAATATGACTGCTTAAGGAACCATAATGTTTGCCTATATAAATATATGAAAAAGATCTAGATCTTTACTGAAAAACTAAAGAATTCTTCTGTGAAATATAAAGAAAATGCCTGAAGGGCAGAAAGAAGAAAAGAATGGAAGACAGGAAGGGAGTTGGATAGACACACACATCAATCATACGGCACAGTCATACAGATATCTCCGGAATATAGTCTAGCGAAAGCCAGGCAAGCGAGGGAAGAAATTTACATACTAGAAAATGAACAATGAACAACAACAAAAAAATGAACTAATGTGATAAATATGCTACATGAATAAGTATGCCTCGCTCACCTGTATTTCAGACCATTCCGAAGATATCCCAGACGAACAAGATTCGCACCGAAGGTCACAATCAATCCAACTCAGGAAGTAACAGCAAGAAGACAGATGGAGAATTAGTACGAGCGGCTAGTCCGCTGCCATAAGGTAGAAGCGAGATAGAAGAAGAAAGGGGGGAGGGCATGCGCGTAACACACTGCTCAGCGCCCCACGGAGAGTAGACGTTACAGAGAGAATAACAAAACAAATTCAGACTAGAACCTACAGAAAGAATATAAACAACAAAAATTGCATACCAGCCTAGCATATTTAAGTGAGCAACTGTATAAGCTTTTACCAAAACAAATACATCTATGTGAATAACAGTTCGTGTGCGTAAAATGGAGTGCAGAATAATAACTATAGAGTTCTAAATAGCGCAGAAACTATGCACCGAACAAATGGAACATACAGTTGCTACTTTCTTAGACATCCAACAAGCGTTTGACACTGTCTGGCATGAGGGGCTCATCTTTAAACTATTCAAACTTATAATTCCTACAACCTACATTAAACTAATTGCGAGTTACTTACAAAACAGAAGATTCAAGGTTGTACATAATAGGTATCACTCCAATATGCAAATTGCTGAAGCTGGTGTTCCACAGGGTTCTGTTTTAGCGCCAACTCTTTATTGTATATATGTTCAAGATTTGCCTACCCATCCAGAATGCTTACATGGATTATATGCGGACGATACAGTTTTGTACACAAGGAATAAGGACATATACACTGCATGTAATCAACTACAGTCCACTTTAGATAATTTTACACAGTGGTCTACCAGATGGCGACTGAAAGTGAATGGTGAAAAGTCCCAGTTGGCTGTGTTTACTAAGAGGTTCCCACACATAACCCAATCTCTCACTGTTCAAAAGCAACAGATACCACTCAAAATTACGACAAAATATCTTGGAGTTATCTTAGATAAAAGGCTTACATTCAGACTGTGAGAGATAGGGCTTTTCAGCGTTTTATGGTTTTATACCCCATGTTCAAGAGTTATATTCCACTTAAGACCAAACTCTTGTTGTATACTGCACTAATACGGTCATATATTATTTATGGATGTGAAGTTTCGGCTAAGGCTCATTCAAGACACTTGAAACGTTTAGACGGCATATTACGTGCAGTCTGTAGAACTATTACGGGAGCTGACTATTACATACGGAATACTCAACTTTACAGTGATCTCGACATCGAGTTATTGAGTGTCTACTTGCAGCGCAAGATACCTTGTGTCCTTAAAACGTCATTCTAATCCCTTACTAAGAGAAATACAATGTGACTTGTAAAATACATAAACACTATTCTACACTCATTACCCGGCCTCTACTTCTAGTAGACAAGCTGTGAATAACTGTTACATTTTACTACTTTTTCAAATTATGTATTGTAATATGTCACTGTAAAGGCATGGGTCCAGTTGGTGACCTGGTACTTAAATATATTTAACTGTCATCACAAAAAACAAAACAAACAAACAAACAAAAACAAAAAAAAAGAGATATCACATAGATCGTTCTTCGCTTAACTTTCAATTTCCTTTTTAATTGTAAACTCAGAGTGGGAAAATTTAATTAATTTAATGCCTATTATCATGGAAGTTTTTCTTTAATTTTAACTTCATAAGTACAACCAATTTATGATTGTCTCCTTTCTTTGAAGATCTATAGATTTTTAAAAGAGTTTCACAATCCATTAAGTTAAATAAAGAAAACAATGCATGACGATGTTACAATAACACTTGTGTAGGCCTAAAAGAGAACAGAAATATACACTCGCTCTTTTAAGAAGTATGTAGCGTATGGACAAATTCCTACATACATAAGAATTTCTGCATTGTTAATATCACAATTAACCATTTGAAGATTCTGTGATACTGGAGATGTACAGGTCAGATTTCAGATAGGCTACTCTTATTTTATTGCAGTTTATTTCTTTTTCTATATTTTACTGTACCTCCTACTTCAAATTATAATCTATAACATTGTGTTTACAAATCATAAGTGGGTTATTTTAATTAGAAATAATTCCCACTAGATTATAAAGCATTGAGAAATTAAGGATTGATAATTATTCAGCAACTTGGAATGAAAGGAAAAAACGGATGTGGAAATGATAATATAACTCATCCTCAGAAACTAAGGAAAACCAAGTAGGTAGCCTACTTTATGCTAATATTTAGAGTGATTTTTATCCACTTATAATGTTAGAATCAACCTATAAAATTCTCCCACTACTTTCTGAACGGTGTAATATATTAAGTATTAATCATAAAATAAAATACAAATATATGTCTTACGGATAGTTTGACTTTTAGCTAGAGCATAGCAGACTACCTATGGTTTTACCCCAAGACAGAGATGATGAAATGACTACCGGGTAAACATATCTCTTACTGTGATTTTTTATTAATAGTTTAGACTACACCAAGCAATTTCGGTGCCGCAGTTTCATTGTCGCCGCTGAGTCACAAATTCTTTCGTGATAAACTAAACTAGGCGTTAAGTTTATATGATTGTAGCAACAGAAAAAACAGGTTGTTTATGTCCATACACAAAAGTTACTGCACACACAAAAAATGGAATGTCTAAAATCATCTTCCAGCTTACTACAACAGCATCAACTATATAAGGGCTTAAAAATAATTATTTAAGCAGAACCAACAAAAATCTACACTCTTTAGAACACCTTAGAGACCCAGCATAATATTGATATTAATATTAATAATAATAATAATAATAATAATGATAATAATAATAATGTTTTAGGCAACTCCATAAAGTTTCACATAGCTAGCAACGAAAACTTGGTTATGTTTATGTTTACAAAACGTCAGCTGTTCTGCGCGGTGCTGCCTGTGACATGCGCACTGGTATTGAGTGATGACGTAAAGCCTTACACTTCGAGCGCTCCGGCTAGACTCTTGTAGCTACGAAGCTGAGAATATTGGTCACCCACAGCGTACAGTACATTAAGCAGCAGACACTTTACACCTGATTGCTATCAGTCAAGGTCTGGTGCACTTGTAAAATTACTAAAAGATGATGTACCATCAGTCTTCAATTTTCCAGGACACCTTCAAAAAATTATTGTTCCAATAAGACAACTGGTTCATAACATAGGCGTAACCAGGCCGACCATATGGAGGGGGCAGGGGCGGATCCAGAGAGACATTTGGGGGGGGGGAGGAACCGAAGAGAGAGGGAAGTTTTTACTCATAAAAATTAATTATTCCCAATACACAATTGAAATTAAAATGAACATTTTTGGCATTTTATTACAAATGTATTTGAAAATAATGAATGTCGTTGCTTTAATTTAAGTATTTGGGTTTTGTTGTCTTTACAAAATTTATAAGAAAGTTGACCGTTTGAATAATCTGTGCTTAATGTTACAAATTTTGGGGGAGGAAATTTCCCCCATTTCCTCCCCCGTGGATCCGCCCCTGGAAGGGGGTTATAACATCCAGGGGGTTTGGGGGGTATTTCATACCCCCCCGGGAGAGGGGTGTTCGGCGTCCTCCCCCGGAAAATTTTAAAAATTAAGATGCACAATAACGAGTTTTAAGCTTCCCACGCTTTATACTCGTATTAAGCAATTTATAGGCAGACTTAAAAAAATTGCACATTTTTCCTTTTTTTAATCAATGGGGGGTTTAAATCCCCAAAAACCCCTTCGTTACGCCTCTGGTTCGTAATGTGGTCAGTAGTAGGTACTATGCAGAAATATAAATTATGCAATATGTCAGTCATGTAAACATAGTATTCTTATGCAAGTAGGCCTAAATTTTTCATGCTAGTTTTTAATTGCATAAATAAGAGGAAGCAGATGTTTTTGTATAAGACCTCGCTGAAAATTATACGAAAATGGATAAACAGACAAACAGATGATCTCCCACCATCTCCTATCAAAACAGAATTGAGAAAGAACAAAAGGCTACAGATTGTCTGTCGCAAGAACAAGAAGATAAATAGCATGGCTAATTAAATTTCAGATTTGAAGAAAAGGAACTTCTAAGTAGGCCTAGGCTACTGACTTTAAAGTATTTTGAAATTTTATTTCAGTGCCTTCCCTTTGCGCTAGTCTACAGGAATTATTTAAAAAAAATAATAATGTGATTTGTATCCAGTACAGTAACGGTAAAGTTGAAGGTCACGGTTTATACATTTCCAAAGCACTTAGAACAGATTTTGTCTATTCTCTTTATATATCGAAATCAAGCATAATATCGCAAAATGAAGGCCTATTGTGAAGTTATTTTAATATTTAAAATGCGAGTGTTTACAACTGTATACCAATGTACATTCACGCCTGATTGAGATTGAAGAAATATTTTTACCAAACCATTACGATATGAAATTAGTTTTGTTATGTACTTAAAAAGCATCAAGTAGTTTATATTGAAACGTTTCATTCATAAAAGTGTTTTAAAAACGCCAATACATCTTCATTATTCCATTAATACACATGAGTTTGTTAGAAGGAGACACGGGATAGGAGCTAAATTATACGTTCACTTTCATGGCGGACCGCGAACCCTGCCGTCACGATTTTTCATCATGCAGTGCTACCTCCAGTATGTAATAGAGCTCAATGCAACGAGCTAGAATAGAGATTATAGAGTGGCTGTTACGAATAAGGATAAAGTTCAGACACACTATTCTTTATTTCTAACCACAAGACAATATATCTCAGACAACTCGTCTGCCATTAGTCAACACATACAGCACAGAACTCACGTCAAAAAACCAAACTGTTAGGCCTGCCAACTGGTAACAAAAAATATGAAATGCAAGGCCTACTAGATCCTTCAACATATACTCCCACCTTGCAATTTTCAATTGAAACACAAATTGCAACATTACATTAACAGTGCATAAATTAATACATCAATCACAAGTCTAAGCGTTCTGGTATTTTCACTTTTCTACCTGATCTAGTTGTTTTCACTTCCCCTGCATCAAATGTGTCCGATATCACATCGGGTACAGTTTCAGCCCCTTTCAAATCCTTATAATCATTGGAAGAGATTTCTAAAGGATATAGTCTTTGAAGTGGTATCACTCTCTCCCCTACAGCAGTCTTCAACCTGGCTACTCTTGATACCCCATCTGCTCCTGGATATAAATCCAAGATGATACCTAACGGCCAGTTGATTCGCTTTGAAGAGTCGTCTCCTACCAGAACAACATCCCCAATACTAACAGTTCGCGCCTTCCTTTGACCATAGTGTACCAGTAAAGCCAGAAATTCAGTTCTAAACCTGCTTCTCAGATCTTGTCTTAACTTCTGTAAATATTTCCATCTCTGTTGTAAAGCTGAACTATCTATGGCATCCAAATCAGGAGTCTCGTTACAGGAAAGTGTTTGTAGAAAACTCGCTGGAGTCAATGGGATTAACTCTTCCGTATCCTCCATCACATAGGTGAGTGGCCGAGCGTCTATGACGGCTTCACAATCACATAGCATTGTGTATAGTTCCTCATATTGCAGACAAGCTTGTCCAAGATTTCGACGCATGAGCTCCTTCACCATTCTCACTAGTCTCTCCCACCATCCGCCCCACCATGAAGCAGTAGGTGGATTAAACTTCCACAAGATACGTTTTACAGCTGCAACGTCCACAATCTCTTTCCAATCCAACTCATGCAGTGCTCTATTGGTACCAACAAAGTTAGTGCCATTGTCTGACCAAATAGTGGAGGGTCTTCCTCGTCGAGCTACAAACCTTCTCAGAGCTTGTATAAATGAGGCTGTAGACAAGGATTGGACTAATTCCAGATGCACAGCACGGTACACAGCACAAGTAAACAGGACAATCCATGCATATTCTCCAGATTTCAAGAATAATGGTCCTGCATAATCTACTCCGGTAATTTCGTAAGGCTTTGAAAGTCCAACTCTATCCTTAGGTAATGCAGCAAAAGGTACCTGCACTGATGTAGCTCGATGTCTCTTACAAACAGTACACTTATTAATCATTTGTTTCACTGCTTTTCTTGCACCCACAATCCAATAAGTTTCTCTAAGCACAGCAAGTAATGTTTGTAAACCAGCATGCATATTGAGCCGATGCTGTTCCATTATCAATCTTGTAGTAACTACATGCTTGCCTGAGAGTACCACTGGCGTCTTAAAGGACTGGACTTCCTCACTCAAGTTGAGTTTAGTTTTCACTCTCATTAGTCCCCTTTCATCTTTCAGTAACTGCATATTCTTAGTGAGCTTACTTCCGTCTGTGAAACATTCTGACTGTACCATTCTTAGTAATACAATCTCGGCTTCTTGGACTTCATCGAAAGTCAATTCTCTCTTTTTCTTATTCACCTGAAGAAGATTGTGATAAAATCTCAAGATCCAACCAATCATCCGTACCATCTTGGTATATTGCGAAAAATACAGTAACCGATTAACAAAGTTCTCTTCTACTGCAGTAGTGACTGTAGCCACAACAATTCCCTTTCTCTTTTCATTATTAACTTCTTCTTCTGAAGCAATCGATTCTTCTCGAGGCCAATCCTTTACTCTGCCTTTGAGCCATTCTGGTCCCTGCCACCAACGACTCTCGAACAGTGTTTTTGGAGTGCACCCTCTGGATGGCAAATCAGCAGGATTCCGCTCGCCTGGTACATGGTGCCAGTCTTCAGGGTCACTGTAGCAGCATATTTCTTTACACCTATTACCCACAAAGGTGCTCCAGTTTTCATTTCTTTTAATCCATGCCAATACAACAGCAGAGTCGGTCCAATAATTCATTTGCAAATCTTTTATTTTCAATGCCTGTTTTATCTGGATGCTCATTCGTGTTCCTATGACTGCAGCCAGAAGTTCTAAACGAGGAATCGTCACAGTCTTTATAGGTGCGAGCCTAGTTTTAGCTTGGACCAATTTTATTGTAACTTCTGTATCTGTTTCTGTTCTTAAGAAAGCACACGTTGCATAAGCATGTTTGCTCGCATCACAAAATATGTGCAACTGTATGTCACCTGCCACCCAAGCATTTGGTAATATTGCTCTGGGAATATCACACTGCTTTAACCAATGTATTTGCTTAACCCATGCTATGAATCGTCCAGCCAAGTGGGCTGGTAGTTCCTCATCCCATCTGTATTTTTCCTTCCATATTTCTTGCAATAACAGTTTTGGGACTAGTGTCGTCGGGCATGTGTAACCAATGGGATCGAATATTCTCTGTGCAACTGACAGCAGCTTCCTCTTTGTAATCGGTTGTGCCATCATCGATATCACATCAAATTCACAAGAAAGCTGATCTAGTTCAGGATTCCAGATCAATCCTAATACATGTACACATTCCTGTACCGATGACTCTTCTGTGAAGCAGTTAACGGGTCCACTGACCCATCCTCGCAATTTGAAACTTCCAGAAGTCATCAGCTTATCGGCTTCTTCCACAAACTTATTTAACTCCTCTTCATTCGCAACACTAGTGACACAGTTGTCTACATAGAATGACTCTTGTAATTTCAATGCTGTTGCCTTCAAGTCATCAGGAGCTCCATCTAAATGGTGTGATACAGTTGCTCCGAGCAGAAAGGGACTTGATGAAACACCGAACACCACTCTGCAGTGTCTGTATTCAATGAGTTTCTCTTGTTCCCACCAAAGAAATCTCAAGAAATTCCTGTCAGTTTCGTTCAGACTGATCTGTAAAAATGCTTTCTCTATGTCTGCTATTACGCCTATCTTGTTTTTTCTAAACTGTATTAGGATTTGTGGGATCTTCTCTATTAGGTTAGGACCCTTCTCCAAACAGCTGTTCAATGTGTTGCCCGCCTTATCTTTAGCCGAAGCATCAAATACAGGTCGAATTTTTGTAGTCATACTGGATTCTTTAATCATAGATCTTTAATCTATGGGGTAGGTAGTAATCTCCCTCTTCTTCATTGTAGCATGTAACCCTTTCTATTATACCATCCTTTAACCAACTACATAGTATGTTGTCATAATCTTCATACTTGTTCATATCCTTCAGTTTCTTGGTGGTAGCGACTAGTCTCATCTTAGCCATCTCCTTGTTAGAACTCAGCGGTGGATGACCTTCTTTGAATGGCAAACGCACCTCGTATCTCCCATCTTCTCTAACCTTAACAGTTTGTTTGAAACATTGCAAAGTCTCCATTTCAAGGTTCTCTTTTGTTTTCACTTCAATGGGATCTGTGATGCCTATTGTATCCAGTTGCCATAAATCCGGAATACCCAAACTATTTAAACAGCTGACAG
Source organism: Ectobius pallidus (assembly GCA_964059195.1). Classification (NCBI taxonomy): domain Eukaryota; kingdom Metazoa; phylum Arthropoda; class Insecta; order Blattodea; family Ectobiidae; genus Ectobius; species Ectobius pallidus. The sequence goes on from CAXKWD010000002.1 coordinate 161,074,938, forward strand.
CACCTACTCTATTAAAACTGTCCTTCACTTTTCTCTGCCCCATTACAGTTCACCCAAGCTTAGTCTCGAAAGCAGACATGTTCTCATCCAACTCTACAATCTTTCCTGTAAACAATCTGGCCAGTACATCCGCTTCCAGTAGAATCTTCACTTCTGGTACATCATGGCCTACATCAGACAGGATTATATTGTTTTCTTTCAGTAAGGGGTAGTATTCTTGTATTTCTAGCCGTGGCACATATGTACATATTTTGTCTTTGTCCAACACAGGAATGATACATTTAAACTGGTCATCCAGGCTATGTAATGTGATGTTGTAAACACCGTGAACATCTTGTTCAGTGTTCACTCCTCCGAAAAGATAGTGTCTCACCTTTTCATCATCTATTTTCTTCAGACCTAGTTTCTGCACGCCATCCTTGGTTATGTATGATCTCTGTGATCCTGAGTCCAGAAGAACTCTTGCTAACCACTTAGTCTTAGCCCCTTCGATTTTCACCATCAGTGTCTGTAGTAAGGTCTGATGTTGTTGATGGGATAACAAAGTTTGTGTTCTTCCCACTTTGTCTTCTTCGTTAACATGTCCTTTAGACTGCAACTTAGGACACATGACGGCATGATGTCGCTTGTAACACAACAAACACTTGATGTTGCCTCTGCACACCTTCGAGGTATGTCCCGTCAACAGACAATTAAAACACGCACCCCTTTTCCTTAAAATGTCTAGTTTTTCACCACGACTCATTTCTTTTGCTTTAAAGCAATCTTGAGAGACATGAGAACTCTTATTGCACCAAATACAAGATTTTTCTGACTGCTTACTTTCTCCTGCATGCATGACTGCTGCTGTGGGTATCTTATGATTCACAAGGTCCTGAGGCTTCCCGTAACTAAAACTAGCACGGCTGATATGCAGTCGTTCTTCTCGTTCAACTTCTTGACGTAAAAATAGCAACAGTGCTTCTAAGCTATCACACTGAGTCCTCTATTTCTGATTCTGTGATCTTCCCCATGCTTTTAGGGTTTCCTCTGGCAACGCAGACTCAACCAGTGGGTATAACATAGCTGCATATTTATTGGCCGTCACTCCTAATGTTTCTAAGGTTCTCAACTGAGTCTCAAGTTTGTCATATAGACCACGTAGGTTTACTTCAGGTGTCGCCGCTTTCTTCAAAACCAGTTGTAGCAACTCTCTGACATGAATGTTGATTAGAAGTTCATCACGAGCAAACCTTGTCTTCAGCTGTTCAATGGCTTTTGGATAGTTTTCTGCTGAAGGTGGATAACTTGCAATTAATTATCTTGCCGATGAGCCTTCCTCTGTAGCTTGATACAAATACTGAAACTTGTCTTCTGGTTCTAGGCTAACATCTTCATGAATTCGTTTAAACTGTGCCCAAAATGCTATCCAATGTTTCACATTACCGTCAATTTTTTTAAGTTCTAACTTCGGTAACTTCAGGCTTCTTGAAGCACATCCACCTCTGAAACTACTCCGGTTGCTTGTTGTTGCCTCCATATCTTCCGTCAACTTTTCTTCTAAATGGCTTCTCAACACCAACCACTTTTCGCGGTAACTTTCCGTTTCGTCCAAATCTTTGGTTTCTTCTTCATCACTTAATTTAACCTCAGATTGGTGGTATTCTTCTTGTAGCAATTCGTCATTCTTGAAAAGTCTATCAGCTTTATCTTCTAATACCTTAAAGCACGCTACAAGATCCTGTCTTGTGGACTCATCATTTTTGAGCGTCGCTTCCAAAGAGTTCGCCGCCCTCGTAAATAATCTTCTCATAGTAGATCTATCTTTCTTTAGCTTATCCATAGTCGTCCTGTCACGGTCGCCAAAATGTTACGAATAAGGATAAAGTTAAAGTTCAGACACACTATTCTTTATTTCTAACCACAAGACAATATATCTCAGACAACTCGTCTGCCATTAGTCAACACATACAGCACAGAACTCACGTCAAAAAACCAAATTGGTAGGCCTGCCAACTGGTAACAAAAAATATGAAATGCAAGGCCTACTAGATCCTTCAACAGTGGCTGTTGCGCCGCCATATTTGAAGCAAATTGAATGTGCATCCGCCATGTTCTAAGCTGCCGGGCTGTCACATTAAAGCAAATACTCTCAATAAGTAATACCGTCCATTCCCTGTCTTTTTCCGGGACACGCTACTACTAGCGCCGCCAGTGAGCAGGAATGGGCAGTTACTCGTCAGCTGATATAGTTAACGTTTGTCTGTTGTGTTTTGTGTACGAAAATATAATATAAATTCTAGTAAAACAGGGTGCCCACGGGGGGGGGGGTTAAGACGCAGACTGCGTCATTGAAATTTCTGGGGGGGGGAATATTATCGTGTTATGAATTTTCTGGCCGGGGGTTGAAAATTGTTGCAAAATTAGAGTTTTATATGTTAAAAATAAAAACGGCCAAGTTCTATAACTTCAAAAGGTCTCTTTTAATTCTTTATAAAGATAAAGATGAAGAATTTCGACAGCCATGGGCGTACCCAGGGGGGGGTGCAAGGAAAAAAATGTATATTATTAATTATTATCGTCAGGTGTTTTTCTTTTAAGACAATTATTTTAATTGCAGAAGTTTTACCAAATCGACAACATGGAAGCAGAATCCACAGTGGATTAGGAAAGGGGGGTTCAGACCCCCAATAGTCAAAACCTAAAATTCAATATTTGTATTTAAAAAATATATTTATTTAATTAAACAAGATTTGTTGGTGTGTCAAATATGATATAGCAGTTATTTTCTTTTCATAACATAATGAGTAGGCCTATTATGTCCACTGTTCCATGTGCTATTTAACTTTTCTTATAAATAGTAATAAGTATTATAATTTAGGTAACAATTTCATGTTTAAGTTGCCATGTCTTAGAGTATAGTAAACAAATTTGCTAACTAGTTTTTCAGTGCTAAAATAGCGTAAAATATGATTTTCATTAGTTCAACATTTAAAAATTTCCCGGGGGTGGACACCCGACTTGGGTAACATTTTCTTGTTTACATTGGCATGTCTTAGAGTATGGTAAACAAATTTCCTAACTAGTTTTTAGTGCTAAAATAGCGTAAAATGTGATTTTCTTTAATTCAATATTTTAAAAATTTCCGGGGCTGGACCCCCCCACCTAGGTAATGATTTCTTATGTACATTGAAATGTCTTAGAGTATGGTAAACAAATTTCATAACTAGTTTTCAGTGCTAAAATAGCGTAAAATGTGATTTTCATTAGTTCAAAATTAAAAAATTTCCCGGGGTGGACATCCGACTTAGGTAACATTTTCTTGTTTACATTGGCATGTCTTAGAGTATGGTAAACAAATTTCTTAACTAGTTTTTGAGTGCTAAAATAGCGTAAAATGTGATTTTCATTAATTCAACATTTAAAAATTTTCTGGGATGGACCCCCGACCCCTTTTTTGGGGGGTATACCGAACCCCCCCGGCACTTCCGACCCTCCCCGCAATTATTTTCTGGCTACTTATTATATTATTAATATAAAATACAATGTGGCCCAAGAAGTTAAAGCGACAAAAAATAAATTAATTAAAAAAATTGCCCCCCCCCCTAGAAATTATCATATGGGCGCCCTTGTCGACAGGCAATTGGGTTGGGGGTGAGCAATGAAGTTTTGGGGGTGGGCACCCCTGAGTAAAATAATAAATACAACTTAGGCCTAAAGAAAATGTCCGGTTATGTAGGTGGCATGATATGTGCCGTTTATGGTTGTAATAATTATTTTGAGAGTGAAATAAGTAAAATCGTTAATTAGAGTGTGTACAAGACTGATTCATTCAGATGTTCATTGGCTTACCATCCGAATTGTTTTACATGTAAAAATTTCAAATTAAAAAAAAGTATATATTGTAGAAAGTATCTTGCAAATCGTATGAAATAAAATTTAAAGCTGATTTTCACGAAAATGTATTAAAGTGAAACAATTAGTTTTAATACTTATTAAAACAAAGTGTGTGTGGTACGCCATGCGGCAGAAGTGAAACTTTTTTTTTTCAATTTTGGATTATTGGATTTTTCAAATTTTGGATTGTTGGACTTTTTAATATTGGGTTTTTGAACTTTTTAGATTTTGGATTTTTTAAATTTCTGACCTTTTTATTCTTTAATTTTGGATTTTTAAATTTTTTTACATTTTAGATCATTGAATTTTTTTAGTTTTGTATTTTTCAATTTTTTATTTTTTATTTTGGATTTTTTTATTTTTATGTTTTAGAATTTTATAATTTTGGATATTTATGTTTTAAATTTTGGATATTAAGATTTTTTAATTTTTTATTTTTTAAATTTTGGACTTATTAATTTTGGTTCTTAGAATTTTTTGATTTTGAAATTTTAGATTATTTAAATGTTGGATCTTTGATTTTTTATTTTTTGTATATTTTAATTTTGGCCTTTTTAACTTTTTTAATTTTTTAATTTTTGGGCTTTTTCAGTTTTGGATAAGCCTAATCATTGAGTTGATTGTTTTTTGTGCAGTCCGTTCCGTCACACCTCACTAATTTCGTGACGATTTTGAGCGTTACACAAGCTCTCGATTTACCCCTACCGCGGCTAAAGAAGTTTTACTTAAAAAATTAGCGTTATCGTCATTTAATTAAGTAGTGACAACAGAAAGAAATACAAAACCCTTCTTAGAAATACGCGAAACAGCTTCATAGAATTGGAAGTAGCCAGGATGGTGGAGGAAGCAAGAGAAAACCCGTACAGAGTCCTGAAACCGAGAAAGAGCTCATCAACCAGTAAAATAGATATGGATACATGGGAGGAACACTTTTCACACCTCCTAAACCAGAAGAGAGCCTCAGAAGCATTCCCACTGAGGACCAAAGAACCAAGTCGCCCCCTAACCCCATTCACCACAGATGAGATAACTTCCACGATATCGAAACTAAAAAAAACCGGAAAGCATGTGGACCAGATGGTATACAAAACGAGCACATCAAAGCATCAGCAGAGATATTATTGCCAGCCCTAACGGAACTGCTAAGCACATGCCTGCAAATGGGAAATATCCCTACCAAATGGAAAACTTCAACGATTAAGATGCTCTATAAAGGCAAAGGAAACCCGCACGACCCGAACTCTTATCGAGGGATCGCGCTGGAGAACAGTCACCTAAAGATGCTGACAAGCCTCATCACACAAAGGATCACTGAAGAGGTAGAACAGAAAATCCCCGACGAACAGTTCGGGTTCAGAAAGGGAAGAAACACAACCCAAGCCGTCAAAAACCTGTTGGATGACATAGAGGACGCCCTACGTCACCCCCGAGGAAAATTGCATGCAACATTCATAGACTTTTCTAAAGCATTTGATAACTTGAACAGGAGAATCATTATCTCAAAATTAGAAAAGCTAGCCGTCGGCAATCAAGACCTCACATGTTTGATCCACAATATCTTGAGAAGTAACATTGTACGGATATCTGACAACATAAGTACGTCAACAAACATTGCACAGACAAACGGAGTGTTGCAGGGAGACCCTCTCAGTCCCCTGTTATTTAACATCGCCACCCATGATGTCGTGCAAACAATAAGAAAAGAAGCACCACACGTCAAGATCTACATCTACGCCGATGATATGGTACCGGGTTCCCATGATAAAGAAGAACTGCAAAGAGCAATCCACTCGCTGGAAAAATGGGCCGACCAAAACGAGTTCAAAATAAACAAAGAGAAAACCGAACACATGGTTTTCAGGAAAGGGGGCAGACTATCCCAAGATGACAAAATTTTCCTGAAACAAGAACCGCTACAGACCACAAACCACGTTAAATACCTCGGCATGACCCTACAGTCCACAATGAACTCATTTAGAATCCATACCAAGCAAAGAGCAACAGCAGCCACAAAAGCCATACATGACATCAGAGGTTTAACAAAACTATCCCTTAAAAGTGCGATGACAATATTCGATGCCAAGATAATTCCCATACTCACGTATGGGCTAGAGCTAACTTGGCACAAACTTCGCACGATGGATCTCCACACTCTAGAGAACGTCAAAGCCCGCTTCCTGAAAGCTGCACTAGGAGTGTCTAAATACACTCTATCTAGACTGGTTTATGTGCTCACCCGAGAAACCTTCCTGATAGAAGAACTCAGGACGAAACTCGACCTCCCCGCCACCCCCAGTTGGAAGAAAGCTCTAGATGAGAGGAAAAGGAAAAGGGAAGACATCTGGGAGGAATTTTACACAACGGAAGCCATGATGAACCGGATATGGACAAGCACAAACCAGGAACTCAGACACTTTGTGACATCGATGGCGGTCCATGGATATCACCACAAGATGTGCGCAAACCAGTCCTTCCATGAACCGGACGTCCAATGCGAGTGTGTTCTGTGCGGTAATATCTGTGATCGATACCACATCTTAAGCTGTTCCAATCGTGAAGTATCGGTGATAAAATTGTGCACAACATGAGTGACAAATATTATGCACAACTTGTGCGCTCTCTTACTATTATTATTAAGTTAGTTTAGCGGTAGTGTAAATTGTGTTATTTCCCGACCTAATTCCTGCATTATCAAGCACAAAAATAAGTTACTGTGTCATCAGGACTTTGAAAAACAAATTTATTTCTGCAGCTATATAGGTTCATTAAGTAGCTTCTGAGACTGCTGCCCATTCCCACTCAACAGATGGCACCTCTGTGCTAGTGGACAGTTTGAACAAAGGGAATAGAGTAGAGTGGGCGGTATTCTTATTGAGAGTATTTGATTAAAGTATTGTTGTATACTAGAACCTGGGACTATACATACTGTGTACTGAAAAATCACAACTGTATACTTCAATATATTAATCACATCACATATTATGTCAAATTAGGATTAAATTTTCTTTAGGAATAATACATAAAATAATATAAATCATGTTGGCTCGAAATCCTAGGCGTAAGAGTTGAGAAAACCCATCTGGTAGGCTATTGTACTAGAGAAACAAGTCGAAACACAATGAATTTAAAAAAAACTGCAGAAACTCCAGTTCAGAAAATAATGTAGTAATGCAATAGGCCTACTCAGAATAATTTACAATATAGTAGACGCCATATTAGGCCTAGCGGAAATTGCTAAATTTAAGTGTACCATTCACACTCAGACCAAACCAGTCTTCAAAGAACTGAATATTTTATCACTCGGTGGTGCAGAAGAATAAAAAGAATAAAATGACATGAGAAAAATAGGCCTATGTTTGTTGACAAGATACAAAAAAGAAGTGTGCGTGGAACGCCACGCGACAAAAGTGAAACTTTTGAGTTTTTCAATTTTGGACTATTTGATTTTTTCAATTTTGGATTGTTGGACTTTTTTTACTTTTGGATTTTTTATTTTTTTTATTTTGGAATTGTGTATTTTTTAATTTTGAATTTTTTAAATTTTAGATCTTTGAAATTTTTATTTTGGAATTTTAATTTTCTATTTTTAAATTTTGGATTTTTAATTTTTTAATTTTGGATTCTTGGACTTTTTAATTTTGGAATTCTGGTTTTTAATTTTTGAATCTTTCAATTTTTTATTTTTGGAATTTTTAAAATTTGGTTTTTCGTTTTATTAATTTTAAATTTTTAGATTTTTAAATTTTGGGTTTTTTAATTTTTAATTTTATGATTTTTTAAAATTTTGGATAAGCCTAATCATTGAGTTGATTGTTTTCTGTGCAGTCCGTTCCGTCACACCTCACTAATTTCGTGACGATTTTGAGCATAACACTAATTTCGTGACGATTTTGAGCGTCACACAAGCTCTCGAAAATTTTCAATTTTACACACTCTTAAAATATTTAAACAGTGACGGGGATTCTTGGCGGTAACATTTATATCTGTCCAATCTTATAGATTGGAAATTATTTCAAACTTACTGTCCTTCGAACAGTATTAATTTTGTAAACATCTGTCTCAGTTGCTTTCCTCTTTCCTGCTCAGACCTGTTCCTGCAGAAGTCATGTAATCTACAGGTGAAAAACAGTTTCAAAATTAGTTTAAGAAGTGAGGCATAATGAGATTCATCATCTGGTTCCGAAGCGGTAAACAAGCAGGCATATTTTTTTACCAAAAGTATCCACACAAATGCAATCAAAATACATATAATGATTGCAGACGATACGAGTAACAGGTAGCAGAAAACATGGCGGCTATGTTTCACGAAGGCACCACCCAGAGCGCTGTAAAGGACACAACAGCCACTCTATAATTTCTATTCTAGCTCGTTGGCTCAATGCCGTAATGGGAGTCGGGACTTGTGTCAAATACTCTCAATAAGAATACCGCCCACTCTCCTCTATTCCCATTGTTCAAAATGTCCACTAGCACAGAGGTGCCATCTATTGAGTAGGAGTGGGGAGCAGTCTCAGAAGCTACTTAATGAACCTATATAGCTGCAGAAATAAATTCGTTTTTCAAAGTCCTGATGACACAGTAACTTATTTTTGGGTAATACCGGAGTTGACGGGTCCCTGTACGCAGTAAGCCATGTTGCCTTCATTCTGGCAGCGTTCGGTAAAGACAACTCCAACCGCCGCCAAATTCGAATGTGTTATATTCAGAATCCACAACGCCGATTTTCAGTGGTTAAAGATTTAATATTAAAAATAGCGCAAAAGCCCGTTCTTCTCACAGGTGCTCCCGGGTGATAGTTTAAATTCGCGTAGGGACTAGTACTTAAAGGTTTAATATTACGAGCAACGACCGCAAGAGCCCGTTCTATTCACAGGTAACAGTTAAATAACCCCATTCTGCTCGCGGGTGATAGATTAAGTTGGCATAGGGACTAGTACTTAAAGGTTTAATATTAAAACGACCGCAAGAGCCCGTTCTATTCACAGGTGACAGTTAAATAACCCCGTTCTGCTCGCGGGTGATAGATTAAGTTGGCATAGAAACTAGTAGTTAAAGGTTTAATATTAAAACGACCGCAAGAGCCCGTTCTATTCTCAGGTGACAGTTAAATAACCCCGTTCTGCTCGCGGGTGATAGATTAAGTTGGCATAGGGACTAGTAGTTAAAGTTTAATATTGAAACGAGCGAAACAGCCCGTTCTACTCACAGGTGACACTTAAATAACCCCGTTCCGATCGCGGGTGATAGTTTAAATTGGCGTAGGGACTAGTACTTAAAGGTTTAATATTAAAACGACCGCAAGAGCCCGTTCTATTCACAGGTGACAGTTAAATAACCCCATTCTGCTCGCGGGTGATAGATTAAGTTGGCATACGGACTAGTACTTAAAGGTTTAATATTAAAACGACCGTAAGAGCCAGTTCTATTCACAGGTGACAGTTAAATAACCCCGGTCTGCTCGCAGGTGATAGATTAAGTTGGCATAGGGACTAGTACTTAAAGGTTTAATATTAAAACGACCGCAAGAGCCCGTTCTATTCACAGGTGACAGTTAAATAACCCCGTTCTGCTCGCGGGTGATAGATTAAGGTGGCATAGAAACTAGTAGTTAAAGGTTTAATATTAAAACGACCGCAAGAGCCCGTTCTATTCTCAGGTGACAGTTAAATAACCCCGTTCTGCTCACGGGTGATAGATTAAGTTGGCATAGGGACTAGTACTTAAAGGTTTAATATTAAAACGACCGCAAGAGCCCGTTCTATTCACAGGTGACAGTTAAATAACCCCGTTCTGCTCGCGGGTGATAGATTAAGTTTGCATAGAAACTAGTAGTTAAAGGTTTAATATTAAAACGACCGCAAGAGCCCGTTCTATTCACACGTGACCGTTAAATAACCCCATTCTGCTCGCGGGTGATAGATTAAGTTGGCATAGGGACTAGTAGTTAAAGTTTAATATTAAAACGAGCGAAACAGCCAGTTCTACTCACAGGTGACACTTAAATAACCCCGTTCCGATCGCGGGTGATAGTTTAAATTGGCGTAGGGACTAGTACTTAAAGGTTTAATATTAAAACGACCGCAAGAGCCCGTTCTATTCACAGGTGACAGTTAAATAACCCCGTTCTGCTCGCAGTGATAGATTAAGTTGGCATAGGGACTAGTACTTAAAGGTTTAATATTAAAACGACCGTAAGAGCCCGTTCTATTCACAGGTGACAGTTAAATAACCCCGTTCTGCTCACGGGTCACTCTGTATATATTTTTATAATTTCCTAGCCGGTGGTCCTGGTGTTATAAAATCTTCACACGGCTTTTTCTACTCGGTATATTTTTAACCATTTTTAACTAATGTGTCTTTCTGCCGAGCAAAGAATGAATGAACGTATTATGTATAAAAAATACATCTCGTTTGTTGCCATAACTTGTACAAAGCCTACAGCATATTTTACCGACTTCTTGCATGTACCTAATAAGCCTATTCAGATTTTTCGGATATTTTGTTTGTTTAAAATTATCATACGTAATAATAAAGGTTATTACCCTGTCTTTACGACATGAAAATCACACCGATTAAAGAAAAATTCATTATATGGAGGAACTTTTTTATCCGACATGAGTTACATGTTTTATCCATAATTCGACCCTTCTCAACTCGAATATAACAATAATAATAACCAGTTCCTTGCGCACTTTGAGAAAATTCCGATTTTCCATTAATATCACAGATTTTTAACAGAAATAGTAGGAACAGTTTTAAAAAAATTCACTACATCAAAGAAACGTTTTCTCCCGACATGAGTTACATGTTTTATCTATAATTTGACCCTTGTCAACTCGAATATAACAAAAAAAATAATCGCTTCATTCCGCACTTCGAGAAAATGCCGATTTTCCATTAGTGTCACACAGTTTACGAAGGAAAAGTAGGACCGTTTCAAAACAAAAAATAATTACATATAGTGATTTTTTTTTTCCTACGTGAGTGACATGTGTTATCTATAATTCGACCCTTTTGAACACGAATATAACAATAATAATAACCAGTTTTTTCCGCACTTCGAGAAAACACCGATTTTCCATTAGTGTCACACAGTTTACGCAGAAGAAGTAGGACCATTTCATAACAAAAATTCATTACATGTAGGGGACATTTTTTTCCGACCAAAATTACATGTGTTATCTATAATTCGACTCTTCTGAACACGAATATAACAATAATAATAACCAGTTCTATCCGCACTTCGAAAAAAAACCAATTTCCATTACCGTCACACAGTTTACACAAGAAAAGTAGGACCGTTTCGAAACAAAAATTCATTACATGGAGGGGAAATTTTTTTCCGACCTAAATTACATGTGTTATCTATAATTCGACCCTCCTGAACACGAATATAACAATAATAATAACCAGTTCCTTCCGCCCTTCGAGAAAAAACTGATTTTCCAATACCGACACACAGTTTACACAAGAAAAGTAGGACCGTTTCAAAACAAAAATTCATTACATGGAGGGGAAATTTTTTTCCAACCTAAATTACATGTGTTACCTATAATTCGACCCTTCTGAATACGAATATAACAATAATAATAACCAGTTCTATCCGCACTTCGAGAAAATACCGATTTTCCATTAGTGTCACACAGTTTACACAAGAAAAGTAGGACCGTTCCAAAACAAAAATTCATTACATGGAGGGGAAATTTTTTTCCGACCTAAATTACATGTGTTATCTATAATTCGACCCTCCTGAACACGAATATAACAATAATAATAACCAGTTCCTTCCGCCCTTCGAGAAAAAACTGATTTTCCATTACCGTCACACAGTTTACACAAGAAAAGTAGGACCGTTTCAAAACAAAAATTCATTACATGGAGGGGAAATTTTTTTCCGACCTAAATTACATGTGTTATTGTTGTGATTGTAAAAATTAAGAATTGGGCCCTCTAAATGGTTTTGGTAGTATAAGCCAGTATTGGGTTCACAACGAGGAAATAGGAAAGTGTCGACGCAGAAGTTTACGCTAAAAAGAATTAACTTTGCTATTTTGCTGACTGAAATTCAAAGGTGATTGACTGGTAGAACAGTTGTGAAACAAGGAAGAATATGTTGTTAAAAGTAAAGAAATAGTATTGAACCGGGAAATTGCAATTAAGGTTTTTTACGTCACGGATGCCAATCGGAGCAATGACTTGACCACGGAAGTTTATTTAAACAGGTGAAAACTGTTCACCTCGTCTTGTAAAAGATTCGTGGCTCTTGACTCGACATGGGACGACGTCAAGGCTGGGCGCCTCGGCGGAAGTATATCTTTATAGTGTAAAGACAACCAGAAGTGTACAAAATGTAAGTAACCATGTAATTTCTTTTGTATGTTACTTAATTTTAATAATGTAATAAATTCTAGTCATTTTGGGTTTTTATAAACTGGCATTTATACTTTTAGTGCAACGCAATACTGTCCTTCTTTTCCTCACCGTGTGTTAATATTTTTATGTAATTAATCAATTCGGGCCATCCTGATAAAGTCGTAATCCCGGGGAAAATGGTGTCAGAATTAGTTAGGACCCCGGGATACGACAAATTGGTGTCAAGAAGTGGGCGAATTCAACGCGGGACGAAATTAGTGTAAAGAAGTGGGCGAACTCACCGCGATGTCAGAAGAAATAAATTACGTATTTTAAGTTTAAATTAATATTTTTTGTAAATTTGTAGAGTAATGTTGTAAATTTTTTTAGAGTGATATTTGTAAAGAAAATAATTTGTGTTTGTGTAATTATTAATTGAAATGCCAATGTTAGGGTTAAAGGAAATAAAATTTTTTGTTTGTCATTTTAAGAATAGACCGGATTATAATAAGTTGAGGAATGTGCGGATTAAAGATTAAAAATATTTGTTTAATGTTAAAGGTTGTGATTAATTGAGATAAATTATTTTTTTTAAATTTTTGTTAAGTTAAGTAATATAATGTTTTACAGTAGCAATTTATTAAGTAGACCAGGGGTAATTAAATAAAATTAAAGAGTAATAATAATAATAATAATTTAATAGGAAAGGTTTAATTTATAAGAATGTTTAAATTGGAAATTGCAAAAGAAGATAAAGCTTTGAGAATTAAATAAATTAATATAGACAATGATAATGAGTTTGGTCAGAAATTAAAATTTGTAGAAGATATTTTGAAAATGGGAAATGAACGGGAAGGACTTAGAAGAAATAATAAGTTTTTACGAGGGCATAACAGAAAGTTTAAGTAATAATAAAACGTAAAACCCCCAAAATTTTTAAGAGTAACGAGAGATAGGTTTAATTATTTTTAAAGAAAATATTGGTCAGATAATTTGTCAATTTGAAGAAGTTTTAAAAATTACAAGCAAGATAACATTCATTTAAATATTTAATGAAAGAGGAATGTTTACTGTAGATAATGTAAGTTAGTCAAGGGAACAGATATTTTGTTACATTACAGAAATCAGCAGTAGGAAAATGAGAATGCTGAGGTGACATGTTATAGCACAATGACTTGTATTGACATCGTAATAATAATTAATTTTTTCAGTGCATAGCAAATAACAGGAGATAAAATTGTTGAGAGGGATGAAACAGGAACATGGGTGCGAGAGAGGCGTACGGGGAGAGTAAATTTAAGGGTCAAAAGGTAAACAGTTGGGAAAAATACTAAAGTAATAGCGAAAAGGGGTAAAGGGAGCAGTCGAAAAAAAACCGCAAGGAGAAAAAGGGAGAAAATACACTTAGTTTTGTTGTAATATGTCCGTTAGGAATTCACCAAGCGGGAATTCTGGGTTTAGATTATTTTTTTTGAGTAAACACAATTTGCCTATTATTAACAGGGTACATCGCATGTACTGGCGTACAGCGGGGAATTAAATCTCGGGAATCAACCGATGACGTGAAACTAGGAGGAAAAATTTCGGTCTGATCCGCCGAAATAGTCCGTGTTATTCTTCGGAAAACACAACCCAAGGACACCTCCGAAAATGTTTCAAGAACAAAGGTTGCCAGGGAGAGGTCCTACGGGAATCCACCCCTGCGAGTCAGTCAAAATGCAGGTAGGATGTCAAATGTTAATAGTAGAATTGTGAAGGTGCCTCCAGAGAAAAAATGTGAAATGATAATATGAGAAGTAAAAGTGAAAATGGGATGCGCGTCCACGAGAGAAACTTATTAGAGAGAATAAGAAGTTAATAGTGAATAAAGAAGTTACTGTGGAGGACAGGGAAACTTTGGAACCCAAAGGGGTTGGGCATATATGGAAGATATATTGCTAGGTAATTAAAAGATAATGGACAATTAAAAGCGAAGGAGGACTCAAATAAAATGTGTAAAGTGTAAGACGGAAGAAATAGAAATCGTGAGAAAGAAAAAACGCATAGGACATATTACTGGGTAGTAACAGAAAGTGAGAACATTAGTGAAGCAGATAGAATAAAGTATTGCAGAAAGAAAAAAATGAATTAAGGTACATTAGCGTAATCAAAGACCGGATTAAGACAGGCGAGGCACGTCCTGTAGAGAAAGAACCCTACCCCATACCATCATAAGATCATCAACTCCCGTAGACCGAGCCCATCGTATTAAATTTGAAAAAAAAGAGAGCCTGATGAAATAAATAAAATAAATGTGTCAGAATTTAATTTCATAATACAATACAAGTGAAATAAATTGAAAGGAAAAATTTGTAGTTGTGAGAATATTTAAGAATTTAAAAAGGCATTGCGTATAATTGAAGTTTAGGGTGACTTGAGGGAAGGACAGGTCAAAATTTGTTTTTTTTGTAAAAGTATAAATGAGCCAGGTAAGACATTTTTTTTAGTAAGATATTGCATGTTGTAACATTTTGGATAAGGATATGTATAATCAGTTGTGGGAATCTTATGGGTCAAATGCTAGAATTACAGAATATTAATATTAGATAGTACTGTGCAAGGGATATGTTGTTCATTTAGGTCAATAACAAGGGTGTCATTTTTTATATTTCAAATGTTTTATTGAGTGTAACCGTAAATATTAAGTTTTATGGAATAATGAGTTAAAACAGTTTTAGTGAGAAAACTGTGCAGATAAATGGTTATTATGTTGAGTATCATACATGTGAATAAAAAGGGAAGAAATGGATGTAAATGAATTTACAGAGTGTAAAGAATTATGATTGTATGAGAATTTTTTTTTTGTTGTATCAAGTAACGAGTGTACACTTAAAATAAGAAATAGATTTTAATGGGAAGTTAAGAAAAGGAAAGAAATAAAATTTGTTGGGATAATATAATGTCAATGTCTAAATATGAGTTTTAATAAATATATAGGTGATGGAATAGTTTTGTCTATCGTGGAATTTTAAGCAACGATAGAGTTCATTAATCATATTTATTACTGAGGATTATAGGGGACAAGTGAAAAAAAACGAGTGATAGGCATTTTCAGTGATTTAGATTAAGAGAATTTTGTATGTTTCAGGTAACCCATGGATATGCACATGATCAACAACACCGGCACTGGGAGTGAACGGCTAACAGCACCAAGAATTAATAAATAATTTTTTGCAGGAAATTGATTAATTAGTCTGTGTAAGGGTATATAAAAGTAACATTGGGAAAGTATAAAATTGTAAAAATTGAATATGTTTTGTAACAGAATAGGATTTCGCGTGTAGACGTAATTTTAATAGATGCCATAAAATATTGCAGAAAATTTTAGTAATTGTTATTGTTAAATGAATTGAGTTTTTTTGTAATTTTTTTTTTTGGAAGGTTAGTCATTGGATTGAGGGCATGTGCAAATGATATACAAAGTTCAGAATAGATGATCAGTGTTCTGTTCTTTGCGAAGTCAAGTGTGTGTCGCTTAACCAAGAAGTATACCGTATAGTGTTTGATTTAATTAGGAGAGAAAATGAAGAAAAGTTTTAAAAATGAATTGTTTAAAGGAAATATAAATTACGGGAAGTTTTTTTTTATATTAAATGAGAATTTTAAATTATTTGAACCAACAGCCACTTGAAACATATCGTATCGGGACGTGCACACCCAAGCGATTTGCTTCAATTGTGTTTGGAGGAAAGCCGCAGAACGATGTAATTTTTGAATTTTGGTTCAGTTATTTAAATCAAGGGAAATATAGCATTATTGGAAGTAAACAAGAGTTAGGTGTTTTCCATTTAAGGGTAATTGATTGTTTTTATTTATAAGAGGGTAATTAAATTTTTTTTTTTATAATTTTACTGACAAATGTTCAAGTTGATTATGATTTTTTTTTTCAAGGGAGAGTGGGAACCAGATGATTTCCAATTTTTTTAAAAGAAAAGAAAAAAAAATTATGTTTTAGTTTTGATTTAATTTTAACCGGTTGCAAATATTAAATATTGTTTGGAATAAGTATATTTTGAGGGATAATATTATCTGTGTTACAGATTAAATCGCATTTTATTAATAACTGTTTTTCTCCATATGTTATAGTTGGTTGAACAAACGGGCAGAATATCACATAGCAGTTCCGACCAACACGAATGCAGAGGTAGCACATTCCATAACGTTGCATGCAGACAATATAGCAAGTCCAGCTGACGCGAAGAAATTAAACCCAAGGTCAAGAACAACTGAAGTATCATCTATATTACAGCAAGGGATTTTATCAGATTTTTTTTTTTTTAGACAACATTTAAGTAAATTAGGTTAAGCAATAGGGAAGTACCAGTATATTTAAAGGCATAGGATTTTTTTTTAAATGATAGGAAGAAATCAAAGATTTTTTTTTAATTGAGACAGATTTTTAATTTATCAGGGTAATATATTAGGTTAACGTATTTAAGAATTAATTGAACATAAAGGAAAAAAAAAAGAGAAAGTAAACAAAATATTGAAATTTTATGAAAGATAGTTAGTGTGTCAAGCCGTTACCTTTGGTATCCATGACATGTATAGGTAAATTATTAAGAATAACCGGAATTAAATTATAAAACTTTCAGTCACCTCGGAGTACAGGGCAAAAACGCAAACCAACAGAAAAAGAAGATTAAGCAAAGAAAAATAATACAAAGCAAAGACAACAAACTGTACGCATTACGACATGCGACGACGATGTCAACATTCAAGTATAACTAAGGATTTTATATCTGTATCAGTATAAGAGAACTATGAAAGACATACACAAACCCCGTCCGAACCCACCTACCGTGCGTTCGGGCTAGGGGGGGGGGTAATGTTGTGATTGTAAAAATTAAGAATTGGGCCCTCTAAATGGTTTTGGTAGTATAAGCCAGTATTGGGTTCACAACGAGGAAATAGGAAAGTGTCGACGCAGAAGTTTACGCTAAAAAGAATTAACTTTGCTATTTTGCTGACTGAAATTCAAAGGTGATTGACTGGTAGAACAGTTGTGAAACAAGGAAGAATATGTTGTTAAAAGTAAAGAAATAGTATTGAACCGGGAAATTGCAATTAAGGTTTTTTACGTCACGGATGCCAATCGGAGCAATGACTTGACCACGGAAGTTTATTTAAACAGGTGAAAACTGTTCACCTCGTCTTGTAAAAGATTCGTGGCTCTTGACTCGACATGGGACGACGTCAAGGCTGGGCGCCTCGGCGGAAGTATATCTTTATAGTGTAAAGACAACCAGAAGTGTACAAAATGTAAGTAACCATGTAATTTCTTTTGTATGTTACTTAATTTTAATAATGTAATAAATTCTAGTCATTTTGGGTTTTTATAAACTGGCATTTATACTTTTAGTGCAACGCAATACTGTCCTTCTTTTCCTCACCGTGTGTTAATATTTTTATGTAATTAATCAATTCGGGCCATCCTGATAAAGTCGTAATCCCGGGGAAAATGGTGTCAGAATTAGTTAGGACCCCGGGATACGACATTATCTATAATTCGACCCTTCTGAACACGAATATAACAATAATAATAACCAGTTCTATCCGCACTTCGAGAAAAACCTATTTTCCATTACCGTCACACAGTTTACACAAGAAAAGTAGGACCGTTTCAAAACAAAAATTCATTACATGGAGGAGAAATTTTTTTCCGACCTAAATTACATGTGTTATCTATAATTCGACCCTTCTGAACACGAATATAACAATAATAGTAACCAGTTCTATCCGCACTTCGAGAAAAAAACCTATTTTCCATTACCGTCACACAGTTTACACAAGAAAAGTAGGACCGTTTCAAAACAAAAATTCATTACATGGAGGGGACATTTGTTTCCGACCTAAATTACATGTGTTATCTATAATTCGACCCTCCTGAACACGAATATAACAATAATAATAACCAGTTCCATCCGCACTTCGAGAAAATACCGATTTTCCATTAGTGTCACACAGTTTACGAAGAAGAAGTAGGACCATTTCATAACAAAAATTCATTACATGGAGGGGAAATTTTTTTCCGACCTAAATTACATGTGTTATCTATAATTCGACCCTTCTGATCTCGAATATATCAATAATAATAACCAGTTCCTTCCGCCCTTCGAGAAAAAACTAATTTTCCAATACCGACACACAGTTTACACAAGAAAAGTAGGACCGTTTCAAAACAAAAATTCATTACATGGAGGGAAAATTTTTTTCCAACCTAAATTACATGTGTTACCTATAATTCGACCCTTCTGAATACGAATATAACAATAATAATAACCAGTTCTATCCGCACTTCGAGAAAATACCGATTTTCCATTAGTGTCACACAGTTTACGCAGAAGAAGTAGGACCATTTCATAACAAAAATTCATTACATGGAGGGGACATTTTTTTCCGACCAAAATTACATGTGTTATCTATAATTCGACCCTTCTGAACACGAATATAACAATAATAATAACCAGTTCTATCCGCACTTCGAGAAAAAACCAATTTCCATTACCGTCACACAGTTTACACAAGAAAAGTAGGACCGTTTCGAAACAAAAATTCATTACATGGAGGGGAAATTTTTTTCCGACCTAAATTACATGTGTTATCTATAATTCGACCCTCCTGAACACGAATATAACAATAATAATAACCAGTTCCTTCCGCCCTTCGAGAAAAAACTGATTTTCCAATACCGACACACAGTTTACACAAGAAAAGTAGGACCGTTTCAAAACAAAAATTCATTACATGGAGGGGAAATTTTTTTCCAACCTTAATTACATGTATTACCTATAATTCGACCCTTCTGAATACGAATATAATAATAATAATAACCAGTTCTATCCGCACTTCGAGAAAATACCGATTTTCCATTAGTGTCACACAGTTTACGCAGAAGAAGTAGGACCATTTCATAACAAAAATTCATTACATGGAGGGGAAATTTTTTTCCGACCTAAATTACATGTGTTATCTATAATTCGACCCTTTTGAACACGAATATAACAATAATAATAACCAGTTCTATCCGCACTTCGAGAAAAAACAGATTTTCCATTACCGTCACAAAGTTTACACAAGAAAAGTAGGACCGTTCCAAAACAAAAATTCATTACATGGAGGGGAAATTTTTTTCCGACCTAAATTACATGTGTTATCTATAATTCGACCCTCCAGAACACGAATATAACAATAATAATAACCAGTTCCTTCCGCCCTTCGAGAAAAAACTGATTTTCCATTACTGTCACACAGTTTACACAAGAAAAGTAGGACCGTTTCAAAACAAAAATTCATTACATGGAGGGGAAATTTTTTTCCGACCTAAATTACATGTGTTATCTATAATTCGACCCTTCTGAACACGAATATAACAATAATAATAACCAGTTCTATCCGCACTTCGAGAAAAACCGATTTTCCATTACCGTCACACAGTTTACACAAGAAAAGTAGGACCGTTTCAAAACAAAAATTCATTACATGGAGGGGAAATTTTTTTCCGACCTAAATTACATGTGTTATCTATAATTCGACCCTTCTGAACACGAATATAACAATAATAATAACCAGTTCTATCCGCACTTCGAGAAAAAAAACCTATTTTCCATTACCGTCACACAGTTTACACAAGAAAAGTAGGACCGTTTCAAAACAAAAATTCATTACATGGAGGGGACATTTTTTTCCGACCTAAATTACATGTGTTATCTATAATTCGACCCTCCTGAACACGAATATAACAATAATAATAACCAGTTCCATCCGCACTTCGAGAAAATCCCGATTTTCCATTAGTGTCACACAGTTTACGAAGAAGAAGTAGGACCATTTCATAACAAAAATTCATTACATGGAGGGGAAATTTTTTTCCGACCTAAATTACATGTGTTATCTATAATTCGACCCTTCTGATCTCGAATATATCAATAATAATAACCAGTTCCTTCCGCGCTTCGAGAAAATTGAGATTTTCCATTAATGTTAGACATTTCTCGCAGAAGAAGGAGGAACAATTCAAAGAAAAAATTCATTATATGGAGGGAAATTTTTTCTCCGACTTGAGTTATATCTGTTCCTTATAACTCGACCCTTATGAACACGAATATAACAGTAATATTAATCAGTTCCTTCAGTACTTCGAGAAAATTCCTATTTTCCATTAGTGTGACCCAGTCAACGCAGGAAGAGTATGGACGATTAAAAAGAAAAATTCATTCCATCGAGGAAAATTTTTTTCCCGAGACGAGTTACATGTTTCATCTATAATCCGACCCATCTGATCTCGAATATATCAATAATAATAACCAGTTCCTTCCGCGCTTCGAGAAAATTGAGATTTTCCATTAATGTTACACATTTCTCGCAGAAGAAGGAGGAACAATTCAAAGAAAAAATTCATTATATGGAGGGAAATTTTTTCTCCGACTTGAGTTATATCTGTTCCTTATAACTCGATCCTTCTGAACACGAATATAACAGTAATATTAACCAGTTCCTTCAGTACTTCGAGAAAATTCCGATTTTCCATTAGTGTGACCCAGTCAACGCAGAAAGAGTATGGACGATTAAAAAGAAAAATGACCCCATATTGTTTAGGCCTATTAATCCTTTAGGGACTAAATTTTGGGAAATGTTGAAGTAAGTTTTTCATTATTTGCGTTGTAAAGTTTTTAAGTAGGCCTACCACAGAGAATTATAGGCCTAGAGCTTATTGCTTAAAATTTATTATTTCAGTTTATTTTCACAGTATTTTAAGCCATACTTACGAAATCTGTAGTCCATACTTTACTAAAAATTGTATCTATACAGGTATGATTTTAATTCACCATTTGTATTTAGCCTGTCTTTATGACAAGTTTTCAATATGTATTTACATATCTTACAATAGCCTATTAGTTCTTCCGCTAAATAAAAGGGTGTGATTATATGATGATTGCACTGTAAGATGTATGTCGTATGAGAGAAAGTGGATGTAATTGTGGGATATAAGACAATGACTTACACCCCAGTGTACATTGTGTGCTTTTCTATTTTATTATTATACACTTACAATAGTTAGCCTAATCTGTCACTGCGCATAGGCTTCATACATGTGGTACTACACATACTTGAAACTGCAGTATTATTTCTCTTATCTAACTGCAATTATTCTTGAATAAATCTTATAATGTAGTTATATCGATTATTAAATAAATATAATTTCATTTTGCATTATTGATCTGTCCATGGAGGGTACCATCTACAAATCGTACTCTACATTATAACAGGCTTCTGTTGTATTTGCTAAACTATTATAAATAAAATCAGGTAAACTGATGTAACAAAGTGCCAGAATGTTTTTGTTTAATCAGTGATAATTGCAATTATCATATGCAGGAAATAAGTGATTTTTTTAAACGATTCATGAAGCAAGGCTTACGGAAGAACAAAGGTCTATTTTTATAAACATATGTGAAGGAATATGTGGGTAGTGTTGTCAGAGTTACCTGTATTACAACTTTCAAAGCCGTATATGAAAACTGTAAAACAATATGACGTCATGAGAAAAGATTCTTTCTATTACAATGGAATGGAAAATCAGTTTTTTCTCGAAGGGCGGAAGGAACTGGTTATTATTATTGTTATATTCTTGTTCAGGAGGGTCGAATTATAGATAAGACATGTAATTTAGGTCGGAAAAAAATTTCCCCTCCATGTAATGAATTTTTGTTTTGAAACGGTCCTACTTTTCTTGTGTAAACTGTGTGACGGTAATGGAAATCGGTTTTTTCTCGAAGTGCGGATAGAACTGGTTATTATTATTGTTATATTCGTGTTCAGAAGGGTCGAATTATAGATAACACATGTAATTTAGGTCGGAAAAAAATGTCCCCTCCATGTAATGAATTTTTGTTATGAAATGGTCCTACTTCTTCTGCGTAAACTGTGTGACACTAATGGAAAATCGGTGTTTTCTCGAAGTGCGGAAAAAACTGGTTATCATTATTATTGTTATATTCGTGTTCAAAAGGGTCGAATTATAGACAACACAAGTCACTCACGTCGCAAAAAAAAATTTCCCTCTATGTAATTAATTTTTGTTTTGAAACGGTCCTACTTTTTCTGCGTAAACTGTGTGACACTAATGGCAAATCGGTATTTTCTCGAAGTGCGGAATGAAGTGATTATTTTTTTTGTTATATTCGAGTTGACAAGGGTCGAATTATAGATAAAACATGTAACTCATGTCGGGAGAAAACGTTTCTTCCATGTAGTGAATTTTTTTGAAACTGTTCCTACTATTTCTGTTCAAAATCTGTTATATTAATGGAAAATCGGAATTTTCTCAAAGTGCGCAAGGAACTGGTTATTATTATTGTTATATTCGAGTTGAGAAGGGTCGAATAATGGATAAAACATGTAACTCATGTCGGATAAAAAAGTTCCTCCATATAATGAATTTTTCTTTAATCGGTGTGATTTTCATGTCGTAAAGTCAGGGTAATAACCTTATTTATTACGTATGATAATTTTAAACAAACAAAATATCCGAAAAATCTGAATAGGCTTATTAGGTACATGCAAGAAGTCGGTAAAATATGCTGTAGGCTTTGTACAAGTTATGGCAACAAACGAGATGTTCTCAAAGAAGAAATACATAATACGTTCATTCATTCTTTGCTCTGCAGAAAGACATATTAGTTAAAAACGGTTAAAAATATACCGAGTAGAAAAAGCAGTGTGAAGATTTTATAACACCAGGACCACCGGCTAGGAAATTATAAAAATATATACAGAGTGACCCGTGAGCAGAACGGGGTTATTTAACTGTCACCTGAGAATAGAACGGGCTCTTGCGGTCGTTTGAATATTAAACCTTTAACTACTAGTTTCTATGCCAACTTAATCTATCACCCGCGAGCAGAACGGGGTTATTTAACTGTCACCTGTGAATAGAACGGGCTCTTGCGGTCGTTTTAATATTAAACCTTTAAGTACTAGTCCCTATGCCAACTTAATCTATCACCCGCGAGCAGACCGGGGTTATTTAACTGTCACCTGTGAATAGAACGGGCTCTTACGGTCGTTTTAATATTAAACCTTTAAGTACTAGTCCCTATGCCAACTCAATCTATCACCCGCGAGCAGAATGGGGTTATTTAACTGTCGCCTGTGAATAGAACGGGCTCTTGCGGTCGTTTTAATATTAAACCTTTAAGTACTAGTCCCTACGCCAATTTAAACTATCACCCGCGATCGGAACGGGGTTATTTAAGTGTCACCTGTGAGTAGAACTGGCTGTTTCGCTCGTTTTAATATTAAACTTTAACTACTAGTCCCTATGCCAACTTAATCTATCACCCGCGAGCAGAACGGGGTTATTTAACGGTCACCTGTGAATAGAACGGGCTCTTGCGGTCGTTTTAATATTAAACCTTTAACTACTAGTTTCTATGCCAACTTAATCTATCACCCGCGAGCAGAACGGGGTTATTTAACTGTCACCTGTGAATAGAACGGGCTCTTGCGGTCGTTTTAATATTAAACCTTTAAGAACTAGTCCCTATGCCAACTTAATCTATCACCCGCGAGCAGAACGGGGTTATTTAACTGTCACCTGTGAATAGAACGGGCTCTTGCGGTCGTTTTAATATTAAACCTTTAACTACTAGTTTCTATGCCAACTTAATCTATCACCCGCGAGCAGAACGGGGTTATTTAACTGTCACCTGTGAATAGAACGGGCTCTTGCGGTCGTTTTAATATTAAACCTTTAAGTACTAGTCCCAATGCCAACTTAATCTATCACCCGCGAGCAGAATGGGTTTATTTAACTGTCACCTGTGAATAGAACGGGCTCTTGCGGTCGTTGCTCGTAATATTAAACCTTTAAGTACTAGTCCCTACGCGAATTTAAACTATCACCCGGGAGCACCTGTGAGAAGAACGGGCTTTTGCGCAATTTTTAATATTAAATCTAACCACTGAAAATCGGCGTTGTGGATTCTGAATATAACACATTCGAATTTGGCGGCGGCGGCGGTTGGAGTTGTCCTTACGGAACGCTGCCAGAATGAAGGCATCATGGCTTGCTGCGTACAGGGACCCGTCAACTCCGGTATTACCTATTTTTGTGCTTGATAATGCAGGAATTAGGTCGGGAAATAACATAATTTACACTACAGCTAAACTAACTTAATTAAATGACGATAACGCTAATTTTTTAAGTAAAACTTCTTTAGCCGCGGTAGGGGTAACGCTTGTGTAACGCTGAAAATCGTCATGAAATTAGTATTACGCTCAAAATCGTCACGAAATTAGTGAGGCGTGACGGAACGGACTGCACAGAAAACAATCAACTCTATGATTAGGCTTATCCAAAACTGAAAAAGTCCAAAAATTCAAAATTAAAAAATCCAAAATCCAAAATTTAAAAAATTAAAAAATCCAAAATTAAAATATCTAAAAAAAAAAAATCAAAGATCCAACATTTAAATAATCCAAAATTTCAAAATTAAAATATTCAAAGAACCAAAATTAATAAGTCCAAAATTTAAAAAATAAAAATCGAAAATAAAAAAATCCAAATATCCAAAATTTAAAACATAAATATCCAAAATTATAAAATCTAAAATATAAAAATAAAAAAATCCAAAATAAAAAATTGAAAATTAAAAAATACAAAAACTAAAAATTCAATGATCTAAAATGTAAAAAAAAAATAATTAAAAAATCCAGAATTAAAGAATTAAAAGATCAAAAATCTAAAAATTCCAAAATTTAAAAAGTCCAAAAACCCAATATTAAAAAGTCAAACAGTCCGAAATTTGAAAAATCCAATAATCCAAAATTGAAAAAATAAAAAAAAGTTTCACATCTGTCGCATGGCGTTCCATACACTTTTTTTAATAAGTTCCTATCAAAACTAATTGTTTCACTTTAATACATTTTTGTGAAAATCAGCTTTAAATTTTAATTCATAGCATTTGCAAAATACTTTGTACAATATATACTTTTTTTTTATATGAAATTTTTACATGTAAAACAATTCGGATGGTAAGCCAATGAACATCTGAATGACGTATTTGACTAGCAAGAGCCCCTACTGCAATAGTGTTAAAGTATACAATGCACTTCCAGCATTTATTCTTAATGAACCTTGTATTAATAAGTTTAAGTATTTACTGAAGTGTTATTTATTGGATAAGGCATTTTATAGTTTACACGAATTCTATGATTGTACAGCCACTGAATGTAAAAATTGACAACTGTGACACCTTGGTGATTCCAACAGGAAAGGAAAGGAAAGGAATCAGTCTTGTACACACTCTAATTAACGATTTTACTTATTTCACTCTAAAAATAATTATTACAACCATAGACGGCACATATCATGCTACCTACATAACCGGACGTTTTCTTTAGGCCTGTGTTGTATTTATTATTTTACTAGAATTTATATTATATTTTCGTACACAAAACACAACAGACAAACGTTAACTAGACCTATATCAGCTGACGAGTAACTGCCCACTCCTGCTCACTGGCGGCGCTAGTAGTAGCGTGTCCCGGAAAAAGACAGGGAGTGGACGGTATTACTTATTGAGAGCTCCATATAAACGACAGACTAAATGCAGCAACAAGAGCAATAAATGACATCACGCTTATAAACAAACTTTCACTCGAAACAGCCTTGCAGTTATTCAAGCTGAAAATAGACACAATAGCCACATATGGCTTAGAAGGAGTAAGGACGCATCTAACGAAGAAGAGTATTGAAAAGTTGGAGAAACTGAAATCCACATATTTGAAGAAAGTACTTTCCCTCTCCAAGTACACACGATCGCGACTTGTCTACGAACTTTCCAAGGAAACGTTTTATATAGAAGATTTGAGATTAAAATTACTACTTCCAGCAACACCGGCATATCAGGAGGTCCTAAGAGAGTTGTACGACAAGAAAACAAAAATTTGGGAAGAATTTTATTCCACAGATGCAATGGTGAATCGCGAATGGACCCGAGGAGGATATGAATTGGGGCACATAGTGACGAGATTTGCTGTGTGTGGCTTCCATCACAGACTGTGTTGCATAAAGAATTTTCATGAACCCAGCATGGACTGTGTCTGTGAGAGATGTGGCTCTGAGTGTGGGAGATATCATGCGATGAACTGCAGACTCCGCCAAGAGACATTAGTGAAGTCAAATACTCTCAATAAGAATACCGCCCACTCTACTCTATTCCCTTTGTTCAAACTGTCCACTAGCACAGAGGTGCCATCTGTTAAGTGGGAATGGGCAGCAGTCTCAGAAGCTACTTAATGAATCTATATAGCTGCAGAAATAAATTTGTTTTTCAAAGTCCTGATGACACTTATTTTTGTGCTTGATAATGCAGGAATTAGGTCGGGAAATAACACAATTTACACTACCGCTAAACTAACTTAATTAAATGACGATAACGCTAATTTTTTAAGTAAAACTTCTTTAGCCGCGGTAGGGGTAAATCGAGAGCTTGTGTAACGCTCAAAATCGTCACGAAATTAGTGAGGTGTGACGGAACGGACTGCACAAAAAACAATCAACTCAATGATTAGGCTTATCCAAAACTGAAAAAAGCCCAAAAATTAAAAATTAAAAAATCCAAAATTTAAAAAGTTAAAAAATCCAAAATTAAAATATACAAAAAATAAAAAATCAAAGATCCAACATTTAAATAATCTAAAATTTCAAAATCAAAAAATTCAAAGAACCAAAATTAATAAGTCCAAAATTAAAAATATTAAAAATTAAAAAATCTTAATATCCAAAATTTAAAACTTAAATATCCAAAATTATAAAATTCTAAAATATAAAAATAAAAAAATCCAAAATAAAAAATAAAAAATTAAAAAATACAAAACTAAAAAAATTCAATGATCTAAAATGTAAAAAAATGTAAAACTCCAAAATTAAAGAATAAAAAGGTCAGAAATTTAAAAAATCCAAAATCTAAAAAGTCCAAAAACCCAATATCAGAAAGTCCAACAATCCAAAATTTGAAAAATCCAATAATCCAAAATTGAAAAAATAAAAAAAAAGTTTCACTTCTGCCGCATGGCGTTCCACACACACTTTGTTTTAATAAGTATTAAAACTAATTGTTTCACTTTAATACATTTTCGTGAAAATCAGCTTTAAATTTTAATTCATACGATTTGCAAGATACTTTCTACAATATATACATTTTTTTTTAATTTGAAATTTTTACATGTAAAACAATTCGGATGGTAAGCCAATGAACATCTGAATGAATCAGTCTTGTACACACTCTAATTAACGATTTTACTTATTTCACTCTCAAAATAATTATTACAACCATAGACGGCACATATCATGCCACCTACATAACCGGACATTTTCTTTAGGCCTATGTTGTATTTATTATTTTACTCAGGGGTGCCCACCCCCAAAACATCATTGCTCACCCCACAAACTTCATTGCTCACCCCCAACCCATTGCCTGTCGACAAGGGCGCCCATATGATAATTTCTAGGGGGGGGGGGCAATTTTTTTAATTAATTTATTTTTTGTCGTTTTAACTTCTTGGGCCACATTGTATTTTATATTAATAATATAATAAGTAGCCAGAAAATAATTGCGGGGAGGGTCGGAAGTGCCGGGGGGTTTGGAATACCCCACAAAAAAGGGGTCGGGGGTCCATCCCAGAAAATTTTTAAATGTTGAATTAATGAAAATCACATTTTACGCTATTTTAGCACTCAAAAACTAGTCAAGAAATTTGTTTACCATACTCTAAGACATGCCAATGTAAACAAGAAAATGTTACCTAAGTCGGATGTCCACCCCGGGAAATTTTTAAATATTGAACTAATGAAAATCACATTTTACACTATTTTAGCACTGAAAACTAGTTATGAAATTTGTTTACCATACTCTAAGACATTTCAATGTACATAAGAAATCATTACCTAGGTGGGGGGTCCAGCCCCGGAAATTTTTAAAATATTGAATTAATGAAAATCACATTTTATTCTATTTTAGCACTAAAAAACTAGTTAGGAAATTTGTTTACCACACTCTAAGACATGCCAATGTAAACAAGAAAATGTTACCTAAGTCGGGTGTCCACCCCCGGGAAATTTTTTAATGTTGAACTAATGAAAATCATATTTTACGCTATTTTAGCACTGAAAAACTAGTTAGCAAATTTGTTTACTATACTCTAAGACATGGCAACTTAAACATGAAATTGTTACCTAAATTATAATACTTATTACTATTTATAAGAAAAGTTAAATAGCACATGGAACAGTGGACATAATAGGCCTACTCATTATGTTATGAAAAGAAAATAACTGGTATATCATATTTGACACACCAACAAATCTTGTTTAATTAAATAAATATATTTTTTAAATACAAATATAGAATTTTAGGTTTTGACTCTTGGGGGTCTGAACCCCCCTTTCCTAATCCACTGTGGATTCTGCTTCCATGTTGTCGATTTGGTAAAACTTCTGCAATTAAAATAATTGTCTTAAAAGAAAAACCCCTGACGATAATAATTAATAATATACATTTTTTCCTTGCGCCCCCCCCGGGTACGCCCATGGCTGTCGAAATTCTTCATCTTTATCTTTATAAAGAATTAAAAGAGACCTTTTGAAGTTATAGAACTTGGCCGTTTTTATTTTTAACATATAAAACTCTAATTTTGCAACAATTTTCAACCCCCGGCCAGAAAATTCATAACACGATAATATTTCCCCCCCCCAGAAATTTCAATGACGCAGTCTGCGTCTAAACCCCCCTCCCCCCGTGGGCACCCTGTTTTACTAGAATTTATATTATATTTTCGTACACAAAACACAACAGACAAACGTTAACTATATCAGCTGACGAGTAACTGCCCATTCCTGCTCACTGGCGGCGCTAGTAGTAGCGTGTCCCGGAAAAAGACAGGGAGTGGACGGTATTACTTATTGAGAGTATTTGGTGAAGTTCTGCACCAAGAACTAAGTCATGTCCCAACTGCACATTGTGCGCTCTTCTTAATTTATTATTATTATTGAGAGCTTGTGTTCTGGCATAGCCTACTAAATCTTTAAAGGCCTTGACAAAAGGGTAATGGCGGATGAGACCGTCAGTTTCCTGTGTTGTCCGCTACGATCGCTCTCTTGTTCTGTTTATCCAGTGTTGCCAACTTAGCGGAGTTCCCGTTAAATTTGGTGGATTTTTAACGTTTTCAACGGGGAAAAATATGGTTTTAGCGGATAGCGGATTTTTTAGTGGATGTTGTGCTTTGACGGAATATTTAAAAAATCTAATATAATGCCATATTTTAAATTTTCTTTATTAAATTTTAACGTTTGAGCCTGATGACATTACCAATAATACTTTCGGCTAAAGAGATGAGGTTTCCAGACGACGCACTGTCAGAAATAAACTTCCATTAGTTTCTATTCGACTGAGGCTATGACCAACAAGGATGGACAAACACCAACTATGAGTTGAGACACACGATTTGCGATTCATGGTTTCCACCATAAGGTGTGCACTGAAAAGACGTATCACGACCCGGGTCCTGAATGTGAATGTGCATGGTGTGGGGGTTGGTGCAGTAAATACCATGCTCTGACTTGCTCAAAGAGAGCGGTATCAATAGTACATTTATGTAGTGACTAAGTGATCAGTGACAGTGCTCTTCTTTAATGCCCATTGGGCGCATTTCATTATTTATTAACAGATCGAACTGCGAGTCAATCAGAAGGAATCGGTTCGTTCAAGAGCGTGGTATGGTGAACGATCTACTCTCAGTGAACTATCTAGTTCGTTAACAGATCGAACTGCGAGTCAATAAGAAGGAATCGGTTCGTTCAAGAGCATGGTATGGTGAACGATCTTCTCTCAGAGAACTAGCTAGTTCGTTAACAGATCGAACTGCGAGTCATTAAGAAGGAAAAAGGTCGTTTACGAGCTTGGTATCGTGAACGATCTACTCTCAGTGAACTAGCCAGTTCGTTAACAGATCGAACTGCGAGTCATTAAGAAGGAATAAGATCGTTCACGAGCTTGGTATCGTGAACGATCTAGTCTCAGTGAACTAGCTAGTTCGTTAACAGATCGAACTGCGAGTCAATCAGAAGGAATCGGTTCGTTCAAGAGCGTGGTATGGTGAACGATCTACTCTCAGTGAACTATCTAGTTTGTTAACAGATCGAACTGCGAGTCAATAAGAAGGAATCGGTTCGTTCAAGAGCATGGTATGGTGAACGATCTTCTCTCAGAGAACTAGCTAGTTCGTTAACAGATCGAACTGCGAGTCAATAAGAAGGAATCGGTTCGTTCAAGAGCGTGGTATGGTGAACGATCTACTCTCAGTGAACTATCTAGTTCGTTAACAGATCGAACTGCGAGTCAATAAGAAGGAATCGGTTCGTTCAAGAGCATGGTATGGTGAACGATCTTCTCTCAGAGAACTAGCTAGTTCGTTAACAGATCGAACTGCGAGTCATTAAGAAGGAAAAAGGTCGTTTACGAGCTTGGTATCGTGAACGATCTACTCTCAGTGAACTAGCCAGTTCGTTAACAGATCGAACTGCGAGTCATTAAGAAGGAATAAGATCGTTCACGAGCTTGGTATCGTGAACGATCTAGTCTCAGTGAACTAGCTAGTTCGTTAACAGATCGAACTGCGAGTCAATCAGAAGGAATCGGTTCGTTCAAGAGCGTGGTATGGTGAACGATCTACTCTCAGTGAACTATCTAGTTTGTTAACAGATCGAACTGCGAGTCAATAAGAAGGAATCGGTTCGTTCAAGAGCATGGTATGGTGAACGATCTTCTCTCAGAGAACTAGCTAGTTCGTTAACAGATCGAACTGCGAGTCATTCAGAAGGAGTCGGTTCGTTCAAGAGCGTGGTATCGAGAAAGATCTTCTCTTAGTGAACTTAACTGCTAGTCATTCGGAAGGAATCAGTTCTTTCACGAGCGTATGCAAATTGTGAAAAGATGCCTATGAAATATACCACGCCATCTCATGCAGCCGAAGAGTGTGGTCACTAACTTGTTTCTGCAGTGAATAAACACCCATGGAATAAACACATCAAACATGCATCTTTTGCGCTATTCTATTATTAATTAGTTGAAATTTATAACTCTGGATTGGGAAAAAATCAAAATATAAGTTAAGTGAATTTTTTGAATTAAATGAGAATTTTTATACAAGTGATTATAACCTTTTCAAAGAAATTTCGGAATTGCCCTTATGCTTTTATTGCTGCCATGGACAAATGCAAAAGTTGAAAGTGCTTTCGGCTATTTGAACTTCAATTAATTAATTATTTTAATTTAGCGGATTTCAGCGAATTTTGAACACTGTTTTAACGGAACAAATTTTTTGGAGTTGGCAACACTGTGTTTATCCATAGCCTATCCAGTAGGCTATGGTTCTGGACAATGGCAGTTTTTAGGGATCTCGTTAAAGTTCTCGTAATGCGAGAGAGTTAAACAATAATAAAATGGCGAATCGAAGGTCTGTTTTAGCTGCATCAATAGAACCACTTCCTGCGTCAGGTGACCCATTAAGAGAATTATTCGAAGCCTGTAAAACTGGAGACATCGCGCGAGTCAAAAAGTTAGTGACACCACAAACTGTTAATGCAAGAGATACAGCAGGAAGAAAATCAACTCCATTACACTTTGCAGCTGGTGAGTGTTATCTCTTCCCATTGTCAATATTTCTGTCAAGTGTGCTCTCGGAAGTAAACACAGTTGGGTAATTTGATAATTATTGCATAACGAGAATGTTTAACTAAGAATCCTTAAATCCCTCAGATCTAAATTCGTTACTACAAAAAATTTTAACATGCAGTAAGTTTTTTAAATTTTATCGCATTGTTTATTACAGTGAACTACTGTAGCTGAACCTATAATAAGGACACTGTACCGTTCTTTTCAAAGTTAAAGTATTTTGCAGGGTAAAATATTAAAGTACTGACATTTCAAAATTTTTCCTACTTTCCATCAATCTAATATCCTAACTTACGTGGTTAATTATTTCGAATCAGTTTTATTGGCCTAAGGTTACCAGATGTCAGCCCTGATTCCATAGGCTAATACTGTCCGTTTCATATTACACCTATAGACTTGCATATATGAAAACGAGAGTCCCGTATTTGCATTAAGTTGACCAGTAATTACCAAATTTGGTGGTATGGTAACATCCCCATTTTTTAAAACTTGAAAATGAAATCTGTAGTCTATGCATTAGGCCTAGATGTACAGTGAGTCCCACGCAAGAGTTGGCCAATGATGCGGGATCCTGCGGCGTGGCGGGCAACTCCAACTCCCAAGCGATTGGGTGAAATATCTACGCTATTTTATCATAGTACAGGATCACTGTACTACAGAGAGAAATACAACTGTATAAAAAAAGAATATCTTGCTGATAGAACTCAAAAGGTAATAATAAATGGAAATGAATCTAACCTAGGGATTGTTAAGAATGGGGTACCTCAGGGATCAATACTGGGACCTTTGCTCTTTTTAATTTTCATTAATGACTTGCCCTATAACTTAAGTGACGAATCAAAGGTATTGCTCTTCGCAGATGATACTAGTGTACTTGTAACAGGAACGTCACAAGAACATTTATCAAGAATAGCTACAAAGGCTTTTCACGAGTTAAACACATGGTTTCTGGCTAATAAAATGACACTTAATATTGATAAGACCCATTTTATACAATTTAGGACAAAAAACAGATGTATCTCAAATCTTGAAATTAATTATGGAACACAAATCATACAAGAAATTAGCAATGTAAAATTTTTAGGACTGCAAATTGACCAAAATCTTGACTGGAAGACACACATAGAAATGATAAGTCCAAAACTGAGTTCAGCATGCTTTGCTTTAAGAATTTTGAATAATATATTAAAACAGGATGCATTACTTATGGTATATTTTGCATATTTTCACTCGGTAATGAGGTACGGGATCATTTTCTGGGGCAACTCTACCCATAGGGAGAAAATATTTAGATTTCAAAAGCGGGCAATAAGAATAATATGTGGAAAGAAAAAAAGGGAATCTTGTAAACCACTGTTTGAAAAATTAAGAGTCCTCACTCTTACAGGGGAGTATATATACTCTGTTATGTGTTTTGTAGTGAATAATATTGATAAATTTCAAACTAATTTTAGTGTACATGGACGTACTACCAGAAACATGAATGATCTACACAGACCAAATAACTCATTAAAACTCTTTCAGAAGGGTGCGTATTATTCTGCAGTACAGATATATAACAAGCTTCCAAACAACATTAAATTATTATGTATTCAAAGAAAGATCAAACCTTTCAAAACAGCTGTCAAGGAATTTTTAATAACTCACACCTTCTACAATTTGGAGGAATATTTCCAGCTTGGATAAATTTGGCAGCTTGCAGTTTCTGTAGACCTATATTATTGTAATAACATGCATGTATTTTTTGATCTGACATGTTCTATATCCTTGAGCCCCGCTCAACACAGGATCTACAGGACGAGATATCTACATCTACATCTACAAGCAATAGTGAACCTGAAATCAACATTCTACAGTGAACAAATAGCTAAATCTGATAACATCTCTAAAACATCATGGAATATAATAAATAAATAAATACAGAAAGGAAGTATCTTTGCATGAAAACATTGTACTTGATATAGGAGACAGGACTGAAAAAAACCCCAGATACCATATGCAACACATTCAATGAATACTTTATAAACGTAACTAAATCACTTAATAATAAAGATGTAACACCCATAACAAACCACATTAACCCAACTGACAAAACATTTTTGTACCCTACCATTGTGACAGAAATAAAAAATGTCATCAATAGTCTTAAAAACTGAAATTCTAGTGGATGGGATGAGATATCACCTAAGCTAATAAAACAGTGTCAACCACATATTGTAGATCTTTTAGTACATTTAAGGGGAGGTTGTAAGCAGATTTGGTAAAAAAATATGAATTTTCTGTTTATTGTATATTTTGATTGAATGAAGTATAATTTACATGTTTGAAAGTTGTTTTGTGCCATAATGGCGCATAATGCCCTTTAAAACAGAATTTAAATGTCCAGCGCTGACTGTAGGGTTTCCACTGACAGTCATCCGACGCACATTTTGTGTCCCAAAGGTGATGATTCATGGTGCAAATTCAACAGGGCAGTAATCAGTGGGGAAGAGTACAAGCACAACCCCTTACCCATGGCTGTAGCAAACATTATTAAGCCATTTTATAGAAGTTTGGCCCATCCTGAGCTTCTTCAGAAATGTTTACATAGAAGGACACAAAATCCGAACAAGTCTTTCCATAATGTCATTTGAACCAGAGTGCCAAAAACTGTGTTTGTGGGAAAGAAGACTCTATTAGTAGGTGTATATGATGCTGTGTTATCATTTAATGATATTGCAGTGGTAGGATTCAAGTATTAAGAAATATGGGTATTGAACCACAAACGAACATGATTGCTGCGTGCTCCGAAATTGACAAATTATGTGTGAAAAAGGCAGATACTAAATTTGAAAACAGTTCCAAAGAGGCCAGGAAGCTAAAACGAAGTAAGAAAAGGGGCAGAGAAGACGAGGAAAACCCAGATGATCCTGCATATGCACCTGGAGCACATTAAAGGAAGGGTAAACTAAAAAAATACCATTTTCTTATTTTAATCTCATCGCACGGAGCTTTGAATTACGAAACGAATGGTGATCTCGTGAACTTCAGGTGCCCAATATTACGCCTTGTACGGGTGAAGTGAAAAGCTGCTGTGACGTCACACCTGACTAACTCGCTAGCAGGACAACAGCTGCTGTAATGCTCGCGCCTGTGTTTCTAATACACCACCAAGTCTCATTTGTGTTTGTTGTTGACAGAGATGCCTGCAATGTTACCTTCTAAGGACAAATCTCGGTATTCAGAAATTAATATCACACGAAAAGAAAATGACAAAGAATTATTGAAAGAATTGCAAGGAAGAAAAGAAAATACGGAATGGTGTAAATGTGGGCTGTGTATACATATGAAAACGGGCCACGAAAGTGTGTGTTGTTGGGACTGTGAAGTAATTTGTGAACAGAAGGGGGTTGTAGACTGTATAACACGACATTGCTCATTCGATAGCGTTATTATAAATAAAGATACACTAGTTGCCAGGCGTTATCAGTTAATACTTAGATCTAATACAGTTCAAAAACAAAATATTTTTTCAAGATACGAACAGAGTCACATTCAGATTCAGAATCATCTTTTGCGGTAGTAGAAATTTCTGAAATGCTAAAAGAGCTATCTAATCCAAATCACAATTTCTAGAAGAAACATTCAATGAATCTGTGCAAACATTGACATAAGTATCATTTCCTAGTTCACACTGAACGCCTACGCTGTTAGAAACTGAATTTTCGTCATAAATACTAGATTCCACATTCATGATTTGTCCATTCCCGGATACTGAAGGATTACTGTTCAAATCTTGCAATAACTCTCTCATTTCCTTCTTCCTCGAGTACGACGATTTTCTTTACTTCATTGGCGGTGTTTCAGATTTCCCACGCAAAAGAAGTGATGGCACAGCACTTCTTTTTTAAACAGATTGCGGGGTTTCTCCAGATAACTGTTTTCGTAACTGTACCGAAAGCTCGGTATCATTTTCTTCAAAATGTTGTAAACAAACCGTACTGTATTTAGTAGGAACAAATTTTTCTCGTTTTATTTTTATCAGCCATTGCTTATTTACGTTCGGATGACTTATCTCTGTTGGGAAATCGATGAAAAGATATTTTAAGTGTGTTATCACTCTTCGACGATGAGTTTGTACACCCCACAACACAACAATAAACCATTGTTTGAACAGATACTCACTAAAAAACTGTAACAGTAGACAGAATACTGTGAAATGTCTTTCACCGGGCGAGACTACTGAGCCAAGCCTTCGTCAAGCGTGACGTCACGCGCCCATCGCTTTACAATAAATATATTCGTTTTGTGATTAAATGTGAAGGTGTAAAACATTTCTAACAGTGAATATCATTTCTTAAAAACATTTTCTTTCAATCCGTATGAAGAAAATGATACTGAATTTTTAGTTTACTTTTCCTTTAAGGTGCATTTTATCTTGAACGTAGTTTTTCTCTGATTTTGTTTTTTCTACATATATGTTCCTTTTTCTCAGGAAGTATTAAGGGTAGAGATCTGATTTTTTTCCCAGCTATTACAGCCACATACATAAAGAAACGGTGGTTTTATTATGCATTTATCTTCAATAGGGAAAAAGTTACTTAATTTTTTTAAGGGAAAAAATGATATTAAATTGAATATTGCAAAAAAAATTATAAAAAATTTGTTTACAAACATATTGCTTTTAGAAAACCACCGTTTAAAGGAAAGATACAGATCTAAAAGTCCACCAAATTTCGTTTCAATTGATGAAATACTTTCTGAGAAAAAGGAACATGAACATCACTAATTTAACATGGTGGAGATACAGCTTACAACCTCCCTTTAATAAACTTTTCAATTGCCAAAGGTAAATTTCCTGACTGTCTGAAAGTAAACATAGTACGACCCATACACAAAAGCAGTAATAAGAGAGATGTAAGTAATTACAGGCCTATGACACTAACATCAACGCTAGGTAAAATATTTGAAAAAATTATAAAAAACAGACTAGACATATTCTTAGCATAACACAATGTAATAAAAGAATATCAACATGGTTTCAGAAAGAACTACTCAACGATATCTGCAGTGGCTGAATTTATACATGAAGTTATGACTAAATTGGATAGGAATGAAAAAGTAGTAAGTTTATTTTTGGATCATTCGAAGGCATTCAACTGTGTCAGTAATAAAACTCTACTAGCAAAGCTCGACATGTACGGCATAAGGGGTATCAGTAAGGACCTCATTGGATCCTATAGCTACAAGAACGTACACAGTAAGCTTATACAGAAATCATTCATAAGGAAGATGGCTCTTTCTGAAAAATAAAGTCAGACTGCGGAATTGTCAAAAATGGTATCCCCAAGGCTCAGTGTTAGGACCCCTGTTATTTATTCTTTATGTAAACAACATATCAGAACTTCCAAACCTTAGGATAGGCGCATATTGGGGCGCGATTGACGCATGTGACGCGACGTGGCACAGTGCGAGTTTTTGTAACATACTTAAAATGAATGGGTTAGCACAAATTGACAACGCGACGCTACTCAGCGCGAATCGCGTGATACTACAGACGTGTGGCACAGTAGCAGAGCCACAGTTTCTCGCGCCACGCATCACACGTGCCTTCTGTTCTCTGACTGTCACTCAAAGGTTTTGGTGTCCGGTTGTGCATTTTTCCTTTATTCCATTAAAAAAACATTTTTTTATTTACGATGTTGGTCGAGGAAAAGCTGATAGAGGCGGTAAGGAAACACCCAGAGCTGTATGACACAAACAATCCAAGTTACATGAAAGCCAAATTGAAATCAAGAATTTGGACGGACATCGCAAAGGAGCTGAACTGACGGTAAGTAAATATACTTAATGAATCATTTTATAAGTAATAATGTCTACTGTTTTAACCTTTATAACGCATTTCATATCCTACAATCCTTCTAATTTTACTCTGTGCTTGTAGATTTTTCTAGTTTACTCACCCACAAACAAATCATATGCAATTTAGAATCGATTATTTTAACTACGTTCTATATGTGCTATAGATCGTTTCTTGCTAAGAATGCAGCATTGGGGCTCTTCCAGGCTTTGTTACAATGCTGCCTGCAGGTAGGGTTTGAAGGACAAGGTTACGCTATTCTCGGAAAAAGGGAAATTCCTGTACTGTTGAACTCTTTTATATCCGCAGAGTACAGTTACCCTCGTGAATCATACAGCACACTTTTAACTAAAAGTCGTGCAAATGAAATTTTAAGAATGCAGAATGATTAAAATTTAACAAAACACGTGCTACTCTTGTTTGAGAAAAGACTAAATTATAGGCCTAAAGGATGGGAATAATGATATAATAATCAATTGCTAAGGGACATTAAATTAATAGCAATTCTAGGACCAATCTTATTGGCGCAAGCGCCTCGTTTTTTCAAACTCTTTCCTCAATCCGTATGCACCGCTTACGGCACTTGTATCGCAATATACTATTAACGCCTTTCTCCCTAATATTTTCTGGATTAAAAGAATTTCACTTGAACATTTAAAATTAATAATCCATACTCTCATTGTGTTGTCTATGGTTTGCGAATGCCATCCTCCTTAAATATCTACATAAATGAAATATTGGGAAGTATAGTGAAATATAGGATTAAGTATTTGAAATGGGATAAGCACATTTAATATAGGCCTATGTGTAATAAATTATAAAAAGCAATATATATCAATTTGTAAATCTCCGTGACTGTATGGCCATTAATACTCTATAAGAGTAGCTTATTTAGCCCTAGCACTATGGTGTTCTTGGATGGGGAAGCACATCTAAAACTACTCTTAATCCATTAACTTTATTACAAAAAAATCTAATCAAAACTAG
This sequence comes from Ectobius pallidus, assembly GCA_964059195.1. Lineage (NCBI taxonomy): Eukaryota > Metazoa > Arthropoda > Insecta > Blattodea > Ectobiidae > Ectobius > Ectobius pallidus. The sequence goes on from CAXKWD010000002.1 coordinate 161,113,770, forward strand.
TTTTAAAAAGCGGGCTATCCAACTGAACTAAACTATTGCGAGTTGAATGTTTTTACAGGGTGTCCACTGGTCGGGAAAATCCGGGAAAAGGCCGGGAATTTCGTATGGTCGGGAAAATCCGGGAAAAGTCAATGAATTTTTTAAAATATCCGGGAAAATTCGAAAAATTGCAAAGTGTGATCAAAAAGACTTTTAGACAATAACAGGCCTATATGAAAGTATATTTAATTTATTTTATTGTTCCTAATTAATTGTTTGTAATTATTGTTTGCAATTACTTTTGTTACTAAAAGTTTTTCTTATTTAAAGTATGTATAATCCTATAATTTTTCTTACACAGTTATTAGAAAGTGCTTCATATTTTGGTCGGGAATTTCTGAAATGATCAATGAAAATCAGGGAATAAGCCGGGAATTTCTTCAGCATTACTTGGTGGACACCCTGTTTTAACATTCACCAAATTTATAGACACTGTTTATTAAAATTTTACTATAAAAATAAGACAAAATCCCTTACGTTTCACATGAACGTAATTCTAAAATCAAATTACATCCGGGTAAATGTAGTACCATTTCAAAAATATGTTGCACAAACTTTCTCGCATCTCATATGTGCTAAAGGCTAGCACAGAAAAAAGTAAACTAAACTGTAGAAAAATATACCCCTAGAAAGGAAGGATTTTTTTATTTGATGAGCCGGACAATTTTTTAACGAGAGGGGGAAATTCCCCCCATCCACCCGTTAACTCGAACCCTGCCTTCAATACCTACATAGCCTATGTTGATAAATGGGTCATTCCGTATCAAATCAACCAATAAAAATATAATTTTTAACCTTGAGGTTTTCAAAATGGCTCATATTCAGTGATTGTGTTCTGTTCATCACTATGACCAAAAGTACAAAGTTTTAATTTTTTTCGACCTTTCGTTTTGGAGTTATATGTTTTTGAAAAATTACAGAATGACAGTTTTCAAGAACGTTTTGAGATATTAAAAAGCATGTAAGTTAACTCATAAACGGTTTGTCCAAGAAAGCTAAAATTTGTACCATTCTTTTTAGAATTACAAGGGCTTTAATTTGACATGTAACTTGACTGTATCACATCACAGTATATTTCTTCCAAAAACTCAACAAATTTTTTTTATCGAAAACTTAAAATCGGAATTTTTAATTTTTATGAAAAAAATATATTTTATTCCAAACCTCTTTAGAATGTTGTGTACAAATTTTCACGATGGCATTTTTCTGGTTTCTTACTAAAATTAATTTTTATATGAATTGAGGCATAACTTATAGAAATTCTGGTAAATTCATTCCTTGTTATTCTATTAAAAATGAATCATACTGTTGTAATTAAGCTTACTCTAATACTAATTTACTTTTTTACATTAGGGCCTATACCCTAAAAGTTTATTTGATAAAAGTTAGGTCTATATAATAGAATGAAGATGGTCCATATGGTAAAATAACAACTGGAACTAACAAGAGTTACTGAATCAGTGACATGTTTCTTTCCTCCTGTTGAAACTTGCAACCCCTCAGTCAGCAGTTCTTTCTCACTACAGTCATTGTGTAATTTTTATAAGTGCCTTTTAGCCTACCGTATTTAATTATTTTATGATATGAAACGTTAATTATAACCAGGGCCCGGATTCTAATGACATGTCATCTTTTTATTGATGCTGCATGGACATTGCCAACCAGTGGATAAATCCTAATCATGGTCCCTAGATTATAGAAATGAATTTTTATTAGGTCATTTTTTGTCATTTTATGCCATTTTATATTTTTGGGGCATTTATTTCAGTTTTAGGTCATTATTTTGTCATTTTCGTGTCATTTGCTTCCTTATTAAGTCATTTTCATGCATTTTCATTGAGTGTATTAACTTTTCTTCGTCGCTAGCTGTGCTGTCTTTGAAGTGTTGTTTGTTTAATGCAAGAAGGAAAAATTTGGCGTTAAGTGTTGTCATGTCTCAGTCGGAAATGAGAATCAAAGAAACGCAAAAATGTTGTATTATATTACTATTGTTATTAGACTGACTTGACACCAGAGTCTGTCACCTGCTTGGATTTGAGAGTGCAAACTACTGTTTACCCTCAATTAAATAACAATATAATCCGGCAGGCCACAAAAGGAAATGCCGAATTTCGACTCGCCAGTGCCTCAGTGCCAGTATAAATTTCCGTGAGAAAAGAACATTCACAACATTGCAGTTATTTACTATTATGTATAAACTAGTCTATAACTTTGTGTGTACAATAATAATTTTTTATAAATAAAATATCAGTTTTTAGGTCATTTTTTATAATTAATAGGTCATTTTCTTTAAAATTTAGGGTCATTTTATAGGTCATTTTTCAAACAATTTTAGGTCATCAGGATCCGGGCCCTGATTATAACTGTTCAATTAAGAATAAAACTGACAAAATAACTTTATATATGGGCCTGTAGATTTTTTTACCTAAACGTTGGTCATGTGCAAGAATGTTATGTGAATTTGGTAACTATATGGCAAGGAAAGCAAAAAAACTTCTTGAAGAAAAGGGAATACTATCGACTCCTGACCCAAAACCTGGAAAAACTCTACCTCCCGAAACAGCTGTTTTGGTAAAGGAATTTTATACTAATGATGAAGTGAGTAGCCAAATGTCTGGGAAAAAAGATTATGTCTCCATGGGTAAGGACATCGAAGGAAAGCCAATCCATGTTCAAAAAAGGTTGATTTTGGGAAATTTGCGTGAAATTTACAAACTTTTCAAATCAAATTTCCCTGATTTAAAAATTGGCTTTTCGAAGTTTGCAGAACTGAGGCCCAAGAACTGCATTATTGCTGGTGCCACTGGCACTCAATCTGTGTGTGTGTGCACTGCACACCAGAATATGAAGCTCATGTTTTCAGGAGGAAGATTAATTAAACTAACACTGCCTGGATCTGACAGTCCTCTAACGAGTTACAAGGAATGTATGGCTAAAGTTATGTGCAATCCACCATTACAAGCATGCTTCCTAAATGAATGTGACTATTGTCCCACAATTGAGGACTTTAAGGAAGCTTTAACCGAGTGTTTCGAGGAGGAAATGATTGACAACATTACTTATAAACAATGGATTACTGTAGACAGGTGTAATTTCGAAACATTAAAAAAACCAGTTGATGAGTTCGTCCAAGAATTTTGCAGTCAATTGAGTAATCTTAGAAAACATGATTTTATTGCAAAACAACAATCATTTTTCTTCTCTGAAACAAAATCCTCATTGGAAGAAAATGAAGCTGTAGTAACTTGTGATTTTGCCGAAAATTATTCATTTGTTCTACAAGATGAGGCTCAAGGGTTTCATTGGAACAATTCTATGGCTACTGTGCACCCTTTTGTAATATATTTCAAGGAAAGAAATCAAGAAACAGGAAAACAAGAGCTAGTTAACTGGAGCTTTGTATTTATATCAGATTGCCTAGCACACAATACTGTTCTTATTCATGCTTTCCAGAAAAAATTAATGCTATATCTAAGAAATTATCTACCAAACTTGAAAAAGCTGTACTATTTTTCAGACGGTTCAGCTGCACAATACAAAAATCGTAAGAATTTTCTGAACCTCTGCTATCACAAAGAGGACTTTGATGGACTTGAAGCTGAGTGGCATTTTTATGCTACATCACATGGAAAGGGAGTTTGTGATGGAGTAGGGGGTACAGTCAAAAGGGTTGCCGCCAAAGCCAGCCTCCAAAATCCATTAGAAAATCAAATTTTAACACCTTTTCAGCTTTTTCAGTGGGGTGTGCAACATTTACCATCCATCACATTTTTCTACACAACCAATGAAGAGTATTCTGATGAAGAAAAAGTTCTGAAATCAAGGTTTGAAGAAGCTGTGGCAATCTCGGGGACCCAGAAATTTCATGCCTTCATTCCTCTAGACCTAAATAGGGTAAAAACCAAAGTATACTCATTTTCTGATGATTCAGAAACACATAGAGTACAGATCAGCCCTGGTGATGAAGACATTCCATTTGAAGATGTTGTGGGTTTTGTTGCTTGTGCTTATGATAAAGAGTGGTGGTTGGTGCATGTTGACTCAAAAGATGATGTTGAAAAGAAAATTCATGTTTCCTTTCTTCATCCAAAAGGACCATCACCATCATTCACATATCCTAGGAGAACAGATACCCTAGCAGTGCCAATGAACTAGCCTATGTTTTGTGCAAACTAAATCCAACCACAGCAACAGGTAGAACCTACCAAGTTCCAGCGGAGGAGATGGCCAAAGCGACACAAGTTTTGGCAAAGAAGAAAAACCACATCTACTGATTTAGAGTGTAATGAAAATTGTTCCATGATTTAAAGTAAGTTTAACTGTCTTTTAATAAAATAGATATCAATTTTCAACAGGAGGAAAGAAACATGTCACTGATTCAGTAAGGCCTGTTAGTTCCAGTTGTTATATTACCATATGGACCATCATCATCCTATTATATAGACCTAACTTTTTTCAAACAAACTTTTAGGGTACAGGCCCTAATGTAAAAAAGTAAATTAGTATTAGAGTAAGTTTAATTAAAACAGTATGATTAATTTTTAATAGAATAACAATGAATGAATTTACCAGAATTTCTATATGCCTCAATTCATATAAAAATTAATTTTAGTATGAAACCAGAAAAATGCCATCAGGAAAATTTGTACACAACTTACTAAAGAGGTTTAGAATAAAATATATTTTTTTCATAAAAATTAAAAATTCCAATTTTAAGTTTTTGATAAAAAAAACCTTTTGATTTTTTCGAAGAAATATACAGTGATGTGATACAGTCAAGTTACATGTCAAATTAAAGCCCTTGTAATTCTAAAAAGAATGGTACAAATTTGAGCTTTCTAGGACCAACCGTTTTTGAGTTACATGCTTTTTAATATATCAAAACGTTCCTAAAAACTGTCATTATGTAATTTTTCAAAAATATTTATCTCAAAAACTATAAGTCCAAAAAAGGTAAAAATCTACATTTTGTACCTACTCAGCTAATACTACCTCATATGAAAAAATCGTAACAATCTGATGACGTGATGTTTGGACCATTGCTTGATTTGGTGTGGAATGACCCAAATTTAAAATAGTGCACTTCTTTACAAATATACAAACTTACTTAAAATTATTCACATGAAGGTTGTAAAGATTTGAAAAAATCACAGAAGTTTTATAAAGATTTATTTAAAAAATAACAATGACCACATAATTTAAGGGAAAAGCGGAAATATTGGATGCTGAAGGAGGAAGCAGAGGATAGACAGTTTTGGAAAACAAAATTCGCGTACCGAGTTTGAAAACCTGCCGGAAGGCAGAATACTTACTACTACTACTACTACTACATAAATGTACATTTAGAAACCTCTAGACTCGCCTCTTGAAATCTAGTAAAAAACAATATAAACATTAAATATAAAAAATGACTGGAAGTACGTACTATTGTAATAATGATTGCAACTATTGTAAGTGTTAACAATATAAACATTAAATATTTAAAAAATTGGAAGTAAGTTTGCAACTATTGTAAGTGTTAAAAAACATATATAGGCCTATGATAACTTTAAATTTAGTAAAAAAGTAATATAAACATTAAATATTTAAAAAATTGGAAGTAACTTTGCAACTAATAACGAACTATGAATTGAATTGACATTATATAGGCTAGGCCTATATATCATTATTCATAATTTTCATTATTTCTTTTTGTTTAAAAGGAAACACAAAAGAATATATTTTAGTAATACCAACTAACAATAAGCTAGTAATTTCCAAGCATCACGGTTTGGTGTTGCCATGGATCTGCTCCCCAATTGTTGAAATATTCAGTAAACTGTTCCCTCACTCTGAAAGCATTTGATGCATTTCTGATATTGCAACCTCGTACTGGAAGTAATTGATTCTGTGGCAATCGCTCAATATCATCCACATCTTCATTTGAAACCAGTACTGATGACCTCAAATAGTTGTGCAATACGCAAGTTGCCTTAACAACATCTCTCACCGTGTCAACTTTATTTTCAAAGGGTATTCTGAAGACTCGAAACCGAGATGCTAGTATACCAAAAGCACATTCCACTGTTTGCTGCGCACGGGAAAGTCGGGCGTTGAATATTTGGTGCTGGTAATTCCCAGTTACATATCTTCTTGGATATGGTCTCATTAGATTTTCTGATAAAGGGAAAGCCTCATCTCCCACCAAAACGTAGGGTACTGGGTTAGCAATAGTAGGTAGCAGTGTTGGTTCGGGAAGTAGTAAACTGCGTTTCATCATTTTCTTGCCCAACGCACTGCTCGAAAACAAACTTCCATCACTGAATCTTCCCATGGCACCAACATCAACAGTGATAAATCTGTAATCTGCGTCAACTGTAGCTAACAAAACAACAGAGATTGTGTGTTTATAATTGTAATAAGAAGAACCGCTTCTGCCAGGCTTTTTAATCACAATATGTTTTCCATCTACTGCCCCTACGCAATGTGGAAATTGCCATCTTTGCTCAAATCTGTTAGCAGCTGCCTCCCAAGTTTGCTTAGTTGGTTCTGGTAAATATGTTGGTTGCATTTGTTTCCATAGTGCGACAGCTACCTCTCTCACAATATTAGAAACCGTTCGGTCTCCCATTCTGAAGTTGTAAGCGATACTTTTGTAGCTATCGCCAGAGGCAACATATCTGAAACAAACTGAAATTATGTTAGTGAGGTGAAAGAAATGAAAGATGTGCAAAATTAATTTCAAAATTCTTAATCTATAAATATGGAAGTAAATAGTCATTATTAATTCCCATTCGTTGCTGAACAAATTTTTTAAATTACATTTTCAATAATACACTGTAAAAATTAAAGTCATTTATTGAATTTGAAAGCAATAAGTAGACTATATATACTGCCTCCACAATTTATGCTACATTGAATAAATTTTAATTTTGTTGCAGGGGAAGGAACAAAAAATATGTGGCTGAAATTGAGAGGTGGTTTTCGAGATGCTCAGCGACGCCATCAGAAGTGTCTCAAAAGTGGGGCTTCTCCTCAGCACATCAAGCCGTGGAAATACCAAAGTCAAATGTCTTTCCTTCAAGCATTTATGTCAAGTGGGCCACGGGAAGGAAATGTAGTTGACGACAGTGATGACGAATCCCAGGTTCCTTCAGAGCCATCGAAAAATGAATATTTTGAGAGCCATGATGAGGGATTTACTTGTGGTGAAAGTGAAGGATCATCACACCTGGATTCTGGTGGAAATGCTGTTCCAATCGATAAGGAATCACTGGATACGAGCAACCCCTAATTAGCGATAAAGGACGCGATGATGATGGAAGCAGGAGGGAAACGGAATTGTTAACCCCAACTGCAAGTCCATCCCCGCTGATTCCCACGAAAAGAAGAAAAACAAATAATGATATACTGGACCGATCGATCAAACAACGAGAAGAGAGGGCACGACAACGAGCGGAAGAGAGGACAAAATTGTTAGAAGAAACGAAAAACACTGATGACCCTCTGTTTAACTTTTTCATGTCAATGTACCAATTGACGAAAACTATGCCCCATCAATACCAGCATAGGGTGAGAGCCCAAGTTTTTCAGGCAGTGTCTGATGCAGAGGCAGAAGTTATGTGCGTAACTTTTAACCGGCCACCCTCTACAATTTCTTACGAATCAAGTGCATCGAGTATCGCCACACATTCTCCTTGCCCAACCTCACATCAGTCGCCGCACACTTCATCATATGCATTACATATGACACCAACACACAATACACATCAGATGGAGGGAGGACCTGAAAATCTACCAAACGATTCCAGCCAATCCAGCATTCCCAGTCTGGCCTATTTTGTCAGCAACTACAAGTGTGATAATTAACTTCTGAAATAATATTTTGAAGATTTCTTGAAACATTTTGAACTTTTTGAAATAATATTTAATAAGTTAGCTGAATTTTTTAATAAAATAATTTTTGTTATTTAATTAAAACAGTGTTTTATATGTTCCTTACTTTTAAAATGAAATAATTTTTAACAAAATATTTGGCGTTTGACATTAACCCTCTAAAAATTTAAAATAATATGTTTTCATGAAGTCATAAACTAACAAGTGAAAATGTTTAAGGTGTGTGCATATTATTACTTACCTCAAGAACACTGCAAGGTTTTCTTCAGTCCCAATCGGCTCTTGGGCATTGCATCCATCAGAGTGAATTATCTGCTGAATCATCCCATGCACTTCAGCGATTTGGTTTCAGTTCATCCGAAAATAATTTGTAAAAACAGAGTCAGGTAATATAATACAAACAATAATACTTATTTACAATAGTGGATAAAACAATCCCCTCCAACACATAACGTTTCAACCTGCCCTCCAGGCCTTTCTCACTTGAGAAAGGCCTGGAGGGCAGGTTGAAACGTTATGTGTTGGAGGGGATTGTTTTATCCACTATTGTAAATAAGTATTATTGTTTGTATTATATTATTTTTTAATAAAATCATAATGGAAAGAATAGGACCATAAATAATTTTCAATTGAATATGAAGAGTCAGGTAATTCTGATGTCATTTTAAACTGTCCATGGGTTTTTTGCTTGGAAAGATACAAGTTATTGGGGATTTTCGTTTCTTGCATGCCAATGAATTGAGTACAAGCTCTTCAGTAGCACAATCTGAATCCGACTTTGAACTTAAATCTAACAAACGTATTCTTGTTCCTGGATCATTCATATTGGTAACAATCAATAAAATACACACGTCTACTGGGCGAAAGCCAGGGAGAACTGCGTTGCAATATGCGTTCACCAACGAGACGTGTTTGGTGAGATCGGGTCATGCCGACGACACTACAGCTATATTTTCAGATAAAACAATGGAGCTACTTAAGATGTCCTCGACCCTAAATTCCACCTCACTCATTCAGTACTTTGAAAGCAATAATCTGACTATAAATGTAAAGAAAAATAAAGTGTTAAAATTCCAGCTACAACCAAGAATTGAATGTTTAGATGAGTTCCGCCTATATACCACTAAATATTAAAACAATCAGCTGAAGTCTACATGAGATAAGGAGAACAGTTAATTAACAACACATGTTCTGAATTTGGCTTTTATTGTGTTGTTATAAGCTAAACTTATTTTTATTGTATTGGATTAATCTATCACTTAATAAGATAGTTTATTAAAATAACATTGAGCTCAATGTGTTGTCAAATTAGATTATTTACAATAATCAATAATAAAATTACGAGGTTGACCTTTTCACAATAGTTAAAATATGAATTAAAATTAAACATATATGAAACTTAGATTAAAAAGTATTCTAATACTTGTCAATTGTTTTAAAATAGGAACAGATGTCTGTGTACCGGTATGTCATAAATATTTGTCTTCTTGGATGAAATGCACTTAGCTTCTTTCTTCTTGAATTTGTGTCGTGCGACTATTATTACTAAAGAGTCAATTATAACAATGTCAATATTGTGAATAACTGTAATTTACGTGGTCCTTCTTCTTGGGATAGATTAGCGGATCTTGAGTAGTGTAGTGACTTATCTCTTGTAATCTTCAGCTTTCGTTGTTTTTCAATATGTTGAGATGCATTTCGACGTCATATGCGTCATCATCAGTCATGCCTAGAATATGAATATTCTATATATATATCAAAAGAATCTCAGGTAAAATTAATTATAAGATAAGAAACTTCGTTAATAAAAAATAAAAAATGTGACTAATTTAAATGGGATAAAATATAGACCTATAATGAAGAAATTGGTTGTATGCTAGCCAGTAGTAATTTTTAGAATATGAGTTAATAAACAAATAATATGGTATGGTATTTAATTTGTTAAAACGGTAATTGAAATTTTATATAAGAGGATCTATTGATTAAGAAACTGTACTTAAAGGTTTAAGTTGACATAAGTATTGTAGACGACTTCTATTAAGTTTTTAATAATTACAATATGTGACTTACCGAATAGTCGAGAGATGAACATTCTACGGTGAATGCTTGAGTACTACTGAATATTGTGAGAGTTCACTCCTAGCTAGTTAGGTTAATGTATGTTTCAAAAAGTGTGTTATGGTTTACTGTGTTTTCATTTATGATGTTCTTATGTTTATAAATTTCTATTTGCTCTAGAGTATTGAGTTTAAGACTTTTATTGTGTTTATGTAAAATTTGTAAGGAATTTTCTATGGTAGTAGGGCTATGTTGATTGTCTAGAAGATGTTTTGCATATGTAGATTTATTTCTGTTAAATCTAAAATCAGAAATATGTTCTTTATACCTTGTTTTGAAAGATCTTCCAGTCTGGCCGATATATACTTTATTACAGTCTTGACAACTTAGTTTAAGTTATATATGCCGCAGCTTTCATATTGATTGTTGCTATTATGATTATTGATCTTGTTATGGATTTTATGTTTTAAATTATTATTAGTTTTAAAGGCGATGTTTATTCTTTAATTCTTTTGTAATTTTGTAAATCTTGTTATTTGTGAAATTGTAGGTTGCATATTTGTTGTGATCATTAGTATTGATTTCTTGGGTTGGTTGGAGTGTGGCTATCGGATTATTTTGTTTGTTAATAATATTCTTATTCTTTTTGATTAATTTGTAAACTAAATTGTCTTGGTACCCATTATTACGGGCTATTTGTAGAATGGTTTGTAATTCGGTTTTGCAATTCTTATGGGACATGGGGACTTTTAATAGCCTATAAACCATACTATTAATTGCTGCTGTTTTTTGGTTATTAGGGTGGTTGGATTTTTGATGAATAATATTGTCAGTATAGGTGGGCTTTAAGTCTTGGTAATTGATATAGTTATTGCTTAGTTGTCAAGACTGTAATAAAGTATATATCGGCCAGACTGGAAGATCTTTCAAAACAAGGTATAAAGAACATATTTCTGATTTCAGATTTAACAGAAATAAATCTACATATGCAAAACATCTTCTAGACAATCAACATAGCCCTACAACCATAGAAAATTCCTTACAAATTTTACATAAACACAATAAAAGTCTTAAACTCAATACTCTAGAGCAAATAGAAATTTATAAACATAAGAACAACATAATAAATGAAAACACAGTAAACCATAACATACTTTTTGAAACATACATTAACCTAACTAGCTAGGAGTGAACTCTCACAATATTCAGTAGTACTCAAGCATTCACCGTAGAATGTTCATCTCTCAAGACTATTCGGTAAGTCACATATTGTAATTATTAAAAACTTAATAGAAGTCATCTACAATACTTATGTCAACTTAAACCTTCAAGTACAGTTTCTTAATCAATAGATCCTCTTATATAAAATTTCAATTACCGTTTTAACAAATTAAGTACCATACCATATTATTCGTTTATTAACTCATATTCTAAAAATTACTACTGGTTAGCATACAACCAATTTTTTCATTATAGGTCTATATTTTATCCCATTTAAATTAATCATATTTTTCTATTTTTTATTAACGAAGATTCTTATCTTATAATTAATTTTACCTGAGATTCTTTTGATATATAAAATATTCATATTCTAGGTGTGACTGATGATGACGCATATGGTGTCGAAATCCATCTCAACATATTGAAAAACAACGAAAGCTGAAGGTTACAAGAGATAAGTCACTACACTACTCAAGATCCGCTAATCTATCCCAAGAAGAAGGACCACGTAAATTACAGTTATTCACAATATTGACATTGTTATAATTGACTCTTTAGTAATAATAGTCGCACGACACAAATACAAGAAGAAAGAAGCTAAGTGCATTTCATACAAGAACACAAATATTTATGAGATACACAGACATCTGTTGCTATTTTAAAACAATTGACAAGTATTAGAATACTTTTTAATCTAAGTTTCATATACGAGGGTTGTCCGTAAAATAAGGTTCCCAAGGAGCTGCAGACGCGAGGAACGCTGTTCTGCAGGGTTTGGCAACACTGGCGTGTAGATTGGCTCCCTCTCTCCCAACCCTGCCCCGGCGAGTTGTCTGCGACGCGCATTCTTGTCTTGGCAGCCGTTAGAGATGGAGCTCCCACTCGCTTCTCCCGCCAGGTGCGAATTACGATCTGTGATTCGTTTTTTGTGCGCAAAAAACACTGCGCCGGTGGATATTCATTCCCAACTGTGTGAAGTCTACGGAGAAATGTGTATGAGCGTACAACACGTGCGCAAATGGTCCAGAGAATTCAAAGACGGACGTACAGACGTCCATGACGAACAGCGATCTGGACGGCCATCGGTTTCGGACGAAACGATTGCGAAAGTGGAAGAAGCAATGCTGAAAGATCGAAGGTTGACAGTTCGGGAGCTCTGCGAGATGTTCCCTGATGTCAGCAAGTCCTGCATTCACAAAATTTTGACAGACCATTTAGGATATGCCAAGGTTTGTGCAAGGTGGGTCCCGAGAATGCTTACGGAAGACCACAAACGGCAACGTGTTGAAGCGGCCCGCGAATTTCTGCAGGCCTACAAAACCGATGGCGAGGAATTCTTGGACTCTATTGTCACTGGGGACGAGACCTGGGTCCACTACATGACACCGGAAACGGAAGAACAATCCCGTCAGTGGAAACATCCAGAGTCGCCGAAGCCGCAGAAGTTCAAACAAACACTGTCCGCCGGCAAAGTGATGGCGAGCGTCTTTTGGGACAGGAAGGGGGGGTTGTTGTGCGAATTCATGCCTGCCGGTACAACAATCAATGCGGATCGCTACTGTGAGACGTTGAAGAACCTTCGCCGCGCGATTCAAAACAAGAGGAGAGGCATGCTCACAAAAGGAGTGCGTCTCCATCAGGACAATGCTCGTCCGCACACCGCTCGTGTAACAACCGATCTCATCAACAGATTTGGATGGGATACTGTCACACACCCGCCCTACAGCCCAGACATAGCCCCAAGTGACTACCATCTCTTCCCTGAATTGAAGAAACACCTGGGTGGGACGCATTTCAGAACCAGAGAGGAGCTGAAAGAAGAGGTTTTAAGCTACCTTCGCGGGCCGGCGGAAGAGTTCTACGATTCAGGCATCAAGAAGATGGTACACAGCATGCAAAAATGCATTGATCGCAACGGCGATTATGTCGAAAAATAGGGGAAAGTCTAAGCTTTCCAAAAATATATTGTTCAATGCCAATAAACATGTTTTCATTGTGAAAAATCATTGGGAACCTTATTTTACGAACAACCCTCGTATGTTTAATTTTAATTCATATTTTAAATATTGTGAAAATGTCAACTTCGTAATTTTATTACTGATTATTGTAAATAATCTAATTTGACAACACATTGAGCTCAATGTTATTTTAATATACTATCTTATTAAGTGATAGATTAATCCAATACAATAAAAATAAGTTTATAACAACACAATAAAAGCCAAATTCAGAACATGTGTTGTTAATTAACTGTTCTCCTTATCTCATGTAGACTTCAGCTGATTGTTTTAATATTTAGTGTTATATGGGTGATTCTTCAAATACGGGAAAATTTGCGTTCCGGAGTGATATTTCCCTTCAAATTCAACTTAAAAAAAAAATTAAAATAAAAGTTTGTTTCTACTACTTCCATAGTACAACTATCACTTTGAAATGTCACTAACTTTAAATTTTGATATTCCAAAATAAAATTTAATTCTATGAAATGTCATCCACATGCCCTGTTCCATACCCCGGTTTTGTATATTCTAATGCATTTTTCCAAAAAACAAAATGTTATTTCCTTTTCAACTTTTTTCCTGCCAATGAGTATGAATGTGTGAAGAATATTAACCCCTAAAAAATAAAATGAAATAAAATTGTCACCCCACCTAATGAACATAAAGAATGTCCCAAGGGTTTTTGGTCATCCACATGGCTGAAAAGAATGGAATTTTTTCTGCAGAAATGAGAAATTTGTATAACTGGCTACAGCGTTAGAAAGCCAACAGGGGAGCTTGTGGTTGAATTGTAAGGTTGAATTTTGCTTGCTTACAAACAGTTTGGGATTAACAAAGGACTTTGCATCATTTTCAAGGAAATCGTTTTTATTCCCCGTCATTAAAATGACTTCTAGAAAGTAGGCAGAAAGTGAATATTAATTAATTTTGATTATGCACTATGATAAACCTACCAATTCAGAGTACCTGATTAAAGTTCAGCCTACACAGGTTTAGGAATGGCTTGCTGAGACCACTTAAACTCCTTTTTTGTCATCCACATGCCTGATTTTTGTGTCATCCACATGCCTCATGAAGGGGTATGTGGATGACTCTCAAGTCATGTAGATGATAAATGTAGGGTATTATTGTGTTTGCGGTGTCTGTGACCTGTACTTAAAATCTTAAAACTGATTAAATGAATTTCCCAAAAAAACACAGTCTAGTTAAAATTACATTAATTCCGGAGTATGCACACAAATTTGCAAATTTGGTGCAAAATCAACCGAAGCACACTGAGAAAAATATGAAATCACATAAAGAAAAGTAGATTGTTGCCAAAGTTAGTCATTAATGTGGCCTTCTGCCATCCACATGTAGGCCTACATGGAGTCATTCACATGGCTTTAAAAAAATTAAAAAATTAAAATAAATAAAAATATAAACATTTAAGCTCTGCTGGTGTCTCATTATAATCAAGTAACCCCTGAAGTATTTTAGTAATTTTTTTGAGATCCTTTAAAGAAAGTAAAAAATTTGGATTTTACACACTCCAAATTTACCCGTATTTGAAGAATCGCCCATATAGACGGAACTCATCTAAACATTTAATCTATAATTATACCACTGGAGAAATATGAACCAAGAAACCAGGATGAAATCTTTCAACTGAAAATAAACGACAATGATGAAGGTGTCATTGAAGAAACCTTCTCTCATTCATTCCTGGGAATAAGGGTAGGTAATTACTTAAATGGGAAGAACAAATAGATAATATCTGTAACAAGGTTAGTAAAAGTACCATCTCTATATACTACCAGGGTCTTTATTATAAGTTGAGACCGGGCGACCGGTGTTTTCACTCTCTGCTACGGAGTCCGCATTAGCCGCCGGTGACGCGCGCGCAGCTTCCCTGCTTAAAGTGTAGGCTATATAAAGTATTACATATCTTACCTTATAACATATGTTGGAAGTGTCGTCCTTCCTGTGTTATACAGGCATTGTATCTGGAAACCACATTCTGGCTGACGCGAGTGAGTTCTTCCACTGTAATGCCCCTAATTTCATTCATAATGTTTTCTTTCAGCTCCTCCAATGTGTGAGGATTTGTTTGATAAACCTTATCTTCATCACGTACACGTCCAGCAGACTCTTACTTAAAATAATGTTTACACACAAAAATACGATGCTGCAGCGAAATGGGTCTCACCATGTTGACACTTTAACAATAACTGCACGTGCCGATGTTCCATCAAGGTCAGACCGGCTGCGCGCGCCTTCCGTCGCCCGGTCTCAACTTATAATAAAGACCCTGTATATAAAAGGCTTTGTCCTGACTGACTGACTGACTGAATGACAGGAATCAACGTACAGCCTAAACTATAACAGGTAGAGACGTGGAATTTTGACTGTACCTTCGTTTCATAATGTAGGTGCTCACTAAGAAAGGATTTTGAAAAATTCTTATTTTAACTGCCAAAAATTAAATGTTTTTGAAAATACTTAACCCCTTTTTACACAGAATTATCCAAACAAATTCACAGAACATATTGTTGCCAGTTGTATCAGGTGGGTTTGGATTAAATGAAATGGATGTTTGACAAATTAGAGAAGGTATCATTATAATTCATATTATCTATATTAATAAAAGGAATTGTCCTCGATGTCCAGCGAAATCTACTAAATGCAGAGATCTGAAATTTTAAACATAGGTGGGCTGAAGGGTCGGAAAATGCACCTCAAAGCCGGAATTTTAATTTTTGTTTTGTGAGTTATGAGTGAAAAACGGGCAAAAAACGTGCTTTTTTGTGCGTTTTCAAAACATAAGTTTTCAGTTATACATTTCAATGTCAAATCAATTACAGTTTGCTTTGGCTATTTTTGTCATACCTTGAAAATAAAACTTTCGCGATCGCTTGAATGTTGTAAGCCCTAAATATGGTCAAACATTGTTTTATTTGGACGAAACTCACTATACAGGGGTTTTCTGGACCAAGGAACTCGAATCTGAGGTCGCTTTTACCAAGCAATGCTTTCTAATCGTGGTATGTAGTCCACGTGATTTAGGTGTTAATAAATATAATGATTTAACTATTATGCTCTTAATTTTTAATTTTTGAAATAATTATCGCGGGCGAAGCCGCGGGCACATGCTAGTATTTAATAAGGCAATTGACATACATAATGGAGGAAAATATTCTAAAGATTGTTTATTATGGGACAATTTTTCCACAGATTAGTTATGGCATAGAAGTATGGGGATGTGCAGCCAAAGATTTATAAATACACTGGATCGCTAACAGCAGTGGCTCAGAGCGCCAGAAAACGGTCCGACCACTACGCGCCTCCCCCCACCACCGGTGGGCAAGAACAGAGCTCTTATAAGCAGTTCGAAACACTCACGAGACACCTCTCCACCCATTCAACAGGGTTGTGTGCAAACAATCACCCTCAGTTTATTGGTAGCAAGCCGACAGTTAAGTTTATAAGAGTAATTGATCAGTTATTTGATTTCTTGAATAGCCGTGATCCATTTGGGACACACTTTAAAGGACCCATTAAGCTATCAAACAAAGATTATGATGACAAAATGCTGTCTGATGCTTCAAATTACTTATCAAAATTAAAAATTGATGGTAGGCTATTTCTATTTTAGATTATCCAAGGAAAACATTTGCCATTGGTTTTTTAAAGTGATATACGCTCTATTCAAAAGTTAAGAGACAGATTGTCAGCAATGAACGATTTTAAGTACTTGCTTAGTTAAAAGTTGTCACAAGACCATGTAGAGCTATTTTTTTCTTGTTAGAAGTGAGCCAAACCATGTGAAAGTGGACAAAGGTGGTTACATCTTTTTTTTACGTGACATAGACATGTTATATATCAAAGTAAAGGGAAAAGACTGTAGAATTTGAAAATAGATTCACAATTCTATTAAATTAAAGGTATCTATATAATAACAACTGCTGAAATGTGTATTTTTTTCGTTGACTGAAATTTATAATTTAACATGTTGGCTAGTACTGCATTATACTCATGGAATCAGTAGATTTGCTGCAATTTTTAATTTCACCCACAAAAGCACAAATAAGTAAAGATTTTGTCATCATAAAACAAATTTTTAAGATCAGTTTAAGTGAAGATATTCATCAAATCAATTTTCAACGTATCCTTGTCACACCCGTCACTAAAAACATGTAATAGTTTGGGTAGAAAGCCAAGTAATCATTGTATAAAATGGAAACTTGGTAAAAGTTAAGATATTTCAATACAGAAGACACACCTAAAATGTAATTTTGAAATGCCTACTATTTTGGCTTAATTTTGATGTGACGGGTGTGACACATGTTGTGTGACGGGTGTGACATATGTTGTGTGACATTTATGTAAAATGTCTTTTGCAGCTTTTGTATAGTGATTATTTCATGCAGATGTTGAATAAATCATATGTTTGCATTAATACTATCTTTAAAATGGCTCTTGGACTTCCGTGGTAGAGAACAGAACTTCTTTGCAAGACGAAGAAACTACGATCTACCAGCTTTGGCTATGGATGACATAGGTGACCAGTGGAAATGTCACAAATATTTTAATGTTGGTAAAGAAGTGAGGTAAAGATTTAGGGTTCAAACGTTCAACCTTCAACATTTTTAGACTTTTAGCACATGAAGGTGGTAAGGTTGTCAGTCTTATGCACTGGCTGCCTTTACCCCAAAATTGCTTCTGGTACCCATTTCTGTTAGAGGATGAGTTGACCTCAGGGCCATAGTGCCAGCAGAAGGATTAGGCCAATTGAAAAATCTCAAAAAACCTCAGGAATTGAACCTGTGCCCTTCCGGTTTGTAGCACAGTGCCTCAACCAGCAGCATGACATTGTACCCCAATAAAGTAAGTGAGAAGTGATAGCCTAATTAATTCTGTGCCTGATTTCTGTACTGGTAACTGTGTATCTTAGAACTGCTAAGAAATTCAGACAGACAATACCTCTAACAGCCGATGAAATGAGTAGGCCCACATGGAAACAAATGAAGGAGAACAGATAGAAAAACAATCAGCCAATCTAAATATAGCTACACAGTATTTTTTTTTGTATGAGAGTCAACAAAAATGTCCTGGTGACAAGAATAACCAGATTCACATCAATTCAATAAAAGTTTGTGAAGAGCTCAGGCTTCCAAGTAGTCCAGAATTTCAGAGTAGAGGAAAACGAAAACTGCCTAACTAGTACCGGAGGAACATTTCACTTTACAACTTTACAAATATGGACAGAGTTTATAAAAAGACCAACAAGAGAATTCTTTTTTATGCTGGTGTTGGGATTCCCCAGGATTGGTAAATTATCACAAAACATTTTCATGAAATTCATGCAAAATGGTACAGAGGCAGAAGGTGCAAAGTGTGGTTAGCGTTGCAGATTACAGATCCATCGGCCTGGGTTCGATCCCCGGTACCTCCTTGAATTTTTCTGAGGTAGGGAGGTCTGGTAGGGGTACATTCAGCCTCGTGATTCAAATTGAGGAGCTACTTGATAGAGAAGTAGCATCTCCGGTCATGAAAACCACCATTAATGGCTGTGGGTTTCGGCATGCTGACCACATGCCCCCCAGTCCTACCATCTGCCTACGGTAGATGATGCAGCGGTCGGGTGATAGGCCAAGTCCCTCCAGGGATGGAGTTTAGTTTAGTTTTAAGTCTCGGTTATAAGTTGATGTTGTCACATCCGACATGTCACACCCGTCTCGTCACACCCGTCACACTGATAAAGTAAATTTTTAATAACTATATAAATATTTTTGTAAAATCTAATTATGCATTTCAGTATGTTTATCAGTCCTCTTACTTGAAAAAATAAAACAAATATAGTGAAGCTAATCAATTCACAGAAATTTCAATTAAACATACATAAGAAAATACCTTTGTCCAATTATGGTCACACCCGTCACATGCACAATATATTGTCCAGCTCAAGCATACAGCCTTGAAAAAAACATTAGATCATATTTTGTACTTCCAATGGGTTGGTATGTTAACACAAAAAACTTTGATGACATTCCTGCAATATGGTTCAGAGGTAGAAAGAAATAAGTGTAATGAAATCTGTCCAAATGTCACACCCGTCACTATGGATTGGCTCAAGTGCAAGTGGTCATAATAACAATCCCAACGTTAGGCAGTTTTTATGGACCGTTAGAAAACGATTGTTTAGAAATAGTGTAAGGCCATCAGCTAGTAGCAATTGTTTACAGTTTGACATAAACCATCAGAATTCAGTTCTAAGTTTTTCAGTGGTAGATAAAATAGTAGAAGAAGATAATACTGACTCTTGACTTACTAGAAATAGCAGATATTTTGGATAACTATGAGGAATCTTATTACAAAGATAACATTTTGTATTATATATCAGGTTTTGTAGATAAAACCATTCAGAAAAGACTAAAATGTGAGGAATGTTGAGAATTGTTATTGACAAGGAATGACAACTTAAGTAGATACACACTAGGGTTCCCAGACGTCCCGTAAAGTACGGGAACGTCCCTTTTTTCGCTAATGCGTCCCGTTGTCCCGAAAGAAGTCTTTGGGACGCAGTTTTGTCCCGTATTTTCATTTTTTAATTGTAATTATTTTTTATCATCCAGAGACAATCCAGAAAAAATGGAACAGCAGTGTGGTTAACAGTTTGCGATTTGCGGGACCATTCGGGATACTTAGCATGAGTATGATCATGCTTGGTTGTGTCGGTTTGCTCTGTTGTATTTAGGAAAACCCCGTTGGAATTTTATCTTTGTAACTGAATCCTGTTGCACCCAGTGGCGTAGGAAAGGGGGGTCCAGGGGGTCCGGACCTCCCCCGAGATCAAAACCTAAAATTCTATTTAAGTTGTTTTAGCTCTAATTTGTAAAATTTTAATTATTTTATTTAATAATAAAATACTGAACTTGTTGCACCAATGACTTAATTAGAAAATTTCAAAACAGAAATGTGAATATGCTGACGTGTTAATAGCTCATTTTCTATGTTTGAAAAATAAAAATGGAAAAGTTGAATATCAGAAAAACAAACTGTGTGTAAAACCAGTAAAAGCATTGTCTATTGTAATTTTTTTTTCAATGTAGATTGTGTGGCATTCCGATTTCCATGAGATGGTGCTTCAAAATAAGCAATTGTTGAATGAAATTCATTCCTTAAAGAAGTATGATCCATGAGTGTGATTTGTAATAAAATCAAAGGTGAGCCTATTATTTATCTTTTGTTGTTGCTTGTTTTAAGTTTGAAATAAACTAGGGCAAACTCACATGTGGTACCCAATGCCTTGGGATTGTATTGTTGTTTTCAACACAGATCCAAGTGTCCCATATTTTTTCCTCATATTTCTGGGAACCCTAGTAATACACACTCTTTACAGATTTTGTATCGAGAGGAAAATTATTAAGGGCATCTGGAGATGTCATAACAATTGGGAAATTTACGTAGAGCATTGTATTTCACCAGTCATACCAGTTTTGTAAACTTAACACCAAGTTCGTCACAAAAACATGTAGGCCTATGTCTTTTAAGGATTCAGTATTTAAATGCCATGTAGGTAATAATGACTTTGGTGAAACTTACTCTACACAACACTTAGGCCTACTCTAATTAAGCTCATTGGAAATTTATTCCTTAAAATTGTATGCGGTCATTTACTTAGAGAGAAAACAAACACTGCTATTTCAACGAAGTTTGAGTTTCGATAGAAATGTACAAAGTTGATCTTGTTTAGTAATGTGCAAAAATAATCATGATTGTTACATAAGTGTAGTCTGTCCTTTTTTACCTTCATACCACTTAAATAATGCAATATGCAATTCAAGCGAGCATAAAATAACGACAACATAGGGATTGTGCCATTTAAAATAATGAAGCTGCCCGCGCGTCTTGCCCTTCGATGGTGGGGGGAGCGCCCAAGCAGACTGGACCGAATTCCTACCGCTCAGTCAGCAATCCAGTGTATTTATAAATCTTTGTGTGCAGCAAACATACACATGAATAGACCACAGAATTTACAAAAAAAATAAAAGCGTTAGAATAATGTTCAAATTAAATAGGATGCAGTCGTGTAGGGAAAGTTTCAGAAATAACAACATACTAACACTTAAATTAGTCACATTTTTTATTAACGAAGTTTCTTATCTTATAATTAATTTTACCTGAGATTCTTTTGATATCTAAAATATTCATATTCTAGGCGTGACTGATGATGACGCATATGATGTCGAAATGCATCTCAACATATTGAAAAACAACGAAAGCTGAAGATTACAAGACAATAGCCTACTACTTGTAACAGAAAATACAAACCATTATGAAAAAAATAACACAGTACACTCACACAATACTCGAACAAACCAGGACTACCATCAACTATCATACGAACACAAATCAATAAACAAAAACCCACATGTAAGTGGCATCTCATTTTATAACAAACTTCCAATGCACATAAAAAATTTCCACAAAAATAAATTCAAATCTGCCCTTAAAAACTACCTAATAGGAAAGGTGCTGTACAAATTAGATGAATTACTATAACTAGACTATTGAGTACACAATATAACTAATTTTAAAGTTATTGTAAGTCTGCCTTAGTACCTAGCAATGATTTTATGTACGTAGCCTACCTAGTTAATAAGTAACTAGTTTTAAAGATATTGTAAGTTTAGTACCTAGAAATGCCTGAATGTGCTATATCTAGGTTTAACATTGTAAATATTTCAGTTATTATAACATGCATTGTATCTAGGCTTAACATTGTAAATATTCCAATTATCATGACATGCACTGTATCTAGGCTTAATTCACTATACAACATTGTAAATATTCCAGTTATTATGACATGTAGTAAGCTGAAATTGTACAAAGACTTAAAAACTAGACACTGCTAGACCTGATATATCTGGGTCTAATTAGTTTACTAATATAACCAGATCTGTAACCTATACTAGACTTAAATTTATTGTAACACACTGATTTAGTATGTAAGATAACATGACAATGCCAGAAACTTGTAAAAAAGTCTATTTGCTGCAAATAAATATTCAGGTTCTCACATTTAAGTTAAAATTACAATAAAATAAACACATACCTCATTACAAGAGATGTTGGAAATGTTCTCTTGCATCCCCACAATACTGGCACCTTTTTAGGAAATTTTCTTTCACGCGCATAAGTTCAGCTTCCAAGATAAAGTTAATTTCTCTTGTGATATTGTCTTTAAGTTCTTCTAATGTATGGGAAATTGACCTATACACTTTATTTTTCAAGTTTCCCCATTAATAATGTTCACATACTGTTAGAAGAACTTAAAGACAATATCACACAGGCCTATCACGAGAGAAATTAACTCTGTCTCGGAAGCTGAACTTATGCGCGTGAAAGAAAATTTCCTAAAGAGTGCCAGTATTGTATGGATGCAAGAGGAGAGCATTTCCAACATCTCTTGTGATGAGGTACGTGTTTATTTTCATTGTAATTTTAACTGTAAATGTGGGAACCTGAATCATTACACCGATCGCGGCTTTATTTGTGTAGATATTTCACCCGATCGCTCGGGAGTTGGAGCTGTGCCCGCTGCGCCATAGGAACCCGCGTCATTGGCCAACTCTTGCGTAGGACTCACTATAGATGCAGATGTGGCGGCGAAAGCACTTTAAGCTCCGCCCACTCGATATTCACATTTTGTTTCTCAGCGAAGCAGGGTACCAACTATCCTTTTATATTGTCGCCGACACTCCCGACCATACCAAATATTAAAAATGCGAGAGTGCCCCTTGTACCAAACATTAAAACTGCGAAAGTGCCCCTTGTACCAAATATTAAAAATTCAAGAGTGCCCCTTGATGTAGATGTAGATATCTCGTCCTGTAGGTCCTGTGTTGAGCAGGGCTCAAGGATATAGAACACGTCAGATCAAAAAATACATGCATGTTATAATAATAATATACAGAAACTGCAAGCTGCCAAATTTACCCAAGCTGGAAATATTCCTCCAAATTGTAGAATGTGTGAGTTATTAAAAATTTCTTGACAGTTTGTTTTGAAAGGTTTGATTTTTCTTTGAATACATAATAATTTAATGTTGCTTGGAAACTTGTTATATAGCCTATCTGTATTGCAGAATAATAAGCACCCTTCTGAAAGAGTTTTAAGGAGTTAGTTGGTCTGTGTAGATCATTCATGTTTCTGGTAGTATGTCCATGTACACTGAAATTAGTTTGAAATTTATCAATATTATCTACTATAGGCCTATACACATAACAGAGGATATTATGCAATGTCCAACAGATACAATAATCTGTGGTTGATGAATATATATATATATCTGGTTGATGAATATATGGGTGATTCTTCAAATACGGGAAAATTTGGAGTGTGTAAAATCCAAATTTTTTACTTTGTTTAAAAAATCTCAAAAAATATCACAAAAATACTTCAGGGGTTACTTGATTATAATATGACACCAGCAGAGCTTAAATGTTTATATTTTTATTTATTTTTATTTCTTTATTTTTTTAAAGCCATGTGGATGACATCCGTGTACATGTGGATGGCAGAAGGCCACATTAATGACTAACTTTGGCAACAATCTGCTTTTCTTTATGTGATTTCATATTTTTCTCAGCATACTTCAGTTGATTTTGCATCAAATTTGCAAATTTGTGTGCATACTCCGGAATTAATGTAATTTTAACGAGACTGTGTTTTTATGGTTTTGGGGGAGGGGGGAATCAAGCAGAAATTCATTTAATCAGTTTTAAGATCTTAAGTACAGGTCACAGACACCACAAACATAATAGTATCCTATATTTATCATCTACATGACTTGAGAGTCATCCACATACCCCTTCATGAGACATGTGGATGACTCAAAAATCAGGCATGTGGATGACAAAAAAGGAGTTTAAGTGGTCTCAGCAAGCCATTTCTAGACCTCTGTAGGCTCAACTTCAGTCAGGTACTTTGAATTGGAAGGTTTATCATAGTGCATAATCAAAATTAATTAATATTAACTTTCTGCCTACTTTCTAGAAGCCATGTTAATGACGGGGAATAAAAACGTTTTCCTTGAAAATGATACAACGTCCTTTGTTAATCCCAAACTGTTTGTAAGCAAGCAAAATTCAACCTTACAATTCAACCACAAGCTGCCCTGTTGGCTTTCTAACACTGTTGCCAGTTCTATAAATTTCTCATTTCTGCAGAAAAAATTCCATTCTTTTCAGCCATGTGGATGACCAAAAACCCTTGGGACATTCTTTATGTTCATTAGGTGGGGTGACAATTTTATTTCATTTAATTTTTTAGGGGTTAATATTCTTCACCCATTCATACTCATTGACAGGAAAAAAGTTGAAAAGGAAATAACATTTTGTTTTTTGGAAAAATGCATTAGAATATACAAAACCGAGGTTTGGGACAGAGCATGTGGATGACATTTCATTGAATTAAATTCGATTTTGGAATATCAGAATTTAAAGTTAGTGACATTTCAAACTGATAGTTGTAGTATGGAAGTAGGAGAAACAAACTTTTATTTTAATTTTTTTTTAAAGTTGAATTTGAAGGGAAATATCACTCCGGAACGCAAATTTTCCCGTATTTGAAGAATCACTCATATACGAGGGGTATTCCGAAAGTAAGTTTCGTCAATGTATGGCAGGAGCGGCGTGTTCACCAGGGGAACCAAACAAACGCCAGACGAATCCCCACCCGTGGCTGGTTCCACGACGGAAGTGGCGTCAGCGGAGGAGGCATGACGCAGGCGCACTGCGCCGTAGAAGAGCGAGTCGCAGCAGACTGGCGTGCCTGCGGGTATTAGTGTACCGCTCACGATGGCACGAGAGATTTGGCGCCACTGACATGTACCGCTATCTCCCCTCTTTCAAACGAGCCATTGCTGCAGCCGCTGAACCTTTTATTGTCCGAGATAGAGCTGTTTGAAATTGATCTCCCGATTTCCGTCCCCGCAAAGTGCGGCCTCCACGAACCCATCTCGCACAAACCTTATGGAACATCAATTTGTCACTCAAAATGGTCTGTATGGAACCTTTAGTAATGTCAGGAAGCTGAGGTGGAGCAGGCTGTGCGCCAATTCCTTGTATCGCAGGGCACCGAGTTTTACCACAGTGGGTTCTTCAAACTGATCGCACGCTACGACAAATGTCTCAATGTCGCTGGCGACTTTGTCGAAAAATAGTGCACGGTGTATAGTTCATGCTGCCATGCTGTATTGCTTTTGGGTCAATAAAGTGTCTGTGTGACAAACTGACGAAACTTACTTTCGGAATACCCCTCGTATATATCGACACATAACAGAGTATATATATGATACGGTCAGTGTAAACAATTGGGCATTATTTATAATGCCCAGGCAATTTAAAAAGTCCCCAATGGGATGTGACAAAATGATAAATTATATAGAAATTAACACATTGCCCGGGCATTATGAATAATGCTGGAAATTGAATGGGCAATTTGAGAGAATTGTTATTCATATTTCTCTACATACAAAAATAAGAGGATATTATATTAAAGTAAATAAGTATGAAAAATATGTATGCCCCCCAAAAAAACACATATACACACAAAATGTCAAATCCAAGAGTTTTTATTTATTAGAGCAGCTTCCACTTTGGTGACATTTTGAGTTACATATGTTAGGTTAGGTAAGGTCAGGGAGAATCACACCAGACGCACGTTGCCAAATTGCTGTCAATTTATTAAAGTGACCAGAGAAATTGTAGCAGTATTAATATTGACCGGGCAGTGTAAGAAATTATCCTAGATTGTCATCAAATTATTAAATTGCCCGATTTTATCAGTCATTATTTATAATGACCAAGCATTATGAAAACTGCCCTGAATAATCAGATTGACCGTAACATATATATTCCCCTGTAAGAGTGAGTACTTTTAATTTTTCAAATAGCGGTTTACAAGATTCCCATCTTTTCTTTCCACATATTTTTCTTATTGCCGTTTTTGTAATCTAAATATTTTCTCTTTAAGGGAAGAGTTGCCCCAGAATATGATTCCGTACCTCATTACCGAGTGAAAATATGCAAAATGTACCATACATAATGCATCCTGTTGTAATATAGCCTATTATTCAAAATTCGTAAAGCTAAACACGCTGAACTCAGTTTTGAACTTATCATTTTTATGTGTGTCTTCCAGTCAAGATTTTGGTCAATTTGTAGTCTTAAAAATTTTACATTGCTATTTCTTTTATGATTTGTGTTTGATAATTTTCAAGATTTGAGATGCATCTGTTTTTGTCCTAAATAGTATAAAGTGGGTCTTATCAATATTAAGTGTCATTTTATTAGTTAGAAACCATGTGTTTAACTCGTGAAAAGCCTTTGTAGCTATTCCTGATAAATGTTCTTGTGACATTCCTGTTACAAGTACAATAGTATCATCTGCGAAGAGCAATACCTTTGATTCGTCAAGATTAGGGTAAGTCATTAATGAAAATTAAAAAGAGCAAAGGTCCTAGTATTGTTCCCTGAGGTACCCCATTCTTAACAACGCCTAAGTTACAGGGTCTTTATTATAAGTTGAGACAGGGCGACCGGTGTTTTCACTCTCCGCTACGGAGTCCGCATTAGCCGCGGGTGACGCGCGCACGGCTTCCCTGCTTAAAGTGTAGACTATATAAAGTATTACATATCTTACCTTATAACATATGTTGGAAGTGTCGTCCTTCCTGTGTTATACAGGCATTGTATCTGGAAACCACATTCTGGCTGACACGAGTGAGTTCTTCCACTGTAATGCCCCTAATTCCATTCATAATGTTTTCTTTCAGCTCCTCCAATGTGTGAGGATTTGTTCAATAAACCTTATCTTTAAGAATGTGGTTTCCAGATACAATGCCTGTATAACACAGGAAGGACGACACTTCCAACATATGTTATAAGGTAAGATATGTAATACTTTATATAGCCTACACTTTAAGCAGGGAAGCCGCGCGCGCGTCCCCTGCGGCTAATGCGGACTCCGTAGCGGAGAGTGAAAACACCGGTCGCCCCGTCTCAACTTATAATAAAGACCCTGTAGATTCATTTCCATTTATTATTACCTTTTGAGTTCTATCAGACATATGATTTGAACCACTTAAGTGTTAAATTATCCAACCCATAATGATCCAATTTTTGAAGTATTATTTCATGATTTATACTATCAAACGCTTTCGCTAAGTCACATAAAATTCCCAGAGCATACTTCTTTTTATCTAACGCTTCCAATATTTTAGTAGTGAGTTGAAATGTAGCATTCTCAGTGGACATGGGCCCACTTCTAAATCCAAATTGAGATGATGTAAGAATGTTATTCAAATTAAGATAGTGTATTTTGCGGTTGTACATAGCCTTTTCAAAAACTTTTGAAAATTAGGTTAAGATAGGCCTATAGGTGTGTAATGTGATGGTGGATTTTTGTCACCTTTTTTAAAGAGGGGCTTAACAATAGCATGCTTCAGTCTTTCCAGAAATATTCCATTTTCTCTCGAACAATTGCATATGTGACTAAGAGTTTACTGAGTTCCGATAAGCAGCTTTTTAACTACTTATTACTTATCTCATCCCATCCAGACGACCCTTTACTTTTGAGAGACTTGATTATATTTTCAATTTCTATATTTTATTATACAAAGTACCAAAAACATACTATGAAGAATTACTTTAAAAATATGGGGTTAAAGTTGGCTCTCTTTGAACTTGCTCTGTCATCTTTAAAAACCTTATTTTTTAGTTTGCTAGACAACTTGTACAGAACCAGCAGAGACAAGTTCTGCTCAGGTCATTGTTAACAGCGTCTTTTCCTCTATACGTTACCTGCATTTCATCTTAATCCATCAAGTGAGTTTATTTTAAAATGCATAATTATTAAGTTGACATAGTCATAAATGTAACATACATAACAAAAAACTTCAAAAAGTTTTTATTTAATTGCAAAGAGCTGGTAGATTTCTTTGTTACCTTGTGGAAGTAAGGTTAGTCATGAGTTCTAATGATTGCAAAACTATTTTACAAAAAGAATAATTATTTCCTTAAAACAATAAGTGTAACATACGTAACACGTTTTACTGCCTTGGAATAAAATATGAATTTGCCTTTTGATAGGCCTACAGTTAGGCCTACTTGAGTGCTGAAACTGATTTCATATACATAGTTCCAGTGGTAAAGACATTGGGGGGGGGGGGGAAGCCACTAAGGGGCTAAAGCCCCCCCCCCCCCCAAAAAAAAAAAATCAAAATTATTTTTCTTTAATTTACCACTTTTACTTAAGTTAAAAGAGTGATAACTGACAAGAATGCAAGATTATTTAAAATGTTTCACAGTGTTTGAAATTGTTGCTTGGATTAATAATAATAATTAATTTTCGCCATACATAACAGGAATTCTATATCAATTTCAAATGCATTAGTTTGCAGCCTCGCTTTACATTTGCTGAATAAAGTCCAAATCCCACTGCACCACGTTTGCTACAGAATTCATACTGGCACAATATGTTAAAAACTTCTGTACTGTAACAGCAATAATTTCAACTCATGACAGAAGTCAAAACAATTTACCGGTAGTATGTTTAGTTCTGTATATTACTGCAGTAACAACAACCAGTGCTATATTCTCCGTCAATCCATCATTCAGTGACTAGATTGTCTTAATGCTGTTTTTTTAAACACTCATTTTTTACAGTGCTTCGTACGATCACTTTAAAGACACAATAAAATACTATGGGGGAGCAGTTTATTTCTGATTAGATCTAATGGTACGATAACTATAAATATAAAAAGTTTGACATTTTCGACAACAGGTGATAAGGAAATATGTGTTGATATCCAATTTCATGATGATGAAGATAATGATAATAATAATGTTAATGATGTTTGCAACAGGATAGGTAATAACTTCATTGAATAAGAATGGGTTGCAAAGAAAATTGGAAAATTAGTCCTTTGCACCCAGCTTATAATAACTTTTTTGCACCCAGCTTATCTGTTTTTAAATTTTATTAGCGTGCATTTTAAGTTTTAGCAACCCCAGATTAAAATCCTGGCTGCACCACTGTATAGGCCTAAAGGTAAAATTCAATAATTAATCAAATAATTGTTTGTCTCATGAATATGAATATATAATTAATATAGGCCTTATTATTTATTATTCAATCAAAATTACATAAAATTACGCATAAACGAAAGATATTCTATTTGGCTTATAGTTCGAAATGAGTTCAAAGGAAAGAGTTAGGAAATAGAGAGACGGGATAAAACAAAATAAAGAGGTATTTGAAGCCAATTTAGAGAAAGAAAGAGAAAGAGGAAAACAAAGAGAAATTGGAAAACAATATCTGATTAACAATCCAAGGAAATTAATACTAAAGCATGTGAGAAGACACCTTGCTTCGTATATATGTACCTTATGTGTAAATACACATATAATATATATAAGGGGTGGGTCTCTGTCACCACAGCATGGTGCATCCTAAGGTTGTGGATAGAGGATATGGCCGCCAGATATGGAGGGTAGCTGTGAATATGCTGAATAAGAGTCGCGAACAGATGACATGAGAGACTATAAAAACTTAAATATGAGTGAACTATCATGTAAAAGTTCTTAAAACATTCAAATTGTTGAAATATTTCACAATAAAACATTATTCTTGTTCATTAATTTGCACAGTGTAACATACGTAACAAAGTAATGTAACATACGTAACAGAAGAAAAAAAATTTAATTTCTGAAAATCGGCCTGAACTATTGAAACAAAGATACTAGATTAATGAGTGTAATCTTGGCTACCCAGAAAAAAATGTCCTGGAGTTCTTGAGTTACATAATTCACAGCGATTTCCATGTAACATTTAAGTGGTTCAAATCATACCTATCGGATAGAACTCAAAAGGTAATTTAATAAATGGAAATGAATCTAACTTAGGAGTTGTTAAAAGTGGAGTATCTCAGAGATCGATACTGGGACCTATGCTCTTTTTAATTTTCATCAATGACTTGCCATATAACTTAAGTGACGAATCAAAGGTATTGCTTTTTGCAGTGGTGTACTTGTAACAGGAATGTCACAAGAACATTTATAATCAAGAATAGCTACAAAGGTTTTTCACGAATTAATTACATAGTTTCTAGCTAATAAAATGACACTTAATATTGAAAGGACCCACTTTATTCAATTTAGAACAAAACATAGATGCAACCTTATAATTAACTAGCTTAAAAGAATGCCTGGTTTTTTTTATTTTGTAATTGGAAATTAACTTATGAAGGACTTTCGATTTTTAAATTCTAAGTCCTTATATAGGTATTTAGAATTTGAAATAGGAAGAACGACATTTTCACACTCAAACTATTCCCTCAGAAAACGCTTGATATAGCTTTTTATGGCTCATAGAGGATGTAGAATTTTGCATCCCATCACTTATACAGTAAGTTACACAGCAAGCCTGGTAGGGGTTCAAATAAGAAGAAACAAACATTTCGGTAACATTAAATTGTATTGTCTTTGCCGAATATTTATTTCTCACTCTCATGTAACCATAAACCCGTTTTGGGGATGAAATTAAACAGAAATGCAATATAACTTTCATACATTTCTCCCCAAAACATATTACCAAACCTCGTTTTGTTTTCTCTATGTCCAGGGTAGAGAAAGTTATGTGACTGCATCATTTTTACTTTCTCCCATATACGTAGTATAGAGAAAGTATTGTGATCGTGACAAAAAATCGAAGTCGAGATAACACCGGGAGAGCATGTTTCATGAAGCCTAGAAACCAAAAAAAGTATTTTTGGAATGACGTCTGTCCGTCTGTCTGTGGACAAGCACAGCGGGTAAACGGCTCGTTGTATTTACTCCATTTTTTGAAATAAGGACTTTTTCGAAATTTTGTTGAACCGCCCAGAAATTTAGCTTTACAACTGAAATATTAAGGGGACTTTTCATGAAAACTTTTTTAAAATTCTTTATTTTTGAAAAAATGGCTCTAACGATTTTAATAAAAATTGAAAATTGGAAAGTCTTATCTATGACCAATAAAATGGCTATATCCGTATTTCTGCAAAAATGACTTAAGGGGTACTTTACTCGTATCCATTTTCAATTTTTGTAGATTATATCCAATACTGTAGGCGATACATGAAAACCTACCACAGTAAAGTTGTAGAGAAATTTAAAATGAACATTTTTTGTTTTACACATTTCTTTATACATTTAATAGATATCAAGATAAAAACGAAATAAGGACGGCTTAAATGCGAATTTCAGAACATAATGTCAATTGAAATATGAATGACATTTTGTTGCCCCTAGCAACAAGAAAACTATAGGCCTAATGTACTTATTGTTGCAAATGCAGTCAGTTTAGCTCAGTCGTAATGAACACGCCAAAACCAATTACAGCGAGGTGGTATAGGCTAACAGGGAAGAGGTCCTGAGTTCAAATCAAACCTCGTGGCTGCCCAAATTGACTTGGGTTTTTCATGGTTTCCTCGTTCGCAAAAGCAAACGCCGGGTTTATTTTCCATAACTCATCGCCGCTATGTCAGTGGATATTATAATCGTTTAAACTGAATATTACATAAGAAGACATCACTAAACAATAGATGCAGATGACGCGAATGAGCTGTTACTATAGACTAATGGTTCACGCAAACATACTAAACACGTTATATGACCTACATGCAGTTAAAGCGTGCAATATAACCTAAGTAGTAGCAGTAGTGGCGAAATTCAAATATAAGTCGCTCCTTAAGCTCCGCCCATTCGATATTCACATTTGCATGGACTGTGTGATGTATTTTGTTTCTGAGCGAAGCAGAGTGACCAACTGTCCTTGTATATTGTCGCAAGTGCCTTGTATCCCCCTCTACATACAACTAAATAATGCATAACACTAACCACATAGTTAAAGTGCGCGAAGCGGAGGCGGAAGCCGTAGCCCTTGCATTTTCCAATAATGTACGATACACTGTTTGTAGGTTTCGAAAATGTGGCATATTATATCTCCCGCGAGGTTTGTCAGCCTGTCACCTCTCGTCTAGCGGTATGACGTCACACCTCCAACGTCCGATCACGAGTTTCTTCATAATACGAGGACAGAAGAATTTGCTAGATGGTGGTATAAAAGAAACTGCATCGGTGAGGGTGGGTTGGGTGGGACCGATTCATCCCAAGGTGCAATTTATATTTGAATTTTCCCGTAGTATTAGTACTAATAATATGAAGTTTTACTGCCATTGATTATTATTATTATTATTATTATTATTATTATTATTATTATTATTATTATTATTTCACAGTAAAAGCATTGAACATAAAGATCGACCCTGATGCTTTCCGTTCTAGATATTTGTTAGTTTTTATGAAAATGTAATAAGTAAAATTTAATTATCTCTTTAATTTACTTTTCTCTGTGCTAGCCTTTAACACGTATATGGGAGAAAGTTTGTGCAATATATTTTTGCACCATTTATTGTGGATTTCATTCTTTAATATTTATTTATAACATGAATTATATTGAATTATAATAGGAATTATATTAATTCTATAATTTGTCAAATTTTAGTTTCATTTATTTCCAAAGCCTTATGTGAAGACTGCCAACAATACTGTTGTCAAGTGAACTGTGATTTGGATTTGATATTTCTGTGTAAAAAGGGATTAAGTATTCTCAAAAACATTTAATTTTTGGCATTTAAAATCAAAATTTTTCAAAATCCTTTCTTAGTGAGCACCTACATTATGAAACGAAGGTACTGTCAAAATTCCAAGTCTCTACCTGTTATAGTTTAGGCTCTACGTTGATTGTCTGTCAGTCAGTCATTCATTCAGTCAGTCAGGACAAAGCCTCTATATATATATATAGAGATTATCAAACACAAATCATAGAAGGAATTAGCAACACAAAATTCTTAGGACTACAAATCGACCAAAATCTTGACTGAAGGCACACACTGACATGATAAGTCCAAAACTGAGTTCAGCATGTTTCGCTTTAAGAATTTTGAATGATATATTAAAACAGGATGCATTACTCATGGTATATTTTGCATATTTTCACTCAAGCCATTCCATTGTTATGTATGTTACATATGGATGGAATTTAGACCTCTACAGTGATTAAAATATAGTATTAACTGGAACTTCATACATACCAGAAGATAGATTCAAAGATGTGCTTCCAGAATATATGGAAGTTTTATTAATCGGTAATAGACATTAAATATTATTCTTAATAAAATGGGTGTTATGTATGCTACAAAAATTGGACACAGAATTTGAGTTTATCTATCTTACATGAAAATCTCTGTGAATTATCTAACACAACAACTCCAGGACATTTTTTTCTGGGTAGCCAAGATTACAGTCTTTAACCTAGTATCTTTGTTTCAATAGTTCAGGCTGATTTTTAAAATTAAAATTTTTTTTATTCTGTTACGTATGTTACATTACTTTGTTACGTATGTTACACTGTGTAAAATAATGAACAAGAATAATGTTTTACTGTGCAATAATTAAACAATTTGAATGTTTTAAGATATTTACATGACAGTTCACTTATATTTAAGTTTTTATAGTCCCTCATGTCGTTTGTTTGCGACTGCTTATTCAGTTTATTTGCAGTTACCCTCCATATCTGCAGGCCGTATCCTCTATCCGCAACGGTGTCTTCCCATGCGCTTCAGTTTTAATTTCCTTGGATTGTTAGTCAGTTTTTGTTTTTCAATTTCTCTGTTTTTCCTCTTTCTCCTTCTTTCACTAGATTGGCCTCAAATTCCTCTTTATTTCATTTTACCCTACTGGTATCTCTCTCTTTCTTAACTCTTTCCTTTAAATTCATTCCGAACAAATAGAGCATCTTTAGTTTTTAACTGTAATTTTATGCAATTTTGATTAAATAATAAGGCTCATATTAATTAGATATTTATATTAATGAGAAAACAATTATTTTATTAATTATTGAATCTTACATTTAGGTCTATACAGTGGCGCAGCCAGGATTTCAATCTGGGGGTGCTAAAACTTAAAATACATTCTAATAAAATTTTAAAAAATAATTACTATAAGCTGGGTGCAATTGATTTTCCAATTTTCTTTACAACCTGTCCTTATTCTACAGTGAGTCCCACGCAAGAGTTGGCCAATGACGCGGGTTTCTGCGTCGCGGCTGGCACAGCTCCAACTCCCGAGCGATCGGGTGAAATATCTACGCAAAAAATGCCGCGGTCGTTGTAATGATTCAGGTTATCACATTTACAGTTAAAATTACAATGAAAATAACCACGTACCTCATCACAAGAGATTATGGAAATGTTCTCCTCTTGCATCCAGACAATACTGGCACCTTTTTTAGGAAATTTTCTTTCACGCGCGTAAGTTCAGCTTCCGAGACAGAGTCACTTTCTCTTGTGATAGGCCTATCTGATATTGTCATCAAGTTCTTCTAACAGTATGTAAATATTATTTATGGGGAAAATTGAAAAATAAAGTGTATAGGTCAATTTCCCACACACAAGAAGAACTTAAAAGACAATATCACAAGAGAAATTAACTCTATCTCGGAAGCTGAACTTACGCGCGTGAAAGAAAAGTCACTAAAAAAGGTGTCTGTGTTGTGCTTATGCAAGAGGAGAACATTTCCAACATCTCTTGTGATGAGGTACGTGGTTATTTTCGTTGTAATTTTAACTGTAAATGTGAGAACCTGAATCATTACACCAACCGCGGCATTATTTGCGTAGATATTTCACCCGATCGCTCGGGAGTTGGAGCAGTGCCAGCCGCGACGCAGAAACCCGCGTCATTGGCCAACTCTTGCGTGGGACTCACTGTATGATATTACTAGATAGTACCGATTGCAAACATAATTAACATTATAGTCATCGTCGTCATCATCATCATCATCACATCAATCGTGTATATCATCACAAATTTCCATCTCACCTATTGTTTATAAAAACGTTTGGTATTCCATTGTTAACACATCACAATTCAAAGGATTTCATTTAACTTTTTAAATTTACAGTTAGGCCTATCATACCAGCAAGTCTAATCAGATCTGAATCTGCTCCCCCATAGTACTGGGTTCCGTGTGTCTTTAAAGTGATCATGTGAAGTGCTGTAGAAAATGAAAGTTTAAAAAACGACATTAAGACAATCAGATCATGAATAATAGATTGACAGAGAATTAACACTGGTTGTTACTGCAGTAATGTACAGAACTAAACATACAAAATTGTTTCGACTTCTGAGATGACTTGAAATTATTACTACCGGTACTACAGAAGATTTTGTCATATTCTGCCATTATGAATTCTGTAGCAAACTTGGTGCAGCGGTAGGCCTATTTGGACTCGATTTGGAAAATGTAAAGCAACGCTGCAAACTAATGAATTTGAAATTTAATGCGAAAATGGCGTGGCCCTATCTACTGGACGCCATATAATGCGGAAAACACTGTGTCCATATAATGTTAAAATTGTTTTGCCTCTAATGCGTAAATGTCGTTTGCTATACTATTATCTTGTCAATCATTGTAACAGTCTTACTTATCTCATGGGTTTCCGGGCTTCTGTTCAGTCGTTAGTCCTCTCTTCTCAGGCCTAGAATGGATTATGGGCGGCAGGTTTGTGACCACAAGAATCACACACACGAGTAACTGATATATACGTGTATTTTTACTAAGTTTCTCTGTTACACTATTCGTACAAATATTTGGTTGAGCTGAGGTGAGGCGTCTGGGACCCAAACTAATTAATTTAGAGGCACATCTCCACAATTTTTCTATCACAGAATTTAACACTTTAGAATTTAGTCGGGAAATACGAAAGTGACTTTTTGTGTGTTGTTGACGAATCCCCTATACCAGGGGAAGTCAACTACGTCTTGTGATGACGTTTGTGGAGCAAGAGCATGCGGATCCCTTGTGTGTGACGTCAGCAAGAGCGCACGGTAGTAGGGGTGTTTAGAGTATGCTAGAGCTAGGTACTAGAGGACCTATTCACTTTAGCTCTGTGGGTAGAACAACTTCTGGTTGGAAATACGGAGCATTTTTCAAAGTTATTGCAAGTACGCGATCCTGATAGTGTTCTCTCTGCAGAACATGTGTTAGTTCTGCAAAACATTCTTCTTCAGTTCGAATTGAGGTTTCAGGATGTGGAAAACCTTTCTCCAATGTTTAAACTTTTTGCTACCCCATATTCAGTTAATGTCAAAGACGTTCCTTGCCGGTATCAGTTGGAACTGCTAAACTTACAATGCGACGATCTGTTAAAGGACAAATAGGCCTACGAACATAAAGTGGTCTTGGGTAACTTTTACAGAAATTTCTCTGAAACCAGATTCCCGAGACTTGCCGCACGAATATTATGTAATTTTGGATCGACATATGTGGCCGAACAATTTTTTTCACTAATGAAACGTGCAAAGCTCAAATCAAGAAGTACATTGTTAAATCACAACCTAAATGTAGTCTTCGATTAAATATTGCTCAAACATTACGTCCCAACATTGATAAACTTGTTAAAGAAAAAGAGACAGGAAAGTCAGAAAATTGTTACTGTAATCTTGTATCATCTAAGGTGCAGACGAGCTTGTATGGTAATTAATTCAGTTCATTTTTTTTTATCATTTTTACTGTAGTGAATTATGTTAATTCAAATGATAGTAGCCTATTGTCTATTTTTGTCAAAGAACATAGATTTTGTGGAAAGGGAATTGTTCTCACAGAATAGAAAAATAGAATTATTTATAATATGTTAAACTGCTGCGCTGTAATT
Organism: Ectobius pallidus; assembly: GCA_964059195.1. NCBI lineage: Eukaryota > Metazoa > Arthropoda > Insecta > Blattodea > Ectobiidae > Ectobius > Ectobius pallidus. The sequence continues at coordinate 161,150,769 of CAXKWD010000002.1, forward strand.
AACCGATAAACTATCAAAAAAATCGATTGATGTTTCATTAACTCGGAAACACGTATTACGTAAGTTCTAACCCCCTAAATTCCCGCTGCCCTCAATACTAATGCCCCTCTCTTCCCCCCTGTTCACTGATGCCTACATTTCACATGCTCCTCGCAGAGATATAACGCGAGCAGTGAGAGCAGAAAGCAGTGACGTCACAGAGCAAGCTTCTGTCTTCCCCTGCCCTATACACTGATGTTATTTCTTTGGTTGGCCTGAGGTCCAACCTGGATACTCCTACCATTAAACTTCGGTAGCCTGTTCATTTTATGCACTCATCTAAATTTTCGTCCTGGAGGTTATGGCGTATAGAATAGAAGAGAAGTGATTTCCTGCTATAGCCGGAAAACTGAGTTACCCTTATTATTTTTTATATATCAGAATGACGTAATGGGTTTTATTATAGCATCCAATCAGATTGCTGGGGTAATTATTACGTAAGATTCCAAGCTCGTGATTAGGTATTTAAAACAAAGTGGGGGTGGTACTAATAGTTACTATGAGCCCTTTTTACAATTAAATGTATTGTAAAAATGCGTGAGTACATTTGTAAGGCGGCCAGGGCTCTCCAAGGGCTGTAGTGCCACAGTGGATGGATGGATGGATGGATGGAAAAATGCGTGAGATAGGAGATTTCTTACTCTAATTAATATAGATGAAGTCTTTAATAGGTCTATTCAACATAATTACTCTTGTCAACAACACTTCTCCTTCCACCCTAATGTGAACCTTTTAACATATACAGCATCTCTCCAAATCTCAGCCTTCCTCAGCTCCAAAGAATATTTCCCATGTCATAAATTTAACCCACTTGTAACCTTTTAGTCTGGCTGTCTCTATATATCCATTAGGCCTATATTTTCTTTTCATGTAAATTCCCATATAATATAATATACTCAGGCAGCTTTGCTTTACATAAAATCTGAAAAAATCTTAAACACGATTGGCTAATTCAATTGTTATGGCAGTGAATGCGTGATTTTTCATATTACTGAGTTCGACTTTAGTATGTGGAATAAGTAGAGCTTTATGAAGTCAGACTTAATAAAGTACGACTTTAAAGAAGACTATGAATACGAAAAACATATAAGTTGACTTTTCAAATAAGTTCAGCTTTATAAAGTCGGTTCTTAAGTCGCCGACTATGAATACCGGCCATAGTCTTTTCTGTTGATAATATGCTCATGTTCCCTTTATCCTAATCTTTTTTTTTCACTTTTTCTTTAGAATGAACTCTCTTCTTTTCTTTTTTTTATACACTTCCCTTTTTTTTCAACTCCCAATCCATTCTTCCCCTCCTTTAATATACATTTATGTACACATTTATGCCACAGTAGGCCATGACATAATAAGGTGAAAAGCTTGAATAAGCTGGATATTTAATTGAATTTATATAAAGATCTAAAGGCTTGTTATGAATATATTGCTGTGTTTTCTCATCCTATATTTATTTTGAAGCTCAGGTAATGATTGTAACTACTTTCTTGATATTTTACTGTTCACGCAAGCTATAGGTTCTACTAGCATTTTTCTACGTGTCTAGTATGAGTGTCTATTCAAATGTTCCGCTCAATGTAATATCGCTGAATCAGCTCTCTCAGCGCATTGATATTAGTATAAGCCCTCCGATTTCTGTGAATCCCCTTTCATCGACAGGTGCAGATGTAGAGGCAGCATGACATCACAGCGTCATGTTAGAACGTTAGTTAGTGTCGAGCCTCCACGCATGAGAGACGTGCTGGAGCTCAGTCTAGTATCCCGCCTAATTCAGACAATAGAACAGAGGTTTTCTATTAATTAGCGGATAAATACATAATACTTCTAATTACAAGTATTATCGTGTGATATTAATTAATCTATACTAGTTACAGTAGATTCAGTATTAAGCCGGCAGTTACACGAACAAGTCGCGTTCTGACACTGCTCTGATTTCCTAGTAACAAAGGCCTCTTCGCGCCCTTTGTATTTATACTAGAAATCGTAGGAATAAAACTTTATTTCAAGTTTTATTCAATCCAAGTAAATTATTCAACATAATTTACGCATTTTAAATATTCAAAGTGCATTAGATTCACTTGCAAGCTCCACGTAAGTACATAGCGTGTGACGTCATCAGTTAACCAAGAAGCTATATTACGTGAACAGTCAAGTGCTAATAACTTTAAATATATTCAATTTACAGTAAATTTTATTACCTTTAATTTGAGATATAACTCATTGGTAAAATACAAAGTTTACTAAATTACTTCCAGTGGTGCAACACTATTCGCGCCATTTTCCAGTTCATTGTTTCAACGTGTTTCTTTAATATAACATCAGTGTTCATATATTATTTCTTCAGTTTTACAAGTATTAATAAAGTGCAAAGTTTTTCATTACATGTTAGATTGTTAAACCAATATGATTCCTGGGATCTCTGTATCCAGTGTCCTCGTGATATAGTCCACTCTTGCTCTAATTGGTCCTCCGCTTCCCAGAGAAATTTTCCTATGTATTGCACATACATTGTTTCACTACGTTCCTAACATTCTCCCTTTCTTGGACCGGATATATTTTCCGTCCAATCCCGAACATTTGTTCCTCTAGAACCTGAACCCCAACATTACAGTCGTTAATTATGATAAACATTGAAGCTTATTGAATCTGTTTATTTTGCTTAGTTACACATTGCAACATGTCTTGTAAAGAAAACAAGCAGAGCTTCTGCCCTCAATGTGGCAAGATTTTCCAGACAAATCAAGGTCCAAAAATACACAGAAATAAAATGCATTACAATCATGATGATTCTGAACTGTTAAATGGCCAGTGTCAGAGTAGACTTCGGATTTTAGGTAAAAACCTATTTTAATCCTTGAGTGATATATGGACGAAAACTTGTATATGCATGTTTCATAAGTGACTATGCCTAAAACTGATACTTTTATAGGACCTAAAACAGCCTATTTTTACGTTAGAGCCTAATATTGCCTTTTTACTTGTTTTTTCCCCTCTAAAGTTCAAAATAAGTTATTATTTGTTATAAATTCTAGCATTTATTTTCAGTTCGTACTAAATTTTTAGCTCGGAATGAGCAATACATGACACATTTATGACATGGTTAAATAGTAAGGAATGCTTCGTCTTCAGTAGAAAAATTCGTTGGAATTCCCAAGAAAATGTAGTGTTTTTCTCACAATTAATGTAAGTTACTATTAGTCCCTGGTGAAGTGGAAGAAAAGACCTTACGGTCTTAATTTTCTCCAGGTTAAATAAACTATTATTATTATTATTATTATCCAGTAACAAAAAAAAAGTATATATAATTCTGTGTGCCATGGGCCTATATCTGTGTTAACTTAATGATTTTATAAGAGACTATTTTAAGATTTTTAGAACCTATTTTCATATTTTTAGAGCCTATTTTAGGTACCTAAAACAGCATTTTAGCGACCTAAAAGTCCGAAGTCTAGTCATGAGATACAGGTTATAAATCATGATACTGAAACCAAAACTACAACTTATTCTCCTGCTGTTAAGACTAGCAATTTGCAAAATAGTTCAAATAGTGCTGGGTCTTCGAGTATCTCTGAGGTTAATACTGATACAAATTTACGTATACCTGTGCACGAAATAAATGATACATTGAATGATCTGGAAAGGAATGAGCAACCTTCCGAATCTGCCTGTCCACACTGTGGCAAATATTTTCGAAGGGTAAAAATACATATTGTTCGAGCTCATCCAGAAATTTATAGGGATTCATTAGTGCAAAAACACGAACCTAACAACACAAGTGAGCCTGAAAATACAAGTTCCATACTAGTGCAAGATGATAATGAACCTCATTTGATTGATCTGAAGTTATGGGATCAAAATTTTCATCACTTTTAACAGAAGAAAGGGACAACAGCAAATTTAATACTCTTGTTACTGAATTCGCCTCTTTTCTAAAAACAGCTACGCCTCTCTATAAAGGTCCGGAAAAGTATTACAAAGCAAGGAAAAAATGGAAAGCTAATAATAAGCAGTCAGACTTTTCTCAAAGTAAAAATCCTCAACGATCTGATAAACATTTAAGAGAAAAACGGAAAAATAGATATCGTTATGAGGTTACTCAATTCTACTATTACTATAGAAGAAAACGGGCAGTTCAGAATATTATGTCCCTTTCTGAAAATAAATCTTGTGCAGTGCCAATCCAGGATATTTATCAATAATTTTCTACTTGTTTTGGAGAAGAAAATTCTCGTGTTTTAGATAAATATCCTGAACCTGAAAATCTAAATAGTTTAAATCCTGATGCAGATTTAAATTACATTATTACTAAAGAGGATATTGAAAATGCTATGAAACCCTTGAAAAATGATACCGCACCTGGCATTGATAGAGTTCTTCTGAAAGTTGTTAAAGAATTGAAGTGTGCAAATGTTATAAGTAAAATAGCAAATATTATGCTGCTTTGGGGTTATATACCGCAAGCTTTCAAAATAGGTAGAACCATACTAATTTATAAATCTGGTGACACAAATCAGTTAAAGAACTGGAGACCAATAACTATATTTTCCATACTACGCAGAATTATTGAGAGAGCAATTGAAAGGAAGTTACAATCTTTTGTTAAGATATCGGAACATCAGAGGGGTTTTATCAACACTCCTGGAACTTTCCTTAATTCTTCATTAATTGAAGCATGTTTGTAGGATGCCAAATCAAAAAAGAAAGACTGCTCTGTAACTTTTCTGGATGTTTCCAAGGCGTTCGACAGTATTGGTCACCAACACATTGAAAATACTTTGAAATCAATGGCCATACCTCAGAATTTAACATGTTTAATATTGAACTTAATTAAAGATAATTCTGTACAGATTGAATTAAATTCTGTGACCCGAACGAAGGCAATTAAGCTATCCATGGGAGTACCTCAAGGTTCACCTTTATAGCGTCTCCTTTTTAATTTGGCAATTGGCTTCTTTTTCATGGAACTTAGTGATAATGAATTAGCTTCGTCGTTTGGATACAATTTGCATGAGAATTTAGCTAATTTGTCTGTTCTAGGCTTTGCAGATGATATTGCTTTGTTGTCATGAAATAGGAAATCTGCTGCAGACATGACTGAACTTAGCAATCAGTGTTTAACACGCATTGGCCTTCAGCTGAATGCTGAAAAGTCCAAGGCAATCATTATTAATCATGGAAAACTAGAAGATACAAGTATTCACACCAATGATGGACTTACTATTGCTTCTATAGGCCCAGATGAAAAAATTTGATATCTTGGGGTTTCGTTCACTGATGAAATTGTACTAGATAAGCATAAACTGATATCTGATCTGAACACAAATATCAAAAAGTTGGTTCATTCTCCTCATATACTAAAACCAGAGCAGAAACTAAATATATTGAATCAATATATCTGGCCAACATTAGTGTATCCGTTGCAGTGTGCACCTTTAAGGAAATTGAAGAAAGATTTCTTAAATTATATGTTGACAAAATCATAAAAAGTGCAGTTAAAGAAATAATTGGACTACCAATGGATACCCCAGATGCAATGTTATACTCGTCAAGGAAAGTTAGAGGACTGGGTGTGATGAAAGCTTCATGGGAGGCTTATTTGCAAAACATAAACATATGTAACAGCCTAAAAGCCATACATAATGATCATCTTGAATTAGCCAGAAATTTTCCTCAATGAAAGCTTGCAAAGTCTGGGACTTGATACTGAAAATCCCACAAATGTAAGAAAATTAAGGAAAACACTGCGAGAAGAACAGTATGAAAAATGGAAGAACCTTCCACACAAAGGACAAGGGGTGTCTATTTTCTCTGATTGGAAAAAATGCAATTCATGGATCTCGAACAAGAAAGGACTTTCTACATCACAGTGGACAAATGCCATTAAAATGAATTCCAACCTGGTGGCTGTTCGAAGCGTCCCGGGCAGAAGTCAAACAGTCCATTGCAAACATTGCAATGAGATAGAAACCCTTTCACATGTTCTTGGCTACTGTCGTCAAGGGGAGCTTCTTAGGATCAATCGCCACAATAAAGTTAGAAATACAATTGCTAACTGTTTTCGAGAAACCCACAGATATGAAGTCTTTGAAGAGGTTCACTGTATCTCCAGCACTGGGTCTACAAAAAGAGCTGACATTATAGTCATTGATAGATAAAACAACAAAGGATACGTCATTGATCCAACAGTGAGATTTGAGAAAGGAGATAAGCAAGCTGCAGAGGTAAATAGAGAAAAACAACAACACTGTGAACCTTGTTGTGGTTATTTTGCCAAAAAATATAACATCCATCAATGGAAAGTCATTGGCCTACTGTTTGGTGCTCGAGGTGCTGCTACGCAATTTTCAGTGGGTATCTTCAGGCGCTTTGGGTTCCACACAGATATTCTAATGGACATTTCTCTACAAATCTTGCATGATTCTTTAGCGATAGTTCACAACCATCTGTACCAGTGTTGTAAAAAAGCCAGCTAAAATCATGATTTAGCTGGCTAAAATCAAATTTAGCTGGCTAAAATCAATTTTTCCTGGTTGGGGGAAGTGGGAGTGGGTTGAAATTTTGAAAAAATTATATTTAGGGCCCTATGGGGTTTAGAGGAAAACTTAGACACAAATGATTCAGTGGTTGTGGGGGTGAGGGTGGAAATTCAAAATTTTTAAAACCATGTATTGTGGGGTATCGTTGAAAAGCGCTTGATGAGTTATCTTTAAATCAACAACTAGTTTCTCGATAGCACTCATATAAGGAGAGATTTGAATTTTTGAAAGTCAAAAACACTAAAATATACCTCAGCCTGACGAAATGAATTTATGAGGACCAACTGAGAATAAAATAACCAATGAAATAAAGTTGGAAATATTAAAAATAATAGTTAAATATCTTCAGAACAATAATCCTTGGCCAAATTAAAAATGAAAAAATAAAAATTATCAATTAATACATAATTAACAACTCTCTTTAAAAAAAAAAATATTTCAGTTTTTATTCTACACTTACCCCAATAAATTCAATAAAAAGCACTATGAAATCTACCTCAGCCTGTGCCCTGTAGGCCTCCCTAAAGGGATTTTTTATACTTATTTTTCCATCAATTACACATAGGCTATCTGAAGTGTAATCACCTATCGCTGGAATTTTGTCAAGCCATAGAATCTTTACATCGTATGCCGGCCAGTTCTGCATCAATCGAAAGAGTATTTTCTTCATTTGGGTTAATACAAACAAAATTGAGAAACAGACTAGGCAATGAAAAAACCCAGGCATAATAAAGCAAATATGCAAGAGGTTTATGATGAATGGTGAATTTACCGTATTTACTCGAATATAACGTGCACCATTTTTGTCCATTTGTAGATTTCAAAACTGAGGTGCGCGTTAAATTCTAGTACAAATCCATTTCATAGGTCGGAGGTAATATTGATCTGCATAACGATGCATTGCTATAATTCTCTACTTCGTTCATTTTATCGGCCTACATCATATGAAATTTAATTTCTGAAACATAATGAAAAAATTGTTTTTGTCAGTTCTATAGTGCAAATGTGGAATATTGTGCATTGTCAATTTTAAACTCATTTAAGAGCTGTATCAGCTTTTATTGTGAAACATTCATTTAACGTTTTGTTTGTCCATTTACCAATACAAAATAAGCACCTCCGAGGATTCCAGTGATGAACACATTAGTGAATAATGATGAGCCATGCCTATAGGCCCACTTGTAGGCCTAGAACTGGCAGTTAACTGTAAATGTTTATTCTATAAAAACTATGACAAAATTCCAAATAAAATATCCTACTATTGATGCGCATTACATTTGCTAACAAACTCTTTTTTTTATGATTTTAAGTTTCAAAATCAGGGTGCGCATTAAATTCGAGGGTGCATTATACTGGAGTAAATACGGTAATGAACTATTGCTGGGAATTACACACTGAAGTGGTACAGTGAATCCCATGCAAGAGTTGGCCAATGACGCGGGATTCTGCGACGCAGCGGGCACAGCTCCAACTCTCGAGCGATCGGGTGAAATATCTATGCAAATAAAGCCGCGATCGGAGTAATGATTCAGGCTCTCACATTTACAGTTAAAATTACAATGAAAATAACCACGTACCTCATCACAAGAGCTGTTGGAAATGTTCTTCTCTTGCATCCACACAATACTGGCACCTTTTTAGGGAATTTTCTTTCACGCGCATAATTTCAGCTTCCGAGACAGAGTTAATTTCTCTTGTGATATTGTCTTTAAGGTCTTCTGACAGTATGTGACTATTATTTATGGGGAAACTTCAAAAATAAAGTGTATCGGTATAGATCAATTTCCCATACATTGGAAGAACTTAAAGACAATATCGCAAGATGCGCGTAAAAGAAAATTTTCTAAAAAGGTGCATGTATTGTCTGGATGCAAGAGGAGAACATTTTCAACATCTCTTGTGATGAGGTATGTGGTTATTTTCATCGTAATTTTAACTGTAAATGTGAGAACCTGAATCATTACACCAATTGTGGCTTTATTTGCTGTGCCCGCCGCAACGCAGAAACCCGCGTCAGTGGCCAACTCTTGCGTGTGACTCACTGTATTAAATTACACTAAATACAATTTCAGGTTTCTGAGCTTGTAACTTTCAAATTTGTGATGTTTGGAATTAAGAACATGAAAGAAACTTCAATTATTTTTACTCAATTTGATTTTATCCAGATAAAATGCCTGGCATTTTTCAAGTGGATAAAACTAGTAGCTCTGCATTTGCACTCAGTAGGCCTAAGTAGGCCTACTACAGGTTCTGAGCTTGTAACTTTTAAATTTGTGATGTTTGGAAATAAAAACATGAAAGGAACTTCAGTTATTTTTATTCAATTTGATTTTATCGGGATAAAATGCCTGGCTTTTTTCAAGTGGATAAAACCAGGCCGGCTTTTTCATAACAACCCTGATCTGTACTCAATAATATAATTTCAATAAACTTTTAATAATGGTTATGGCTGTCTCTGTCCAAGAGGTCTGTTAATGATTATCATTCTAATTTTCAATTAACGTGATTTTTCTCCGCCATCTCATTGTTATGCATAATATATGCATTTTTTGTTTTAAAACTCTTAGATAATTTATTCGTAAAATTGTCTTTAACAGACTGATCTAGATAGGCTGTCTCTTGTGGTAATCCTGGACAGGGCAGCTATAATTATTGTTATGTTCTCTCCTCCCTCATCTTCAGGGTTCCTACCCTGCTACTCTCATACCTCCCATTACCCTCGGATACGCATAAAACCAATATCCACATCAGCAGCCATCCTCTAACCGTCTACTTCCAACTCTCAATAATGTCTTTTGACTTCTCTTTCATTTAACATTGTCCGCTACATGGAAACATGGAAAATATTTCATTCTCAGGAATAAACCAGATATAGCAGTGGACTTTGCTCTCTCAGGACTGTACATCCCACACAGGGTGTGCAACTGTTGCAATTATTTATATAAAAATCTTTTCTGGAAGATCTTTTATAAATTACTTGGCCTGATTGTTATAAATTTATGCTTAACCAAACTAAAATTACTTTAACATACATTGGCCATTATTGTCACTTACTGGTACTTTTTACTGAGCAGCTTTCATTTTATATTGAACATGTTTATCTTAATTTTGTTGATTGTGACTTAATTGGATAGTTTCCCTTAGGGTAATTCATCTTTTTTGAATAAAGTGTTTCTTTCTTTTATTTCTTTTTTATTAGAGTGCATGAATTTAATTATGAATCACAAGATATTTATATCTTTCAAGGTGGATCTTAAACTCAATAAAGTTGAGAACCTCTTCTTTAACTCCCTCCAATTGTCTGTGTTTAGTATTGTAGTATTACACTACTGTAACTTTTTGTTTTATCTGTTTTTGCAGGATATGGGCGCCGAGATGTTGTAGAATTCCTTCTGGCTGCAGGGGCTTCAATTCAGGCTCGGGATGACGGTGGACTTCACCCTTTACACAATGCTTGTTCATTTGGACATGCAGATGTTGTTCGGTTATTATTAGAAGCTGGGGCAAATCCAAATACTCGTGACAATTGGAATTACACCCCTCTTCATGAAGCTGCTATTAAAGGCAAAGTTGATGTTTGTATAGGTGAGTTTAGAAGGCTTAGGTGATGTTTGTATTTTGTGGGATTAGTGATCAGTGATAAGATTATGTGATTGGATTGGAGTATTTTCTAAAGTGATTACTAGGATTAAACAGATTTTATGTAATATTAAAATAAGAAATCTGCACCATCTTAGACACAAAAAATGACCAGCAATAAGTCCCCTTTGGAACACTTCATTTGCATTCATGATAGCTTGGGTTCACATGCAAAGAAATTTCTTTTCCAACTGGAGAATGCAGGTAATTTTTGTCGATGTTTTGAATTGTAATGATCATAAAAAAAGAGCCATATTAACTTATTTAAATTGCTTTAAAATGTTGTTCAACATTGAACAACAACATTTTAGAGATTTTATTATTGACAAGGCGGAGCTATTGCATTATAGTAATTTAAATAAGTCAATATGGCTCTGTTTCATGAACATTGGAATGATTTCAACTTTTTAAAGACTTTAATATTGACAAGGCGGAGTTACTGCATTATAAGGGCCTGTATTACCACCTGCCAACAAATCCTCCAGATACATGACTTCCAGATAGCTTAACTGGAAGATGCCGTGTAATACCACCGCTGAACTGCTACCGGCAAAAACGCAGTAAAAATTTGTAAAATGGTCCTTACCTCGCTGAGCAGAGAGGTGTGTTTGTTGTAGTTCGGTAGTCCTCCGCTAGGTGCGGCAGCTCGGATTTGTATTTGTACAATTAAATTACATAACAACATATCGTTTTAAGTGCATTAATCTATTTGTTCAATTCTATTTCATTCATATGTGAGCATAAAATGACAATTTTATGTAAATTAAATCTTCCGGCATCAGTTCTAAAATTCAGGTGGCTAGGAAGCTTTCGGCTTGCGCCATCTTGTTTCAACCAAGATTCCCTAACTAGCAGTTGGAAGCTTGTCAGCCACTCCATCCTCCTGCTAGCTTATCTGGAAGTTGTCTTGCCAGACTGATTTTGTCAGGAGCTCATAATACGCAATTCTTGGCCAACTTCCAGATAAGTTCTCTATCTGGCAGATAAATATGATATCAGCAGATCATCGTACAAGCCCTAAAAGTTTTTAATTGTTCTAAAAACGTATAGATCAACTGTTATCTGTGTTATCTCAACTCCATAGTATAGGAATAATGTTGTGATCTAGTAATGTAGAGACTGCTTGTTGAAACTTCAGCACTCATCTTATTGATTGTTGTGTTTTGTTGCACTTTTATTTGTTTTCTGTTTTGTTGTTTGTGTTCTGCATGACAATTATTGGGTATTGTAACCAGGCATATTATTTACATACAAATAAGTTATTTTTCTTGTAAAATGTAAATTAATTCTGGGAAGAAATCTTGTTCTATTACAGTAGTAATAACATAAAAAGTTTTGACCAGTAGTTATCTACAAGTGATTTTGCCTTCTCCAGAGAACAATAATAATAGCCTCTTTTAAGAAACCAAAATATGCATAATGTGCTGTGTACATCAGCTGTTTGAGAGTAGAGTTCCTCTTGGTTTTCGAGCTATTACTCTCGTAGTTACTGCCTTTATTGTTGTACAAATTCCCTGCAGGATTGAAAGTAGGATGGCGCTGGGATTCTTTATGCAAATGATGATCACTCGGTTTAGCCATTATTCCATTTATTTACACTTTATACACTATAACTAGGGCCCTGATTTATTTGTGAAATAAAACGGCTGATTTCGGTATTAACTTCCTTCTATTTCGGTGGGTATTTCGTGAAATAAATTACTTTATTCTACATTGGGAACATTGCGCAATGATAAACTTTGCTTCTTTATTTACATGAACTAACACCCCCCTCATTTCTATATTCTTCTGCCCTTGTATGAACTGAAGTAACTTTCTATTTAGACATGATTAGAGTTAATGTTGGAATATAATTACGAGAAATATTATCGTAATTTCTACTAAACACCATCAGATAGCCATTTGCAAACAGAAGTGCCAATCATATCACTGTGGATAAAAAACAAAATCTGTTAAATACAAGTAACAATCATTCTACACTCTTCTGCTGTAATCGATTATAGGCAACGCTAACTTGGCAAAGAGATGGCAGGAAAGGAGAGTACTCAACAGTACAAACCAGGTCACAGACAATCTTTGTGTAAATTCTGCAATCTTTGTAATCGATCACAAATATCGATATATCGGTAAATCTTTGACAGCCACAGAAACAGCAGAAAAAAGCACGCTGCTAAGAAATTAAAAATACAGTACACCAAAACACAATATTGTGATTTTAAGGCACATTTCGTGCTCATTTCTCACTTTACGGACAGAAGGGGCATATTTCGCGCTTATAGACACACTTCGCGGAATCGAGTATATTTCGCGATATTTCGTGGATTCAATTTGGCTCATTTTAAGCATATAAGAGCTAAATATAGCTAAGGGAGCTTGTTTTATAAAATTTTGCGCTTATCATTGTTACCAAAAAATACGGCCCCTAACTATAACCCTTCATTCGTTAAATACTACTATCCCTTCCATTGTGTTCATCCCCTGAGCACCCCCTCAGGGATCTTTATATAATTTACAAGAAAACGTCCTTATCCATTACTATCCTTGCAGAGACCATCAAACACGTACATAGCGACCACCGGATTTTCAGAGGAATTTATACATCAATAATACCAGCCTGCATGCGGGCTAAAACAACCCTGGTCTTTATTCACAGGACATGCCGGCTACAACTACCCCCTCACGAAAAAAGTGATCGCCCTCGATCAATAAGCATGGGCAAAAGGAAAAGAAAAAACAAACAAAAGAAACAAAACTCATCGGGGATGTGAGGAGACAAACTTGAACATACACAAGAATATAACACACCCTAAGATAAGAAAATAAAATAAAAAATCACAGGATTGTGTAAGGATCCACACCCTGTGTGATTACCATCCTACCTCCTCGAAACATTCACATGAATAAAAAATGAGAAATCCCATACACAAAAAAAGAATTGTTTGCATATTTCAGCACATCATATAAATATTTAAATCTGTCCGCTTGGGTTCTGAAGATCCTGATTTATTTATATACACAGTTAAGAGTATATCATATACCACAACACTTCGCCGATTTCAGCTGACGTTATCAAAACTTGCCTTACCATGATACACTAACACATGATATGTTCAGAAAGAGTGAAAGAATGATTATCTCATCGTTTGCTCTCTTCATGTTATGAAATGATACACTCAAGCTAGATAGCTGTAACCTTGCATGTAGTACAATCTGCTCTCTCCTATACAATTACTTGCTTAGTTAAAGCATTTTAAATACTGTGAAGTGTATCTGAAAGAACTATCGACTTCTTTAACCATTATCTCATCACGACCTCAAACAAATACCAAATCTTACCCTCATAAAAATAACATTTAGTCCTCTTTGGCTGTTAAATCTTAATACTTTTCCCTCTCATCTGTTTCCAAAAATAAAAATAAAGGGTCACTGGGAGAAATTCCTGGTCATGCACTCATATGCCCTAGCACCAAAATCAAAAAGCTTTGGAAGTTCTGATTGATATATGGCATTGGCCGGAAGCAGATGGCTACAGCACTATTTGTTTCTGCCAGATAAGCCCTACTCGAAGTCCTGCCCTCATTGCGTAACAACTCGCTCTCTGTTCCCAAGATACTAACTCCTCAAAAATACTTATTAAACAAACTAGCATTGTAGGAAATGTTAGGCATACTCATCTTACATAACAAAATAAAATTACTCTCTGATGTGAGATATGCTGACCTAGCTAGAAAAGAAAAACACCGGCTGGATATTTTGATACTCTGAATTCTGTCCATATACACCCCAAAGTCAGGAAACTAAACCATATAAATAACAAATATTGCTTCACGTGGGCGATTCTAAACTATTTCCCTGCCATGAATTTAGGAAACTTACCTCATTACTGCCATCACACTTTACAGATAAAACTCACAATGATACCAAAATTTAACATTCACATACTTATTTGCACTTCTTCCGCTATACTGAATGGCTCACACAACACACTTATACACAACAACACAAAGATTTTGCTGCGTGGGTTGCCTCTGTTTGTAGTTAGGTTAGAATAAGAAAGAACAGGAAGGTACTGGGTACACCAGGGCCTAAGATCAGAACGCAAATAAGAACTAACCCAAGCGCAAGGGAGAGGGGAGAAAATCCCAAGGATCACTTAAGGCAGAAACTCAAAAATTGCAAAACACCAGAAATTTTATTCCTTCAAATGGAATAGAAAAATTTACAAACTATTATAAAACTTCATCAAAAACATTCAACATTAAATAATATAAGATACCCAATCAACAATGATATACACACTATATTCATGGGTTTAGATCTCTTCAATAATAAAAAAACAACAATATACAAGATACAGCCTGACTCCGTTGTACTATTTGATTTGGGAGGAAGATAAACATCTATATCTATATAGGGATTTTCTAGATCGGGTCACTCCCACAAGAACAATATCTGATAAACTACCAAGTAACCAGTATAGTAATTTCAATACTTGGATATACGTATATGTATTACATAAATATAATTAGCCACCAACGTTCCAACTCTAATATATTTACCAAACTTAAGGAGTACCCAATAATTTTAAATATGAAGTATAAAAGGTTAGCTCCCAGCTTTGCACCTTATCAATAAATTTCTTTAGGGCAATTCAATTCAATATGAAAGACAAGTAATGCCATGTCAGATCGGCATACAAAAAACTTATTAATCGACTAGGATATTTCAATTTCCTATTAGAAAAGGGGCTTATGCTGCATATGAGTTAAGCCAATTACCAGGCTTACAATAAAAATAAAAGGACAAGCAGAATTACAAAATCGCAAATTCATAAGCGATTAATTCAAAATTGAATATAGCTAGAATCCACTTTAGCTATAAAATGCATAATAGGTTAAGCCTGCAAAAAGATTAAGTGGGAAATAGATTTACCAATAGTATACTCAAAGGTAAGAATATCAAAATTGAATATAAGATAAGGGATAGTTCTCTCGTTATAATATACAACCATAGGTTAGGCCTATACAAATATTAAGTGGCAAGGCAAAATTTTACAACTTATATTAATCAGTACAGATTCCCAAATTGAATATAGAAAAAGTATAGTTCTTTCAAAGCTATAATATTCAATTATTGTTTAGACCTATACAAATGTTAAAGGGCCAAGCAAATTTTACTATATTATTATATTATATTATATTATTATATTAATAAGTACAGATTTCCAGATAGAATATAGAAAAAGTATATTTCATTTACGGTATAAATTACCTTGCAGATTTATTATACAATACTATACTATTTACTGTTATTATGGAAGCACTAAAATATACATTTAAAAACATGACAAGACGTGCAGCAGTGAAAGAAGCTGCAGCAGCTTGGCGGGCAGCTCTAAAAGCAGTTCGTAAGTTCCTGGAGTTCTCTGCAGATGTGAAGGACCTAAGAGGATGACAGATAAACTGAAGACTGGAGTGACGAGCCTTACATAGATCTCACTAATTAGAAAATATAGAATATTTCCTCTAGCGCCTGTGTTTCAGGAAACGTCCCCAAAATGCTAGCAGCGTTTCCTCTTTGAATGGCAAGGCTGATCTTCTGCCGTAGGAAATCTGTAGACCGTGAATCTCCAGTCAGGGCCTCCAGATGTCTTCCTATTTCTGACACCAGGATCTTCGCATCTGTGCACCAAGGTCCCATCGTCTCCACAGCGAACACAGTAAAATTGTAATTGCTAACCAGATCTTTATATTTATTCAGCTTTGTGCAGATTGCTGATGCTGTGGCTGAGCCTGCTAGTTTGCATGTGTTCGGCAAATGAGATGGTGCGAAAGTGTCAACACAAGTGACATCCCATAATAACGATTTTCCTTTAGACCATGGTATCAGAGTTAGGCCATCAGGTCTTTTTCCATCACTGCGGCTTATACCCATAGGTTCTAGGACTGAAGGAAAGCCTGCAGATACAAGTGCTCTCTTGATAATGTCGTTAATTGCATGGTGTCTTGCAAGTCTGCCGCTGTTCTTAAAACAACTTAAGCCATGGTGTCCAGAGGCATCAACAGGTGTTCCACATTGACATTTATGTGGGAAACAGATCTTCGTGCCTAACCTTAAAGCAACAGCTATTTTAAACGACATGTTGTCAAGTAATGTTCCAATATTGGAAGATGGAATTGCCTGAAGCCATGATCCTGATTCTTTCTCTCGAATTGCCAGGTATTGAGCACGCTCTGCATCCAAAACTGAAGACCTGAAAAGACTCTCATAGGTATTCGAGGTGAGGATGAAATCACAGGACTTCTGTATGTCAGGATTAGATGGTATGCCATGATCATTTGTAATGCTGGACCACTTAACCAGAGCATCGGTCAAATGAGAAATATCGATTTCATCACCGTGATTGGGAAGAATTAACTTAACAAAATCGATAACCCCATAAGCAGAAGCCAGGAAAGCAGGCAAACAAACATCGCTGACGCTACGAATTCCAAGTCCTCCGAAAGAAACGGGCAATGAAGCTAAGGTCCAGTTGCTGTCTTCTAGGCGAATGTTTAAAATTGATTCCAAACAGTTCCTCAACAAAGCATCAACTTCTTGAGTGAGAGAAGGAAAAAGCCATAATGGAGTTGAGCGAAGACAGTACGTCAATTTAGGAATCGCAAAACAATTCTTTAGCAGAAAGTAAGCAATGTGGGAAGAAAGTGAGCTCAGTCCATCAAATAATCTTTTCATTGTCTCCAGCTTATCTCTAAGATATGGCTCAACAGCCGGAAGAAAAATGGGACAACCAAGAAGTGTTAAGTCGGATTTGGAGACTACCTTTATCCCTGGAGAAATTTTTTCAAAAGCCGTGATAACATCAGGATCTTGCTCAGAGGAAAAATATAGCTCGCATTTATCTGGGTTTATCTCCAAACCGATAGCTTTTCCAGCATCTATAATTGATGTGAAATCAGATAAGATCACCTCAGGATCCCCTGCCAGAGTGCCGTCATCTAAATAAAAAAGATTTAGAGGGCTACGTAAATCGGAAATAACAGAGTGTAATGTGAGACTAAACATTAGTGGCCCCAAAGGATCTCCCTGTTGCACTCCAGTCTGAGAAGGTATTATTTCAGTGTTGTAAAAGAGGTTAGAAGGGTTCCTATAGGCTTACCACATGTAGCCATATAAGTTAGGAATCTTGCTCTTAACTATTTCCAGCATGGAGTCTCTTGAAATACAATTGAAGGCATTTTTGAAATCAATTTTCAAAAGGATGTTGCGTGTATTGTCATTTATTTGAAGGTAGGTGCGCACGGTATGAATAATTGCTTCGCATCCTTTTGAAGTACCAAAACCCAGCTGGCGAGGCCTATGGTAATCACCAATCTCTTCATAACAGGAAAAACAAGCTATCTTCGCTGTAAGACGGCGAAAAGTATTGTCTATGGCGATCGGACGTAATCCACCAGTTTTCTTTCCAAGAGCAATCAAGGAGGGTCCATAAAAATGAGGGCATATTTCATTGTTAACTTTGCCGGCCAGCATGAAATTGACAAGCTTAGTAATCGCAAGCAGGAGGCGTCTGCCGGAATCCCCAGAAGACTTAGAAATAAGATCTTTTAGGTGTTGGGGACGAATTCCATCCATGCCCGAGGCAGAGCCATGAGGGAAACTGTTTATGGCACGTGAGACCATTTCATGAGAAACAGATAAATGATCTTCATCTATGGCAGGAGGTTCAGGAAACAATAACGGACGAGAAGGTGAAGGATGCTTACTTTGCAATTCTTCAAATGAAGCTCTTGTAGCATTGACTACATCCGATTCCGAAGACAGAATCCTAACAGCGCCTCTAATATCACCATCAGAAACTTTTAATTCTGCAAGACGTGATTTAGATATTTTAGCCTTATGCCTTTTGGAAGCAGAAGACAACTTGAAAGCTTGGATATTTTCTTTAATTTTCGAAACTAAAGACTTCTCTTCCTTCTTGACTGACTTAGCTGGTACTCTCAGTGCAATATAGGCATATAACATAAGGTCTTGCCAGTTTTCGGCTTTATTGTCTGAAACACATTTTTCAATTATATGTGCCAACTTTTCTGCTGCAAAGCATCTGGCACTTTTCGGAATTCTCCTTAGAATATTGATATTCATTTTGCAATGAGAGAGTTTAGACGGAAAGTCATTTCCGCTAGTCCTATTGGAATGTAGAGGAACATGATCAAATGCTTCATTCGGATGAGCTCTCGCCCAATGTATCCGTAAACCCCTAACTCCTTTATATGTTTTACCATCGTTGTTAGCACAAAGTGGGCATGTAACAGCTTCGTAGATAGAGTCTGAAGAATTTATAGATGGTATATGAACATTAGATTCGCATGAAGGGCAGAGCCAAGGAGTATCGGACTCTCCTTCTTGTAAGACTTGATCATCGCAGAGCCCAACGCAAGAGCTGTGGAACCAGAACTTGCATGCACCACAGAAGATTAGAAGAGTCTGCGATGTATTAGAATCATCACACAAGGGACAATGAACGGAAACACTTTCGTTCATGAGGAACTAAAAAGTATGTGTTTTAGTCAAACAGTTATTGTTTTCTGATTTCATCTATGTCAAGACTGTCAAAATCTCAATAGCCTATGTAAATAGATGCTAAAAACTTTTTCCCTTAGTAACCACATCAACAAGCCAATATAATCTGTAGTAAAATGTGAATTTTCTTGCTTCAAAAGAAATGCTACACTTCACAAACATTTATAGCTATATTAATAAGTACAGATTTAAAGAATGGAGTATAAGAAAAGTATATTTCTTTAGCTATAATGTTCTGTTATAGGTTAGGGCTATACAAATGTTAAATGGCCAAGCAAATTTTACAACTTATTATAGTAATAAGTACAGATTTTCAGATTGGAACATAAGGAAAGTATGGTTCTTCAGCTATAGTGTTCAGTTATAGGTTAGGCCTATACAAATGGTAAGTGCCCAAGCAAATTTTACAACTTATTATATTAATAAGTACAGATTTAAAGATTGGAATATAAGAAAAGTATAATTCTTTAGCTATAATATTCAATTATAGGTTAGGCCTATACAAATGTTAAATGGCCAAGCAAATTTTACAACTTATTATATTAATAAGTACAGATTTCCAGATTGAATATAAGAAAAGTATGGTTCTTTAACTATAATATTCAATTATAGGTTAAGCCTATACAAATATTAAGTGGCCAAGCAAATTTTACAACTTATTATATTGACCAGAACAGATTTAAAGATTGGAATATAAGAAAAGTATGGTTCTTTAACTATAATTTTCAATTATAGGTTAAGCCTATACAAATATTAAGTGGCCAAGCAAATTTTACAACTTATTATAGGGTCAATCCATATGAAGTCAACCAACACTGGTTGCTTGACCATTTAAAAAAAAATTCATTTTTTGTCAGATATCACCCCTATATACCAATAGTACAAAACGACAAATATTTTATTTTTACTCGGTTCCGTTTAGAAATGGCGGCCATCTTTCAATCATGGCGGACAGCTATTTTTGCATTTGTAGGTGTTTATGCAAATGCAAATATCTCTGGACTGGGAAGTGATAGAGCCTTAAGAAAAAAAGCATTATTCTCAGTAGAGTCTGGGCTACATTTCTGGTCAAAAGCATTGGTTAGCTTAATTCACTTTTAAATGGTGAAAAAGGGGGCTAAACCTGAACAAAACTTTTGCAATATTATGACTTTTCAGGGTGTCACTATCTTACCTTGGAAAGAAATCTCGGGTGTCAATTTTTTGTAGGAGGTACATATGTACCAGTACTTTCCTGGAATAAAATACAAAGCCACACATTTGTTTGCTTCCATTATTTAGGACTCTCAGAAAATAATGATTTTTCCAAATTTGACCAATTTTAGGCCTAAATATCTCTGGTTGGCAAAATAGGAAAAATCTAATTTTAGGCTCAATTCAAGGTCTATACGACACTAAGCTACTGTGAAAATTTCAAGTTTGAGACTCAAGCCAGAATGAAATTATGCTTGATACAACAAAGTGAAAAAATCGTATAGTAGGCTATATATGTAACACCCTCAATATCAGCCTTAATTAATACTGACATTTTAAAAAACGATTTAGAGCCTTAACATAACAATTTAGATACCTTTTCACATAATCACATGTGATTACATTTGGTGTTTCACCAATAGATGGGATATCTCCTCAGATAGGTGAGGTTCAATATTGTGGGATCGTCCAGTCAATGTTGTCAGCTCCATTGCGTTAAGTTTTCTCAGAACATTAGTCAGAGGAACCCACGTTGAGTCTTTGTTGTTCTTCTGAAAAGAGGTTCTTGGTCCTGCTGGATGATAGAAAATCACGTGAATGTCCCTATTCTGCACACTGATGTCATCTACCTCACCCAGCCACCACTGACCATCATATACACAGGCAACTGTGTCTTTGATACTGACTGTGAGAGGAATAAATTTGCTCACGTGTACTTCCACATAGTCTGTAGAGCATGAAGTTACATAGCACCTCATCTTGCTTTCTGAGAGAGGATCAAATCGGTGGTAACTCCTGGTCCCAAGAACTTGTTGGCAACTGTCGAATCTTTCCCTCAGTTCTTCAGCATGACCCTGAACCTCTTGATTTGTAACATAGAAGTAAATAATTCCTTGTATGTGTTGTGAGCAAAAGTTGAACAAGTCATTTGGTGTTAATATTTGGTTATTGGATGCCCTTTGGAGGCTTGCCCTAGTTGCCTCCCTCTTCGTGGTTCCACCCACACCATCACAAGCATTCTTTCCATGTGAGGAAGCAAAGAAGTGCCACTCACAATCAAGACCAAAATCCTTTTTGTGATTGCAGATGTTTGCAAAATTCTTCTTGTTCTTATATTGGCTAGAGGCACCATCTGAATAGTAGATAATCTTCTTGACTTCAGGGATAGTAGCTTTGATGTGTCTGATGAGATGGGTTTGGAATGTGTGTACAGCTGCAGTGTTGTGCTCCATGTGATCACTGATGATGCAAATACTCTGGTGCTTCAGTTGGCCCCCTTCATGACAGTAATACACAAAAGGATGGATTGTGGCTTGACGGTTTACCCAGTGATGAGATTGGATCTCATCCTGAATTACAAAAGAAAAGTTTTCAGCAAAATCAGGCATTCAGAAGAATTGAGGCTTGCCTTTTTGTCTTTTAGAAATTGAGACTGAACTTTAGAAATGTAGTGGTGTTTTTTTAACTTGTCAATCTTCTGTGCAAGAGTTTCAAAAAATTCATCTCTAGGTGTCGTCAGAGTCAACATCTCGGCTCTATCAACAGTGACCCATTGCTTGTAGAAAATTCTTTCTGGTATTTCATCAGTTTCTTGGGCTTCAGTAAACATTTCAAGTATAGCTTGCTGTCCTGGACATTGATCACATTCTTCCATCATACATATGTATCCAGTCATGTCACAAACCATCATATCCAGCAGTTCTTTATAGTCGACATTCAATTTTGCTCCTTCAATCATAAGTTTGACATTTTGGTGGTACAAGCAGACACAGACAGTGTGAGTTCCCGAAGCTCCGGCAAGAATACACCATTTTGGCTTCATTTCACAAAACTTCGACCTCTGAATGCCACATTCTAGATGTTTGTTTTTGAATTCAACATAGAGCTCATTTAGATTGCACAACATAAGCCTTTTTTGTTTGTAAACTTTTTGACCATCAATTTTCACAGAGACAAAGTCCTTTTTGCCTGGACATAAGCGGCTGTACTCATCATCCTCAAAGAAATCTACCACTTTCTTGGCAGTTACATCTGAAATTCTGACACCTTTCTTTTTTCCCAACACTGGCAATATGCCTTGATCCTTCACCAGTTTCCTTGACAACCTAACAAGATGCACTGAGACATTAAACTCAGTAGCTATTTTGTCTCTGGACCAAGAATTTGGAAGTAGACTAATAATTTGTACTTTTGTTTCTTTGTTTGCTACCAAACACTTCTTTTTTAGCTTTTCGATCAGTTCATCATACTCAAATGATAGAGACTGCTGGTTTGGCTCACTGTCTTCAATATCCTCATCAAAACATATTTCCAACTTTTTTCTAATAGCTTCAGACACCTTCTTATACTTTGCTTTTAAAGCCCCTTTTCTTTTATCAGAACTAAGTTTTTTAATTTTGGCTGCAGGTGACAATTCCAAACTACTACAAGCTGCATCAACCTTCACCATATTTTCTGTTTTGTCTACATATTCATCACTAACGTTATCAACAGTAGCAGTATGAGCAGTAGGCCTAACAAAGATCTTTGTGTAGCATGTAGGGCATAAGGATTTCCCTGGGACAATATTTACAGGGAAGTGTTTTTCCTTAAAAATATAATCCATTTTTATTTCCCTTAGTCCCTTAGACACTGATTTTTTGTGCACTTTTAGAGGGTCACATCAAATGCGTCCAAAGAGGTGGTTGTACTGTGATAAAAACTTGATTTCATGATACTTGCAGATGAGGGAAAGATTTGAAGATATTCGTAATGAAAGCAATGATTTTTCTTCAGAACTATATTCACTGAAATGCCTTAGTCCCTTGGGCACAACACCATAAACATTTCTGTGGCACAGTTCATTGGTCAATGTTCCTATACAGCACTGAGGATCCATCTTGGTCTATTCAGAACACTACCAAGCAAAAAGCACTTCTTCACCCTACAACTGCATCCAACAAACTGAATAACTGGCTGGAACAGTTCATGTCTCAGCATGAGCAGTTGCATGTTTAGACTTGTCTATACCCTCTCATCTTGCTCCCCACTGTGACTTTCCATAAAAGCAAAGGTTGATTGTTCCCTACTCAGGCATATGAAAATTAACTAAGCACCAAGCAAATTGTGTACAATTAGTTATAACTGGTAATAAGGGAAATCCAAATTCTAAAACTGAACAGACTAAAATAATATACGCCTACATACATACAAACAAAAATTGATTCAGATTTATTTTTTCAATTGAAAACTTGTAGGCCTATCCTCTATAATTTATTTTAGCAGACCATAATGATTTATAATTAGGCTTATAATATGTAAATGAGGCCTTAAAACCATTAAATATTGTGGACTAGGGTGATTATTTATTTATATATGGTTCACACAAAGCCTCATTATTTAAGGAGTTTGTTTGATACATAACTCCATTCTGGCTTGAGCCTCAAACTTGAAATTTTCACAGTAGGTTAGTGTCGTATAGACCTTGAATTGAGCCCAAAATTAGATTTTTCCTATTTTGCCAACCAGAGATATTTAGGCCTAAAATTGGCCAAATTTGGAAAAATCTTCATTTTCTGAGAGTCCTAAATAATAGAAGCAAACAAATGTGTGGCTTTGTATTTTTTTCCAGGAAAGTACTGGTACATATGTACCTCCTACAAAAAACTGACACCAGAGATTTCTTTCCAGGGTAAGATAGTGACACCCTGAAAAGTCATAATTTTGCAAAAGTTTTGTTCAGAATTAGCCCCCTTTTTCACCATTTAAAAGTGAAATAAGCTAACCAATGCATTTGACCAGAAATGTAGCCCAGACTCTGCTGAGAATAATGGTTTTTTCCTCAAGGCTCTATCACTTCCCAGTCCAGAGATATTTGCATTTGCATAAACACCTACAAATGCAAAAATAGCTGTCCGCCATGATTGAAAGATGGCCGCCATTTCTAAACGGAACCGAGTAAAAATAAAATATTTGTGGTTTTGTACTATTGGTATATAGGGGTGATATCTGACAAAAAATGAATTTTTTTAAAAATGGTCAGGCAACCAGAAAATTCATAATTGGCTGACTTCGTATGGATTGACCCTATATTAATAGCTGCAGGATTCAGACAAAGGCAACATATGGGAGCATAGTTCCAAAAACACGTAACGCACCAGGTGGGAAAGGCGTCTATATATATGTAGCCTACTTCAAGATAGAAATTTCACTAACAATAAATCTACTCTGAACACAAAAATAATAATTACAAGACGTAGAAGCCAACTTCCCTAGATAAGTAATTTACGTTACATAAACACGTAGACATGACGTGACTTCATCCTACAATGGCGGACGAAAAACTACAAGGCTGGCTTTAGATTTACACATTTGCATTGAATTTTTGACCAGAAAATGACATAACATGTAATTAATGGACAGACTAACCATATTAATTCTGGAATTACCTGCCACAAAATCAGAGAAAACGGTTAAAGTGAAGAATACATTTCATGGCTGAAGAAAATGTAAGCCGGTAAACTCATTTAATGGTTTCACACTTGGATAGAATATTAAGTGAGGCAATTGATATCTCATTCGATTTAACCATAATAGCTTACAAAGTGATTCCTACATGACATATTGGCAGACAGTCAGTACTTACCATCACAGCAGGAGAACACAACGAACGAACTACACTTCACTCAAGGTCCCAAGGCACTGACTTTTACCGGAACCAACACGCGGATCCTCGAAACTCAAGAAAAGATGGCCGCTCAAGGGCAACAAGAGCGCCACCTAGCCAGCGAGAGAGGAACTAATGAGGCGGATTATTTGAATCCGTCTCAATCTCCTCCCTGGCAGGACAAAAAAAAATTAGAAGCTGAAAGAAGGGTATAAAACCACCCCCCAAAAAGGGGCAAAATCCAACATGTGAAACCTCGAAATGGTTAACTCAACTTACCCAGCCAACCAAGAAAATACAGAGAACACATAATAGAATACACTAAAGCAAGTAATGACTTGACTTAAACTAGACACTAGCTCAAGCTATGAAATAACCATTATTGATATAGAATACAGAGCGTGAAAATTTATAATTTAAGAAATGTCCATATCTTGACGCTATCTTTTGACGATGTCCTTCAAGTATTCATACTTAAACCAGTTTTATACAAGATAAGTACCTGAAAATAGAACATGGATACTATACAAATATTACACATTAATAATTCAGATTTGAATGTCTTCTAAAGTACGTAGTCTTCTTTGGTTCAGTCTGAAAATTCTTCAAGGATTATACATTTTAAGCTTTAAACACCGTTAGTGTTTTATGGTTACCATTAGATGTATATCCCTTTTATACTTCTGAATATTTTCATTAAAAGACGACTCTTAAACTGTAGAAGGACATACCAGCTTAATATGGACTGGCATTTTGAATTACAACACTCACTGATACTATGATGAGAGAAATACACACTCTCCCATTTCTTATGAAAACACTATAACTTATCTTGCCTTAGCAAAATATTTAAACAAGGCTGGCAAAAATGGTGGAGAAGGCACTTCTTATATTTTACCTTATATAGTAGATAACTCATCTTACACTCCGCGAAGCTAACGCCCACACGTCCAAATGTGGCACTAGAGTGAAGATGTAGGAAGAAGAGCATCCAAGGTCCATCTATTGGCTGAACACATTTCACAGGCAAGAAGGTGATCAGTAAGTAATAGAGGGGGGGGGTACTGGAGGATCCGAAGTGTGGCTCGAAGATCGTAGACTGCTGAAGAATATGAAGGATGACGAGGCTCCGGCCACCAGAGTCTAGTTGCCAAACAAGTCAGGGAGGCCTTCCCCATGAGCGACGTATCAGAAGAGAGACCCAGAGCGTGGCGCGCACACGCCCAGAGAATACCCAGCAGGATAACAAAGCAGCACCCAAATCAGGAGAAGGAGACGGGATCCATGGCCCCCATCCACAAGCAGTTGCAGCAGCCAAACATGAAACATAGTGTTGTAACCATTAGCACTGAAGTCTTAATATATAAGCCGGTAGATATAAACACTCCCACAAACTTGCTGGGAATGACGAATAAATGTTCACATAGAAACTTGAATGTGTCCATAATAATAAAGTCCTTGAACTCCATAGGCACTTCTCTTTTTGATACAGAACCCCAAATTGTTCTCTTTTTACTGAGATTTCATATATACATTCCTTTTTTTTTTTTTTTTTTTTTTTTTTTTTTTTAATAATGCCAGGGATGTATATCACAACGTGGTTAATAGGTTAAATTCGTGTTGTTAAAATTTCAGACTCGTCCTTGTATATTGCTTAATATTTTAACCTTTTTGGTTCAGGCAAGGGGTATTAGATACTCCCCCAGTAAGTAATTTCCTTTTTATAATATTTAAACTTCTTTGTTTCATATAATAGTCTCTTTTGTGTTTAAAACTAAGGATTACACATTTTGTTTTATGTAGTCAGCTCATGTTGGGTTTGAAACGAGGGTTTCATGAAGTAGTCCTTTTTGAAGACGTGTTATTTTGGTTTTAAAAGGGTTTTATATAGTATTCTTATATATATATATATATATATATATATATATATATACATATACTTTTTTTTTTAAACTGAGGCCTCAGTATATACATAATCTTATCAGTCTTGAGGGGCCCCAAACTTTGAGTAGCTTGGAGACAGAACGCTTAATGCCCCCCCACTGCGAAAGTGAGCACCGACATATCCGCCAATATAATTTACAATACTTAAAAAAACTTTTTATAAAAATTACTACAGAATTTATTAAAGATTTAGTCAATGTGAAACCAATAAACATAAATATTAACATAATCAAACCTCCTAGAAAATAAGATACCTCCCTTTAGAGACGAAACAGAGCCATGAAATGCACAAAACATACAGTAACACAACTAAAGCACATATACAAACTTACACCGGTTTCATCTGGGAAGCATGGCATTTACGCTTGGAGGAACCTTGAACATTTTGGAGGAGAAAAGATACTAATGAACAAAGAGTATAAGTGAAGTAGCAACTTACACAATGGAGTATCTTTACAAAAAAAATGAGACTGGTGCGCCAGATTAATAAACCTAACAAAAAGGAGATGCAAGGCATCCAACCTCCTCTCTCCCAGAAGATTCTGCTACCAACTGCTGTTTGTAGTTAGGTTA
Organism: Ectobius pallidus; assembly: GCA_964059195.1. Taxonomy (NCBI): domain Eukaryota; kingdom Metazoa; phylum Arthropoda; class Insecta; order Blattodea; family Ectobiidae; genus Ectobius; species Ectobius pallidus. Next base: position 161,177,919 of record CAXKWD010000002.1, read on the forward strand.
GAATAAGAAAGAACAGGAAGGTACTGGGAACACCAGGGCCTAAGATCAGAACGCAAATAAGAACTAACCCAAGCGCAAGGGAGAGGGGAGAAAATCCCAAGGATCACTTAAGGCAGAAAATCCAAAATTGCAAAACACCAGAAATTTTATTCCTTCAAATGGAATAGAAAAATTCACAAACTATTATAAAACTTCATAAAAAACATTCAATATTAAATAATTTAAGATACCCAATCAACAATGATATACACACTATATTCATGGGTTTAGATCTCTTCAATAATAAAAAAACAACAATATACAAGATACAGCCTGACTCCGTTGTACTATTTGATTTGGGAGGAAGATAAACATCTATATCTATATAGGGATTTTCTAGATCGGGTCACTCCCACAAGAACAATATCTGATAAACTACCAAGTAACCAGTATAGTAATTTCAATACTTGGATATATGTATATGTATTACATAAATATAATTAGCCACCAACATTCCAACTCTAATATATTTACCAAACTTAAGGAGTACCCAATAATTTTAAATATGAAGTATAAAAGGTTAGCTCCCAGCTTTGCACCTTATCAATAAATTTCTTTAGGGCAATTCAATTCAATATGAAAGACAAGTAATGCCATGTCAGATCGGCATACAAAAAACTTATTAATCGACTAGGATATTTCAATTTCCTATTAGAAAAGGGGCTTATGCTGCATATGAGTTAAGCCAATTACCAGGCTTACAATAAAAATAAAAGGACAAGCAGAATTACAAAATCGCAAATTCATAAGCGATTAATTCAAAATTGAATATAGCTAGAATCCACTTTAGCTATAAAATGCATAATAGGTTAAGCCTGCAAAAAGATTAAGTGGGAAATCGATTTACCAATAGTATACTCAAAGGTAAGAATATCAAAATTGAATATAAGACAAGGGATAGTTCTCTCGTTATAATATATAACCATAGGTTAAGCCTATACAAATATTAAGTGGCAAGGCAAAATTTTACAACTTATTATATTAATCAGTACAGATTCCCAAATTGAATATAGAAAAAGTATAGTTTTTTAGCTATAATATTCAATTATTGTTTAGACCTATACAAATGTTAAAGGGCCAAGCAAATTTTACAACTTATTATATTAATAAGTACAGATTTCCAGATAGAATATAGAAAAAGTATATTTCTTTAGCTATAATGTTCTGTTATAGGTTAGGGCTATACAAATGTTAAATGGCCAAGCAAATTTTACAACTTATTATAGTAATAAGTACAGATTTTCAGATTGGAACATAAGGAAAGTATGGTTCTTCAGCTATAGTGTTCAGTTATAGGTTAGGCCTATACAAATGTTAAGTGCCCAAGCAAATTTTACAACTTATTATATTAATAAGTACAGATTTAAAGATTGGAATATAAGAGTATAATTCTTTAGCTATAATATTCAATTATAGGTTAGGCCTATACAAATGTTAAATGGCCAAGCAAATTTTACAACTTATTACATTAATAAGTACAGATTTTCAGATTGAATATAAGAATAGTATGGTTCTTTAACTATAATATTCAATTATAGGTTAAGCCTATACAAATATTAAGTGGCCAAGCAAATTTTACAACTTATTATATTGACTAGAACAGATTTAAAGATTGGAATATAAGAAAAGTATGGTTCTTTAACTATAATTTTCAATTATAGGTTAAGCCTATACAAATATTAAGTGGCCAAGCATATTTTACAACTTATTATATTAATAGCTGCAGGATTCAGACAAAGGCAACATATGGCAGCATAGTTCCAAAAACACGTAACGCACCAGGTGGGAGAGGCGTCTATATATATGTAGCCTACTTCAAGATAGAAATTTCACTAACAATAAATCTACTCTGAACACAAAAATAATAATTACAAGACGTAGAAGCCAACTTCCCTAGATAAGTAATTTACGTTACATAAACACGTAGACATGACGTGACTTCATCCTACAATGGCGGACGAAAAACTACAAGGCTGGCTTTAGATTTACACATTTGCATTGAATTTTTGACCAGAAAATGACATAACATGTAATTAATGGACAGACTAACCATATTAATTCTGGAATTACCTGCCAAAAAATCAGAGAAAACGGTTAAAGGGAAGAATGCATTTCATGGCTGAAGAAAATGTAAGCCGGTAAACTCATTTAATGGTTTCACACTTGGATAGAATATTAAGTGAGGCAATTGATATCTCATTCGATTTAACCATAATAGCTTACAAAGTGATTCCTACATGACATATTGGCAGACAGTCAGTACTCACCATCACAGCAGGAGAACACAACGAACGAACTAACTACACTTCACTCAAGGTCCCAAGGCACTGACTTTTACCGGAACCAACACTCGGATCCTCGAAACTCAAGAAAAGATGGCCGCTCAAGGGCAACAAGAGCGCCACCTAGCCAGCGAGAGAGGAACTAATGAGGCGGATTGTTTGAATCCGTCTCAATTTGACGTACACGTGCTTATCTTCTCCACCACATTGACTAGCTGACAATAAATTTACTCTTATCACTATTTGCACCGCACTGAGCAGGACTTTTCTCATCCCTTCATAAAAAATGGAAAAAGTTTTACTTAAAAAATATGTTTTAACTCTGATTAACTTATAAACCTTCACTCTCTTGATTTGATTGGCTATCACGACGTGGCCACAGGAAATACCTATTCTGCAAACTAGTTCTTCCCTCATTGATTGGGTTCTGGATCACAAGTTGTGAGGGGTCCGGGGAGAAGATTCAGCACTAGATGGCAGACTCTCAGCAGGGCTGATTGACCTTACCGATTCTGGTGCGGCATCTGGGTCTATGGTTGCTAGCACAGCTCCCTTGACACCAAGCGTTGGGATGGCTCCTTGATCCAGCCCACTCTGTACCCTGGATGGCGTACCCGCTCTCCCGTTTAGCCTCTCCGGACTAGGCGACTCCCTTACCTCACCCTCGGCGTCACTCACGGGGGTGGTTACTGAGCGTGGCCTGACCTGAAATCTGGCAGGTGGGAAGCTCCCTTGCTGGCAGTCCCCTGGTATGGTCCTTTCGGTCGGCCTGGGCTGACCGCACGGTATTTAGCGGTAAATCTTTCTCTGAATCCCAATGAACCAGTTCCTGACACTCCTTCCTTCTGGTCTACTGTGTTGCCGGTTGCCTGGGCTTCTTCTTTGGCCTACCTCGGTGGTCTTCCTGTTCCTGATATACTCCACTCTTGTCTCAGTTCTCTCTTGGCTCGTGCTTCTTCACCCTTTTATGTACCACTATGGTTCTGTATGGCAATTTCAATTTTAAATTCACAGGTGGCAGTACTTCTATTACTTCATAAGGGCCTTTGTATCTAGAGAAGAATTTTTTCGTGAGACCTGGTTTCAGTGGGGGATTGTCAAGTAGCACCCAATACCCCACTGCATACTGCACTGTTTCCATCCCCCTATTATACTCCGCTGCCTGTCTTGCGAAAACACGCCGATTCCTCTGTCTCACCAAATTTCAGGTAACTTGTAATCACGTGGCCAGGTTTTTCACCTCCGGGTGCGTGACCCGCTGATTCATCTCCATATCAAATGGCAATTGCATTTTTCTACCATACAAAATTTCATGAGGACTCATACCAGTATATTCATGACTTCTGGTGTTATATGCAGCAACAACACGGTAAAAAATCAGGTAAACTGATGTAACAAAGTGCCAGTATGTTTTTGTTTAATCAGTTATGATTGCAGTTATAATATGCAGAATACAAAAAAAGTCAAATTGGCCGGTTTCGGGATTTGAACCACGGAACTCCAGAATGTGAGGCCAAGACGTTACCATCTCGGCCACCTGGGTCAGTTTAACGGTCTAGTTGGATAAGCGCATGTAAAGCAATAGTGTTATTTGTCATAGCTAACTGTATTTTAATTGCCAAAGCCTTATAAGATCACAGTAAAACAATAGGCTATGTTGTCATGATAACTGATGTGCATTTCATAAATTCTTTCGAATTCGTATATTACCATAAAATAGGCACTAAATTGAGCATTACTCCGAAACAGGTCAACCGATTTTATCCAATATGAGTAGACGTCTTCCCATGGAGATTATAAATGTGTATACCAAGTTTCATAAAAATCCGGTAAAGCGTATTTGAGTTACCGCGTCTTTAAAATAGACACTAAATTGGGTTATACTCCGGTACCGGTCTACCGATTTGGTCCAGTATCAGTAGACGTCTTCCCATGTACATTATAAATGGGTACACAAAGTTTCAGGAAAATCCAATAAAGCATGTCTGAGTTATCGCGACTTCTTATATATTAACATTAAAGACACCAAATTGGGCATTATTCCGGTACTGGCCAACCGATTTGGTCGAATATCAATAGACGTCTTCCCATGGACATTATAAATGCGTATACAAAGTTTCATAAAAATCCGATAAAGCGTATTTGAGTTATTACGCCTTTAAACTAGACACTAAATCGGGTTTTACTCCAGTAATGGTCAACATATTAGGTTCAAATTCAATAGGGTACTTTTCATGGGCGTCATAAATGCGTGAGCTAATATAATCTATTAAAATAGGCACTAAATTGGGCATTACTCCGGTACCGTTGAACCGATTTGGTTCAATATCAATAGGGTTCTTCCCATGGACATTATAAATGTGTTTTCCAAGTTTCATGAAAATCCGAAAAAGCGTATTTGAGTTATGGTGCGTACAGACACATGGACAGACATTTTTTCGTTACCCACACAATCTCATAAAGTACCATACTGGCACTGAATAATCTGTCCCAGTCATCCTGCTTAGCACTCACATATTTTTCAATATGCAGAATATGGTCCTATGTACTCTTTCACATGTTCCGTTAGCTTGTGGGGGAATGAGGTAGTTCTTAGCTTAGTGATTCTTAACAGCCGGCACACCTGCTCCATGAGATCGGACAAGAATTAGTGCCCTGGTCACTCAAAATACTTTGGGGTGCTCCAAACTTCAGTACCCACTCAATCATGAAAGCCCTGGCAATAGTTTCCGCCCTTTGGTGTTGCAGCGGCACCATAACTAATTAACAACTGAAATGATTAATGATGGTGAGTATGTACTTGTACCCCTGTTCCCGAGTTTTTGGAAATGGACCACAGATATCCAATGCCACCTGTTCACTGGGTTGTGTAACTTCTGGCAGCTGTTGCAATTCCGCCCTCTTCCTGTCTCTGTCAGTGCTTCCCACAAACTATACAGTTCCTTACCCATTGGTTCACGTCCTTCGTTCGGCCAGGCCAGCAGTACTTCATTGCCACGCGTTTGTTAGTAAGATTATACCCCCCATGAAAAGCCAACACATGGCCATGGCACTCAAATAAGACTTCACTCCGACAGGCTTTAGGCACTACGATCCACAGTCCCCACTTAGTGTTTTTACACTGCAAATTGTCCCACAGTCTAAACCCTTGTTCACCCTTTCATTTCCAACATTGCTCATCCTTTTCATGTACTTCATAAATTCTCTTGTAGCCGGTCCTAGCGGCATAACCGACAAGATAACACGTCTATGTTGCCATGCGCCTTGCCAGGCCGGTAGACTACCTCAAAATCATATTCTGACAACTGTAGAGCCCACCTTGCCAATTGAGCGTTCTCCGTTGTTTTAGACTGTATACTTTTTAATGCCATGTGGTTGGTGATGAGGGGGAAGTTAGGTCCCCCTATCAGATAAGTTCTGAAGTGCTTAATTTCCCACACCGCCACCAACAGTTCCTGGTGCGAGACTCCATAATGTTGTTCCGCAGGGGATAGTTTCGTGCTGGTGTAAGCAGTGGGATGCTCCTTCCCATCAACCACCTGCGACAGCACCATCCCTAGGGCCTGATCGCTTGTGTCGCTGGCTACGATGAAGGGCCATGAAAAATCCGGATAAGCCAATACTGGGTCAGACGTTAGCGCTTCCTTCAGTTTATCCATCGCTTCTTGTTCTTACAACCCCCACTCAAAAATTATAGTCTTCTTTAATCTCTCTATCAGAGGGTGTGCTAATTTAGCAAAATTTAGGGGTTTAGGGGTTCCATCCAGCAATTTCTTCTTCACAATCACTATGGGTTCTACCCAAACCGAAACTCTATGCTGAATAATCCCATATTTTAACTTGGTCTCAATTATATAAACCCTTGCACCACCGGTTTCAAGTGGTGGGGAACTCGGTATGGTTTATGATAAATAGGTTTGGCATCCCCGGTGTCTATCGTGTGTTGTAGTAATTCTGTAGCCAGCAACCCTCTCTTCCTAAACAGTCCTGCATACTTTTCCAATGTAGACTGAATTTTCCACCTGTCATGCTCCGCTAGTGTTGTAATGCAGGACCGAAATAAATAGGGGTGTTTTGTGCCTTCGCGCAGTATAAACCACTATTCTGCCCCTTAGCGCATTGGATGTTGTCTTCTGGTTCACTGAATAATTCATGGTCTGCTACCCTAGTGCCCTTGGGTAGGTTCACTTCCACTTCACTGGGGTTGATTAGGCTAGCAACAGCACACCCTGACAAATCCCCTTCACGCTTGTTAATACTTCTGGCAACTTATATTCGGTTGGATTCTAACTCTCTGTCTACAACTGGCTCTACCAGGCACAAATATGGCAACTCCCTGGGTTGGTTCACCCCTTCTATGGGCACACAGAAACGAATTTCCGAGCTAGGAGGAAGAGATATGGTTTGGTTCAGTTTCAGTGTTCCCTCCTTGGTACCAACTTTCTCCTTTTCTTCACCCCTGGGTCGATCATCTTCACTCCTTCCCTTCAGTCCCAGTCAATTTGGATTCAGACTAATCACAGCTGAGTGCTTACTCAAAAAATCCATCCCCAATATGCCATCATAAGTGGAGGTTGTTGAGGTAATGAAATAGACATACAGGCTATAATTCTTTTTCCCTATATGCACTCTGACCCGTGCCTCTCCCTAACTTCTGAGAGTTCGCTTCGTAAGTCCCATGAAACTCACATCTAAATTTTCCAGCTTGAATGATTAAATACCGGGTTCCACGCTATTGTAGATTGGGCCGCTATATCAACCATAAATTGTAGTTTCTTACCTTGGTATATCACCGGCAGCATTAATATACCGTCTCCCGGCAAGATCAGAGGCCAACTTATGTCCTCTAATGGGGTGCACGACCTGTAGCTCTCACCACCCCTATGGCGTTTGGGTAGGCTAACCTAACCCTTCAATGCCGGGCCATGTGCCCTTTCTTGTGACACCGGTAACATTTGATCTGATTGTTCCCACTCTGTCTCGGCTCCTGCTTAACACCTTGGGAGTCCTGCCCCTTTCCTTGCCAGGTCGATTTTGGATATGAGTCATATCTTTTAGTTCCACTACCTGCTGCCCCCTGGCCATGTGTATGCCCAGTTCTGCCTCTGCGCTGACCTGAGAAAATCTTCTGCGATTCTGCCGCTTTAGGATCCCTTCTCTTTGTTTCTTGAATCGAGATTGCTTCTCTACCGCATCTTGAAACGTCTCAGGAAATTGTAGCAATGTAAAATATCCTACTTCACCTTTCAGTCTGTTCAGAAAAGCATTGAGGGCCTGCATATCCACCTCCTGTTGGGGCACTTCATTCACCCCCTGGTCAGCAGTGAGTGTGTAGGTACATACAATTATTCTTGATATTCTGTCTGCAAAAGCTTCTAATTCTCCCAATTGGATGCGAATATTCTCCAGCATTTCTCAGTGGAACCAGGCTGTCGTTCTACTCCTATAGCTGTCTATGAAACCTGCCTTTAATTCTGCATATGTTGTTGCCTCACTACATGGTTTACTCGTGGTGGCATACTCTAGCGCTTGGTCAACCAGTTTAAGCCTTTCCGCTCTCAATTTATCCTCCGACCAATTTGCAATTACTGCCACTTATACTTTTGAGAAGAAAGTATGGATATTTTCATTATTGTCACCTCCATACAACAGTACCATAGACAACAAACTAAAATGGTACTTACTATTATCAGCCCTCTGGTGTAGCTGCACATTTTCCTGTTCCGTGTTAGCTTCTCGTGCCTCCAGTTGTGCTACACGAGGCATCATTGCCTCTTGTACAGTTACCTGGGTCATGCTGAGCTGGTTGCTAATTTACCACATAAATTAATAAAACTTCAAAACACAACACAGTTTTAAAATTCACAATGGATGTCACATAACCTATTAAAACTCGACGTTTTGGCCCACCCACTAGGCATTCATCAGGAACACTAAATGGAAGGAATGGAAGTTACCGACCAAAGTAGGATGGTAGGATGGTGCTGTATAACATAAATTGTTGATTAAAAAAATGAATCACTGGCTACACACACTTAATATTGCACAAATGACCGTTTCGAAGTTCGTGGTCGTATTTTTTACACTGCACTCCCTTCTCTCTTCTTAGCTGTTGCTTGAAGGCGCCCGACACGGGTGTTACCCCTCCGATGTGGAACAACGACCTCCTGGCCTCTTGGCACGTGTGTGACGCTCCCAAAAAACTTCTGACACCATTTTGTGCCGTGTACATCAGCTGTTGGAGTGTAATGTGTTAATCTTGGTCTTCTGAGCTATTGTCTCTTGTGGTTATTGCCCTTGTTGTTGTACAAATTCCTTTGCAGGATTGAAAGTATAATAGTGTTGGGATTCTTTATGCAAATGATGATCACTCTGTTCCTCCATTATTCATTTATTTACACTTTATACACTATAACCCTTCATTCGCTAAATACTACTATCCCATTGTGTTCATCCCCTGAGCGTCCTCTCAAGGATCTTTACATAATTTACTATCCTTGTAGAGACTTACTGTCGAACACACACATAGTGACCACCGGATATTCAAAGGAATTTATACATCAGCAATACCAGCCTGCACGCGGGCTAAAATGACCCTGGACTTTGTTCACAGGATGTGCTGGCTACAATAACTTAAAATGAGATGTGTGATCCTTCTGCTTCTATCACTGTCTGTATCCTCCTTAAATTATATCTGTTGAACCAGATCAAACCTGCAACCTTGAGCACATAAAGTCTGCACCATGCCGTCTGTGCTATCCAGGTCAACAAGGAGTATGAGCATTGGTTTATATTCAGTGACAGATTTTTCTAGGGATAGCAATTTCTGTTTTGAAAATCTTTCCTAGTCTTTAGGAGTTTGAAGAACTTCTTTATCTTTTTGCAATTTCTGTTTCTTGGCCTGCACTTTGGTTCAAAGCAGCAAGGCATCTTGCATCCGAAATTCTTCTCTGATGACAAATGATACCTAGAAACAATCGATAATCCATACTCTTTCAAGTTACTCATTCTGAAACATTGACATAAAAGACAAAATTGGGTCATCCCATGTCAAATCAACTAATTCTACTATGAGATTTGAACCATGACCTCTCAGATTTGTATGATTTTTTTCCAGGTATTGTACCCCCCAAATCTAGTTTAAATTTCAAATTTTTCTGACTTTGGTTTGTGAGTTACAAGGGTTTAAAAAAAAAACAAAAAACATGGTTTTCTATCACTTTAAGATTATTATAAAATGCTGTCGCTCAAGAACTACGAGGGTCGTAATGCAACACATTTTTTTTTCTTAAAGCAGGTTGGTTTTATTCAGGATTCAAATACAACAAATTATTCCCCAATCTTTTGGCTACAAAACCCTACTTTTCAACATCATCTCTGTTCAATGCTACAGCCTTACGCCACCTTAATGGGAGGGCCTGTATGACTCCATGGTACTACTCTCATCTGTGCGGAATTGCTTGCTAGTTATGAGGCTGGTGGTGAAAATTTCTTGTCAAACATTGTCACAGGAGATGAAACGTGGGTTCATCACTTCGAACCAGAAACAAAACGGCAATCCATGGAGTGGCACCACACCAACTCTCCTTTGAAGAAAAAGTTCAAAGCCATACCCTCAGCTGGTAAAGTCATGGCTACGGTCTTCTGGCACTCTGAAGGGGTTATTCTGTTCGATGTCCTTCCTCATGGTGAAACGATCAACTCTGAAGAGTATTGTGCTACTCTAAGGAAATTGAAGAAACGACTTCAGTGTGTTCGTCGCCACAAAAATGCAAGAAATGCATTTATGACCTAAAAATAGTGAAAAACGACAAAATTTTTAACAATGATCAATAAATTTTCCAGTATTACCTATATTTAGCTTTTTTAAGTAATGAATTGCTAAAAGCAATTTAACGGATGACAGTGTGTTATATATGAATTTACAATATAAAAAAACTTACTAAAAAAAAAGTAAATGTGTACAACCTGGACACCTTTAGCGAAAAAAAATCTTTTCTGAACTGGTGTGCCCATCTAATTGCCCCTAGATTATATGTGCATTTTAAAAAGAAAAAAAAATAATTCTTCATTGCTACAAGACAAACTGATATGGGGTTTACAATAAACCTGAATTAAAATGAACTATGCATATCTGGCGGATATTCTCGAATAAAAACTATTGTCTGTTGCCTGAAACGATTTGTAGGCCTATATGGAAAAGCTTTTCTTTATCTCCACTGAAATATGACGTAAAATGGCAAAAAAGACCTAAAAATGCCAAAAATAACCTAAAATACAGAAAAAGACGTGAAAATGCAACAACAAAAGACCTAAAAATTGCCAAAAAATTACCTATCTCTTGAAAATGACGAAAAGTGCAAAAAAATGCAAAAACTAATTGCCCTTATTTAATAAATTGTTTAATGATACACATTTATATATATTCGAGCTATCTTTTAACTTTCATATAAAAATGATGCAAAATCATCAACCAAATGAGAGTAAACATTTTCATAACTGTGGCTACAATACTTTAGGAGTATGAACTATTTTCTAAAACCCTACGTCCCTCCTTAAAATTGGTAGAATAAATTATGAATAATTTTCCAAACATTGTACTTAAAACAATATTTCACTTAACGATATTAGTTTCGTTTTCATTATCCATCTCTTCCCAGTTTTCTCGGACAACTACTGCAGTTATTGATATCCCGGTTTTTGAAATCACGAACCCAGATATCGTACAAACAAGGGTTTTTCTGTACTTCCAGTATAATTAATTCACTATCTAAATGTTCCATTGTTATTAAGATTGATATTCAAAATGATTGAAATTCGAAATGATGGCGAGAACACAACTGCAACAGCTGCTTGAGACAATGCACGTGCGGCCACTCAAGTCAGCGTGAAAACCAATAAACAAATGGACCCCAGCCCATTCTCTGAGCAGGCAAGTTTGAAGACGCAGCAAACTGACTCCTTTTCTGCGATGAATCAATCCCATGTGGCCCGTCTCACGATGTGTCAATGTAATCTATATATTTTGCTTGTTTTCTTGCAGAACCGCAGTGCGGAAAAAATCTCGTGTGGCCTTAGCCTTAGATCTTGTATTGCGTTGCAAACATTTCAGTTTAGCCTTTCTTTTTTTCTTCAGCCGCCTCTCTGCATTCATTATCAAACCACTCTTCATTTTTTGCCTTAGGCATATATCCAATAACTTCATTCGCTGTCTCTAGAATGGTTTGCTTTTACTGGACCATTCCTCCTCTATATTATTAACTTCATTTTTTCTTCAAATTTTTTGCGTAATTCCTCTTGGTACTGTTTTCTGGTATTTATGTCTTCAAACTTCTTAGCAGCTTTTATACTTCCTTGCATTATTATGGACAATTTTAGCTTCATTCTGACCCCTACTAGATAATGATCTGAGCCTCCGCTCGCTCCTCTATAGGTTCTCACTTGTTCAATGTCCGATGCCCACCTTTTGGAGACTAACACATGGTCTATCTGGTTTGTTTGATCTGTACCTGGGATTTTCCAAGTTCCTTTATGGATATTTTTTCTTGGAAACCATGCACTTACAACTTTTAAACAGTTAGCGGCTGCATACTGTGCCACTCTAAGACCATTATCACTTGTGTTATCATGAAGACTATTCATACTAAATAGTCCATGAAACTCAGCCTCTTAACCTAATTTGGCGTTAAAAATCTCCTAAGGTCACAATATTGTCATGTTCAGGTATTCTATCATGCACTCCCTGAAGTTGTTCATAAAATTCCTCGATGTTCTTTTCTTCTGCATCTTCAGTAGGTGCATATACATTTATAAATGTTGTGTTATGAATTTACCTTTGACTCTTATTGTGCGTATTCTGTGTGAAACAGGTTCAAACCCCATGATTGATTTAATTGTTTTATTAAATACCATAAATCCAACTCCATTGTGGCCTTGTCTGTCATTATACCTTAATAGTATAATGAGAAGTTATTTTTCTTTATTAGCTCACTCCCTTTCCATCGTATTTCTTGCAGGGCCACCAAATTCATTTTATAATTCTTAATCTCTTCCGCTATACTATTCTTTGCACCAGCTTGCAGCAGAGTTCTGATGTTCCATGTTCTGAATCGCAGTACCAAATTCGAATTCCTTTTCACGGTCCTGGGTTGTATATGTGAGGGCAGTCCGGCTTTTTCCATTGAGATATTCACAACGATTAATTTTTACGAGGTAGGGCTGTCAACCCTACCCCTAACTCCCAACCTGGAGGGCCAGTGAGCTTGATTTCGGAGTCCCACTCTCCTAGGAAGCTGCCTTCACCTCGGCTATGGAGTTCTTCCTACCCTTTTGCAGTAGATCAACCTAACTGGATTTATGGAGCTGCCATTGGCCTACTAGAGGCTCATCCGCCACCATCCTAATTGTGAATCCTGCAGCCAATTCACATTAAGAGGATCTTCTTCCATCAAGTAGCACCATACCGAAGGATTCCTTCTCTGCCGCTGCTGGCGTTGAGATCCTCTTCTGGAGTACTTCCTTGTCTGACCCCTCTCCTTTGACCTGTCCGACATGGGAGACCCTACCAGTAGCTAAGCTACCGTCGGCATATCTCTCAGGATCATTGGGGTACTCAAGCTCCCCCACCCACGACAAGGTCCTGTACTTCCTAGGCGGAGACCATGTATGGTAATACCTAATATTCTAAGAAATACAGTTCTATCCAAGCAAATATCAACAAGTTAAACTTTTTCACAAGGTGAAACAACTTTTATCCATTTCTTTTATATGGGACCCTTTGTAATTGATTACAAATAATACTGGAAAACCAAGCAAAAGATAACCTCTACCATTTATAACTATGTGAGTTGATATTACTAAGAATTTTGGATGATTCAAGGTGAGTGGCTTTGTTCAAAATTTCATTATTAGCATGTTGTATATAAATTAAAATTTGTTCTTCCTTCTTAAGTATAGTTACAGGTATCATGAAAATAAAATTAAAAACAACACTTCACATCATTTAATTAACAAACAATAAGAGAGTAATGTTACTTATGAACACTATCTAAACCATATATGAACAACCCCCGGCCCGAGGGCCGGATGTGGCCCGCCCCGACTTTTGATCCGGCCCGCGGAACATTTTAAAATCGCACTCGAAAAAGTAAATATTTTCGGTTCTTGCCAACTAGAGAGTGAGAGGGGCGAAACAAAAGCCTGAACTACGAGGGTGTGCCTTCCGGTCAGCGCTAGAAAAATGGTGCAACTGGTGCCATCAGATAGCGCGATGATATCACCTTTGCATTTCCTCTCCGATATTTGTGGAATGTCCGATCGTGCGCCTAGTCACATATCCTACTTCTAGGTCGATGGTACACGCATCGTGTTACATTGCATGGAGATTGTTTTTGCTTTGTTTTTAAGTTTTCTTAGTTCGGAAAGTGTATGAAAGGATATCTGGAATGTTGCCAATTTCAAGAAAGATGGACTGATGACTACTTTTTTATCATGAGCAATGGTAAGCCTATCTACCTGTTGTGTAATGAATCCATATCTGTTTTAAAAGAGTACAATATGAAGAGGCATTATTCAAGTAAGCATATTACTCAGCATACACTAACGGGTCAGTTGAGAAAAGATAAAATTCAAAAGCTAATCATTTGGACAAACAGCAACAAATTTTTAATAAACAGAGGACACAACTGGGCAATGTTGTGAAAGCTAGCTTCATACGAGGTGTGTCCGTAAAATAAGGTCTCCAAGGCGCTGGAACAGTTGGGAACACTTTTACGCGAGATCCGGCAACACTGGCGTGTAGCTTGGCTCCTCCCTTCAAATTTCCAACAATCCGAGCCCGCTGCAACGCTCATTGTTGACTGGGCAGCCGTTCTCGATGGAGCTTCCCATTGCTTCTCCCGCCAGGTGCGAGTTGCGTTCAGTGATCCGTTTTTTGAGTGCCAAGGGCACTAACCCCATTGACATTCATCAGTTATGCAAAGTCTATGGGCCACAGTGTATGGACGTCAAAAATGTGCGAAAGTGGGTCGGAGAGTTCAAAGACGGACGCATAGATGTCCATGATGAACAGCATTCTGGTCGGCCTTCAGTTTCGGCCGAAAAATTGCAAAAGTGGAAGAAGAAATGCTTGAAGATCGGCGTGTGACAGTTCGAGAGCTGTGCGAACGGATCCCTGAAGTCAGTAAGAGTACTATTGATAAGATTTTGGTCGAACATTTGCATTATCACAAGGTGTGTGCGAGGTGGGTCCCGAAAATACTCACTGAAGACCATAAACAGCAGCGTGTTGAAGCGGCCCGCGAATTCCTGGAGCGCTATGCAGAACAGGGCGAGGAATTTTTGGATTCAATTGTCACTGGCGACGAAACCTGGGTACATTACACAACACCTGAAACTAAGGAAAAGTCTCGTCAGTGGCGGCATTCGAATTCGCCGAAGCCGCGCAAGCTCAAACAAACATTGTCTGCCAGCAAAGTGATGGCCAGTGTGTTCTGGGACAGAAAAGGTGTATTGTTGTGCGAGTTTATGCCTACCGGCACAACAATAAACACTGATCGTTATTGTGAGACCTTAAGAAAACTGCGTCATGCCATTCAAAATCGGAGAAGGGGAATGCTGACAAAGGGAGTGTGTTTTCATCACGACAACGCTCGTCCCCATACTGCCCATCTAACGGCCGATCTCCTGGCCCAATTCGGATGGGACATCATTACCCATCCCCCCTACAGCCCAGACTTAGCACCTAGTGACTTCCATCTGTTTCCTGAGTTGAAGTCCCACCTGAGTGGAACATATTTCCAGACCGACGACGAGTTGAAAACCGAGGTCGAGTGCTACCTGCACTACGTGGCGGGAGAGTACTATGACAAGGGTATACGAAAAATGCCACGGCGCATGCAAATGTGCATCGAGCGCAACGGCGATTACGTTGAAAAATGACTAAAAGTCCAGCCTTTCCATCGATGTAACATCCATTGCCAATAAACGTGTTATCTATATGAAAAAATATTGGAGACCTTATTTTACGGACACGCCTCGTAGTTAGTTCAAAAATAGCGAAGTCATTGAAACCATTCGCTGAAGGAGAATTTGTCAAAGAGTGCCTGTTAGAAATTTCATATGTCTTATGTCCCGAAAAGAAAAAAATGAATTTGAGAAAATACGCTTATCAAGATGTACTGTTGTTCGAGGTATAGATATGATGGCTGATGATATCAAGAAAAAATTGGCTGATCGTGTGACTGATTTTAAATAATTTTTTATTGCTTTGGAAGAGAGCACCGACTTGTCTAATACAGCGCAACTAGCTGTTTTCATACGAGGCATTGACGGTTGGTTGGTTCATGAATGGGTTTCATCGGAATTTTGAAAGAAAATGCAATTGACTTGAAAGTGCACAAAGAGGATTTAATAATCTTACATTGCATTATCCACCATCAAAACTTGTGTTCTAAGTCCATTCGATTGCAGAACGTCATGGATGTGGTAATAAAGACCATTAATATTATTTGATCCCACGAGCTTAACCATCGCCAGTACAAAGCATTTTTGGATGACCTCTCTTCAGAACATGGTGACGTGACATATTATTACGAAGTAAGATGGTTAAGCAAAGGCAAAATGCTGAAAATATTTTACGATCTTAGACAGGAAATAGCTGATTTTATGGAAATCAAAGAAAAACCTTTGCCTGAAGTCAGTGATCAGAAATGATTATGTGATTTAGCATTTCTAGTTGACATCACGGGTCACTTGAATGAGTTGAATTTGAAGCTTCAAAAACATCAGTTGGTATATGAATTGTACAGACATTTGAAAGCGTTCCAGAACAAAATTCGCTTGTGGGAAACACAAATGCGATTCGGAAGCTGCTTTCATTTTTCAACACTATCCAGTCATGAAAATATTGATTACACTCAATATGCTGAAGACTGAAATCACTGTCGGAGCAAGTTTTAATTAGATTTTCAGACTTCAAAGAAATGGATAGCTGCTTTAACCTTTTTGCTACTCCGATGAAAAGTGACGTCTAGAAGGCACCGACACACCTGCAAATGGAGTTGATCGAGCTTCAGGAAGACACACATTTGAAGTCAAAATTTGAAGACGCGGAGCTAAGTGATTTCTACAGAACATACCTTGCCAAAGAAAAGTAACCACAACTGAGAGCATTTGCAAGAAAAATGATTTGTGCATTTGGAAGCACTTATAAATGTGAACAGTTCTTTTCCATGATGAAAACTAATAAATCAAAGTATTGAACCAGACTTACAGATGAAAACTTTGAAAACACTCTGCGCTTGTGTATTAGTGGGATTGATGCCAACATTGATTATCTTGTTTCTCAAGTTCAAGCTCAAGTTTCACATTAATTTCTACTGATTGTAAATAAATAGCTAATCAATTTGATATTGTTCTCATTCATGTAACTTTAGCTTTATACTTTATAAACATAAAAAACCGCATCATGATTATTTTTTCACAACTACCTATTATCTCCGGCCTGCGACTTCATAAATACCGTAAAGTTTAGCCCGCATCTTTCCAAAGGTTGCCCATACCTGACCTAACAATTTAGGTTTGGTAGAATTATGTACCTTAGTATTCATAGTCTAGAAATAGTCCCAAAAAAATCCGAGGGTACGTATTTTGGAAATTAAAAAAAAAATTATAACATTTTTAAAATTAAGAAACATAGCCGTGTGATACATCAAATTAAAGGGAATTTTTAGAGGAAAACAATGGTGCAAGTTTGAGCTCTCTAGGTGGTATAGTGTTTGACCTATGACTTGACTTGACTTATTTCCTGTTGCTCCCTCTGGAGCATAGGGCCTTGGCGAAATTTCTCCACACATTCCGGTTCCTGGCCATTCTCTTTACTTCACCCCATGTTTTATCCACCTCTGCGATTTCTTTCTCGATTGTCCTCTTCCAGGTCTTCCTGGGTCGACCTATCTTCCTGGCACCTTGAGGGTTCCAATCCAGCGCCGCCCTCTCTACAGCTCCGTCTGGTTTTCTTAGCGTATGTCCAATCCAGCGCCATTTCCTCTCCTTAATCTGAATGTCAATAGGCTGTTGGGTGGTCCTAGTCCAGAGATCCTCATTTGAGATTGTATCTGGCCACCATACCTTTATTATACGACGCAGACATCTGTTTATGAATACCTGCAGCTGATTGCTGATCTGTTTCGTAACTTTCCATGTTTCGCAGCCATATAGGAGAACTGACTTTACATTACTGTTGAAGAGGCGGAGCTTAGTCTTCCTGGAAATGTTACTATTTCTCCACACATGATAGAGCTGGACAAACGCACCATTTGCCTTTCTGATACGGCTTCTAACGTCTTCTTCTGCACCTCCATTAATTGTAACTGTGCTTCCAAGGTATGAGAAGGACTCAACTTGTTCAATTTCCTTTCCATTTACTGTCAAGCTGTTTATGACATCAGAGTTTATCCTCATCTCTTTGGTCTTGTTTGTGTTGATCCTGAGACCTGCATGTTCCGCTTCCTTTTGCAACCTATCAAGTTTATCTTTTATGTCCCGATACCGCTGTGCCATAAGGCAAATGTCATCAGCAAAGTCGAGATCTTCAAGTCTGTCTCTCATCCCCCATTGCACACCTCTCTTCCGCCCTCCCATTACCTTCCTCATCACATTGTCCAGGACCAATAAGAACAAAGTGGGAGAAAGAACACACCCCTGTCTTACTCCAGATTTAACATCTATTTTTCCTGTTAATTTTCCTTCATGAAGGACCTGACATTCATACCCATCATACATCTAGTGTTTGAGCTATAGCATTTTATAATGATCTTAAAGCAATAGAAAACTAGTATTTTGGATTTTTAAACCCTTGTAACTCACAAACCAAAAGTCAGAAAAATTTTAAATTTAAACTAGTTTTGGGGAGTACAATACCTGGAAAAAAAATCACACACAAATCTGAGAGGTCATGGTTTAGACTGTTAGTTGATTTGACATGGAATGACCCAATTACAATTCGAGTGATTTTTCAGCCCTCCTTCAGCATGGAGCTGATGCTAACATCCGTAACACAGAGGGAAAAACTGCCTTAGAACTAGCAGATGCTGCAACAAGGCCTGTATTGACTGGGGATCATCGCAAAGAAGAATTACTTGAAGCTGCAAGATCTGGCGCTGAAGATCGTTTGCTTACTCTTCTAAATCCATTAAATGTTAATTGTCATGCTAGTGATGGTCGTCGCTCCACTCCACTCCACCTAGCAGCAGGTTATAATCGTAATCGTGTAGTCCAATTACTACTTCAGCATGGTGCGGATGTCCATGCAAAGGATAAGGGGTGAGTATTATCCATGTAATAAGCTTGTTATAGTTTAATAGTTATACAATTATACATTGTACAATTATACAATTCCACCAAATAAATTCGCTGTTCAACCGTATACATTTTCGATTATTGTCTTACGTAACACACAACAATAGACAAGCGTCTCACTACAAGACACTACAAGACACCGAAGCAACTAACCGCTTGTAGGGTCTATGCTTTGTACAATGCTAGCGCGGCAATGCGGCAGTGATGCGAGGTTTCCTCATAAAATGGACTCACTGTATATAGCTCGTTATGAGCTGGTTTGAGAACACTGTCAAAAAGTAATTCATAAGTGATTTACAAACAAAAACTCCTTACAGAGAAAATTTAGTAAATAGAAAGGATTGCAACAAATTCATGATTATCTGGGCTATTCGCCAGATAAGTCTGCATGGATAACAAAAAAACATGGATAATGCTAAGGTTTTTTTTGGTAGTGTTTCTAAAGCACAAAAAGTAGAATATATCGAATAGTTTAATAAACACACTAAAAATAAAAACAACTATTCTTTTACTCACAGATGCATAATTTGAATGTAATACGAGGGTTTTTTTTTCTCCCAAGGTCCAATCGGTTACGAAATGAAAACCACAGTGAAAATCAAAACTGTTTTATTAGGAACATTTAGATACATCTTCCAGCTACTTCTCTGCATGAAAAAATGAAGTTTGAAAGGAATAAGGGAAAGAAGGCAACCATTCGAAACTTACAACTGTATGTGGATGGGAGGAAGATAGATATATAAGGAACAGGCGGAAAGGAACAGTACGAGTGCTATGACCTCGACAGCTGAATCAGCGAAATTAGAGACTGAGGGAATGCATGCAGATGCTCAGGTTAACGAACATCGAAGCCAGAAGGAATGTGCGACGACGTCACCAATAGGTGACAGCAGACAATCAACAACTCAGCTGAGCGAGAAGCCTAGCACATCATCTATGATGCAACGATTCCAGATTCCTTGGGGGCCGTGGAGTAAGAACGCACCAAGTGACATCAATAGTGGAAGCAGTGAGGAGGAAACACCAATTATTACTAGAAGCCGCAAGAAATTAAGAACTTTTCAAACGGTAAAACGTAGCTAGGGAGGCCATAGTTAGTGAATGATCTCAGTGTGTCATTTGAAGTTCAAAATAGGAAAGTGAAATTAATAGTGATAAAGAAGAGAGTTTAATAACCAGGAGCAGGTATAATCTTAATAACATCTAGTAAAGTATAAAGTAGTTAAAGTAGGGTTGCGACTTAATGTTATCCAATGTTTAAATGACATTTAATCACATGTCTCCATTGTACAGGAAGCAAGTGCCCCGTAGAATATTTTCTCTAAGCAGTTCATAAGGAGTGTAGCAGGCTTGAACTAACAGCAGCGTGAATAGTGTGCAGACCCAGTTGTGTATGCAAACAAACGCTAATGTTTAAATTGAGACACGAATTGCTGTGCGATATATTTTAGTAATGTAATGTGCTGAAAAGGATCCGTCAGAAACCGTAAGGTAGGCATGGATCTTTCTCTAAGTGGAAATTTGGGCTAATGTAAAGTTGTTGTTTAGAACAAATAAATTCATATTCATTATTCATACTTCTCTACATAGTCACCACTACAATTGAGACATTTGTCATAGCTTGGTACCAACTTTCCAATACCCTTGTCAAAGAAGGCAGCTGCCTGTGCTTTCAGCCAGTTCTCTACGCTGATCTGTAGTAGCTCATTCTGAGCCAAACTTCTGTCTTCCTAGCCAGCATTTCATATGAGCAAAGAGATGGAAATCAGAGGGAGCCAAATCCAGGCTGTATGGTGGGTGACCAATCACTGTCCATCAAAAACGTTACACATGAGAATCTTTGTTGCAGCTGCAATGTGTGGCCATGCATTGTCATGAAGAAGGACATTGTTTGATGACAACATTCCTCTTCGCTTGTTCTGATTTGCCCTTCATAAACATTCAAGAGTCACGCTGTACGAAGCTGCAGTGATGGTCACGCCATGTTCCATGAATTCCACCAAGAGAACACCTTTTTCATCCCAGAACACAGTAGCCATACACTTTCTGCTGAAGAAGGTTTGCTTGAACTTCTTTGGTTTACTCGGGGAATGAGAATGCATCCACTGTTTGGACCTTTGGTTTACTCGGGGAATGAGAATGCATCCTCTGTTTGGATTGGTCTTTTGTTTCTTTGAAACGGGCCCATGTGACGATTTTGTTCAAAAAATCTTCATCATGGTAGTCCTGGAGAAATGTTAAGGCGGTGCCCATTCACTTTGTTTTCTGATGGTCGAACAGCATCTTGGGAACTCATCTCGCACAAAGTTTGCAGTACTGGAGTCTCTCACTCACGATGGTATAGAGAGCTGATCTTGAATTTTGGGGAAACGAATCACTCAACTCAGAAATTGTGAGCCGATAATTTTCTCGAATTGCCTGAACCACTTGCTGAACAAGATCATTGGTTGACACTCACTTCCTTCCCTGGCCACCTGCATCATGAACATCTGTTCATCCTGCTTCAAAGTTCCTGAACATTGCCACACTTTGCTGTCAGTCATGAAAGTTTGACCCTAAACATACTCATTCGTCGATGAATTTCGGCTACATTACACTCCTCAGCATGCAGAAATCGAATGACAGCACGCCTTCACACTTGGTGGGAGACTATTGTTCGAGGCATGTTTAGGTGCTCACTGCACACTGAGAACTGATAACTGTGATTGACAGGCATACTAGAGGCACTGCGCAACACAGCTCCACCATATTTTCACTGTGGTTTTCATTTCACGACCGATCGGACTTTGAAAAAAAAAATAGGCCTCATAAAAAAAATGGAAAATATAATTACATATATATTTACTAATACACAAACTATGCTAAATAACAAGAACCCTTTCTGAGCCAATCCATGTGAATGTGGACAAAGATGGTTACATCTTTTTTTTACGTGACATAGACATGTTATATATCAAAGTAAAGGTAAAAGACTGTAGAATTTGAAAATAGATTCACAATTCTATTAAATTAAAGGTATCTATATAATAACAACTGCTGAAATGTGTATTTTTTTTGTTGACTGAAATTTATAATTTAACATGTTGGCTAGTACTGCATTATACTCATGGAATCAGAGATTTGCTGCAATTTTTAATTTCACCCACTAAAGCACAAATAAGTGAAGATTTTGTCATCATAAAACAAATTTTTAAGATGAGTTTCAGTGAAGATATTCATCAAATCAATTTTCAAGGTACCCTTGTCACACCCGTCACAAAAAACATGTAATAGTTTGGGTAGAAAGCCATTGTATAAAATGGAAACTTGGTAAAAGTTAAGATATTTCAATACAGAAGACACACCTAAAATATAATTTTGAAATGCCTACTATTTTGGCTTAATTTTGATGTGACGGGTGTGACACATGTTGCGTGACGGGTGTGACATATGTTGCGTGACGGGTGTGACACTTATGGAAAATGCCTTTTGCAGCTTTTGTATAGTGATCATTTCATGCAGATGTTGAATAAATCATATGTTTTCATTATTACTATCTTTTAAATGGCTCTTGGACTTCCGTGGTACAGAACAGAACTTCGTAGTTTGCAAGACAAAGAAACTACGATCTACCAGCTTTGGCTTTGGATGACATGGATGACCGGTGGAAATGTCACAAATGTTTTAATGGTGGTAAAGAAGTGAGGTAAAGATCTAGTGATCCCTATAGAGGCCATGAAAGCTTTTAGGATTGAAACGTTAAACCTCCAACAATTTTAGACTTTTAGCACATGAAGGTGGTAAGGTTGTCAGTCTTATGCACTGGCTGCCTTTACCCCAGAATTGCTTCTGGTACCCATTTCTGTTAGAAGATGAGTTGACCTCAGGGCCATAGTGCCAGCAGAAGAATTAGGCCAATTGAAAAATCTCAAAAACCTCATCAGGAATTGAACCTGTGCCCTTCAGGTTTGTAGCACAGTGCCTCAACCAGCAGCATGACATTGTCCCCCAATAAAGAAGTGAGAGTGATAGCCTAATTAATTTTGTGCCTGATTTCTGTACTAGTAACTGTGTGTCTTAGAACTGCTAAGAAATTCAGACAGACAGTACCTCTAACAGCTGATGAAATGAGTAGGCCTACATGGAAACAAATGAAGGAGAACAGATAGAAAAACAATCAGCCAATCTAAATATAGCTACACAATATTATTTTTGTATGAGAGACAACAAAAATGTCCTGGTGACAAGAATAACCAGATCCACATCAATTCAGTAAAAGTTTGTGAAGAGCTCAGGCTTCCAAGTAGTCCAGGATTTTAGAATAGAGGACAACGAAAACTGCCTAACTAGTACCGGAGGAACATTTCACTTCACAACTTTACACAAACCTGTTAAAAATATGGATAGAGTGGAAAAAAGACTAACAAGGGAATTCTTTTTTATGCTGAGATCATGTGCTGGGATTCCCCAGGATTGGTATATTATCACAAAAAACTTTCATGAAATTCAAGCAAAATGGTACAGAGGCAGAAGGTGCAAAGTGTGGTTAGCATTGCAGATTACAAATCCATCGGCCCGGGTTCGATCCCCGGTACCACCTCAAATTTTTCTGAGGTAGGGAGGTCTGGTAGGGATACATTCAGCCTCGTGATTCAAATTGAGGAGCTACTTGATAGAGAAGTAGCGTGTCCGGTCATGAAAACCACCATTAATGACCGTGGGTGTCGGCATGCTGACCACATGCCCCCCAATCCTACCATCTGCCTATGGTAGATGATGCAGCGGTCGGGTGGTAGGCCAAGTCCCTCCAGGGATGGAGTTTAGTTTAGTTTAAGTCTCGGTTATAAGTTGATGTTGTCCCATCCGACATGTCACACCCGTCACGTCACACCCGTCACACTGATGAAGTAAATTTTCAATAACTATATAAATATGTTTGTAAAATCTAATTATGCATTTCAGTATGTTTATCAGTCCTCTTACTTGAAAAAATAAAACAAATATAGTGAAGCTAATCAATTCACAGAAATTTCAATTAAACCTACATAAGAAAAAACCTTTGTCCAATTATGGTCACACCCGTCACATGCACAATATATTTTCCAGCTCAAGCATACAGCCTTGAAAAAAACATTAGATCATATTTTGTACTTCCAATGGGTTGGTATGTTAACACAAAAAACTTTGATGACATTCCTGCAATATGGTTCAGGGGTAGAAAGAAATAAGTGTAATGAAATCTGTCCAAATGTCACACCCGTCACTATGGATTGGCTCTCCTACATTATGACCCTGGGGTCGACTCAGCCTCTAACAGAAATGAGTACCAGGAGCAATCCTGGGGGTAAAGGCGGCCAGTGCGTAAGGCTGACAACCTTACCACCTTCATATGCCGAATATCTAAAAATCTGGGAGCCTCAACCTCCTGGAACCCTCTGGGCCTCCATGGTCTGTAATAGGGAACACTTCACTTTTCTTTCTACATTATCATGAAAACACATCACTCCTT
Source organism: Ectobius pallidus (assembly GCA_964059195.1). Classification (NCBI taxonomy): domain Eukaryota; kingdom Metazoa; phylum Arthropoda; class Insecta; order Blattodea; family Ectobiidae; genus Ectobius; species Ectobius pallidus. The sequence goes on from CAXKWD010000002.1 coordinate 161,202,087, forward strand.
ATTTTGTGGAACAAAGTAGTCCATAATGATTTTTTTGCTTCCTGGACGCATGTAAATGTTTCCATAATTATATCACCACAGATAAAATTATCATGATTGAAATCATAATCCCATTGCTCCGTATCAACTAACAGTGTGTCAATGCATTAAACTGTCGTAAGTTTTTCTCTCCCTGCTTCCTCCCCCTCATCATCACTCCTCCCCCTCAGTCATTCCACGTGTAGCTGCACTGAAATCTCATCATTGGTTGATAAGGAAGCTTTATTCTCAACCATCTAAATGCAACTGCAGATGGTTATGGATGAGGTACCAAAGAATGATGTATTATTTGTCTTAGGAGACTGGAACGCAAAGATAGGGTATGGCGTCACTCCTCATATAATAGGAAAATACGGACTAGGTGTAAGGAATGAAAGAGGTGAAAGGCTAATTGAGTTCTGTGCAGAAAATAACCTGTTTGTTGCTAACACAATGTATGAACTTGACTTTGATCACTTATACACATGGACATCGCCGGACGGCAAATACAAAAACCAGATTGATTACATAATTGGCAGACAAAGATGGAGGAGCACCATAAAGGCTGTGAAAACCATCCCAGAAGCGGACATCGGTAGTGATCATGAGCTACTTATAGCAAAAGCAAGAATGAAAATAAGACAGGCAAGGAAACCTATACATAAAACAAAATACGATCTAAATGACTTTCCACAACAATATAAGGATGCGGTGAACAAGAAACTGATGGACATGGATAGGACAAGTACAGAAGATGACCCCAACATCATGTGGAAGAACATAAAGGAGATAATTAACGGAGAAGCAGTGACAATTCCTAAAAGGAGCACTAAGAAGTCAAAATGGCTCACATCTGAGACACTTAAAATTGTGGAAGAGAGGCGGAGAGCCAAAGGAGCGGGTGACCATGGGGAGGTGAGGCGCTTGACAGCTGATTTCCAAAGGGAAGCAAGAAGGGACAAGGAAAAGTACATCGCAGACATATGTGGTAGGATTGAAGCCAACATAAAAACTAGTCCGAAAGATACTTTTAAAGCAATAAAGGAGATATGCTCCGAATTTAAACCAAGGACAGGGAACATTAAAGACAAAGAAGGGGTGATTCTTTCAAATAAAGAAGACATAATTAAACGATGGGAAGAATACTCAGCCAAACTTTTCCGAGAAGAGCATAGTCCAGGGGGAACAAATCCAGTCTATACACATGAGCCAGGAATGTTAGAGAGTGAAGTGGAATGGGCATTGGAGGAAATTCCAAATAACAAATCTCCAGGTAATGACAATATTCCAATAGAACTGCTTAAAGCAGTGAAGAGTGTAGCAATACCAGTAATAACAAAGTTATGCAACAGGATATGGGAAACGTTGGAATGGCCTAAGGAATGGAAACAATCTGTTTTCATCCCCTTGCCAAAAAAAGGGAACAACAAAAATTGCAACAACTACAGAACAATCGCACTAATACCCCACATTAGCAAGATTCTACTTAAAATCATTCAAAAAAGAATGGAACAATACATAGAAAGGGAGATTCCAGTAGAACAAGCTGGTTTCAGGAAAGGCAGAGGGACTAGAGATCAAATATCAAATCTGCGGTGGATTATGGAGAGGGCAAGGGAAAGGAATAGAAACTTAGTTATGTGCTTTATTGACTATAAAAAAGCATTTGACAGTGTGAAACATACAAAGATGTGGGAAGTATTGAACAGAATGGGAGTACCTCAACATCTAATTGAGTTAATCAAGGCTCTATACACCAATCAAGAAGCAAGTGTAGTAACTGAACATGGAGCAACAAAGTGGTTCCCAATACAAAAAGGAGTTCGTCAAGGGTGTATTTTATCCCCGTCATTGTTCAATTTTTACAGTGAATGGATCATGAGAGAAGCGGGGTTGAACAATCTAGAAGTAGGCATTAAGATAGGAGGTAGAAGAATAAACAATCTGAGGTACGCAGATGATACGACACTTCTGGCCGAAAATGAGAAGGACCTAGCCCAGATAATAAAGAGAGTTAAGGATGAAAGTGAGAAAGCAGGGCTGCTGCTTAATCTTAAAAAGACCAAGGTGATGGCGTTGCGTGACAAGATTGTTGTAAATATAGATGGTGAGCAACTGACTTCGGTAGATAGTTTCAACTTTCTAGGTGCACTTATAACTAATGATGCTTGTTGCAAGGAAGAAATAAGAAGACGAATTAACTTAGGAAGAGCAGCATTGGGCAAACTAAAGAAAATTCTCAAACATTCAGACATAAGCAAGAAGACGAAGATCAGACTAATTCAGACAATGGTGTTTCCTGTGGTTTTATACGGATGTGAAAGCTGGACCTTGAACAAACAGGATAGAAGAAAGCTGGACAGTTTCGAACTGTGGTCCTGGAGAAGACTGTTAAAAATATCATGGGTAGAGAAAAGAACTAACACGTCAGTACTAGAAGAAATAAGACCTCAACAATCTTTGGAGACGATGGCTACAAAATTAAAACTGTCATATTTTGGTCACATAATGAGGAAAAAAGAGTCAATGGAGAAGGCACTGATGCTAGGACTCATGGAGGGAACAAGAAGGCCAGGCAGGCAACACACAAGATGGATACAAAGCATCCAGGAGACCGTGGAAATGGAATGGGAAAATTTGATTAAGGCAACACAAAACAGGAATCATTGGAGAGCTGTAACCAGGAGAGCAGTGGAAAATCGAACGAGGCTTAATGCATAACTGGCAAGACACTCTTCTTGCTATGTAAATCCGGCAGGATCTCCAGGAGTCGTCCGCGACTCAAGGAATACTACTACTACTACTAAATGCAACTAGTCGTCAACATTACACAATAACAATCTCATTCTGTCTCTTTCTTCCCTAAACTCTTTTGCAAGGTTTAACTGTTCGAGAAGCATGCTGTGCTCAAAAGTATTGACACATGACACCTGAGCTGGTTTCGATGTTAATGAAAACATAATCTCAGTTCACACTCTTTCAGGAATCCATGAGCCGGAGCTTTAAAATAACTGCATGAATAATCTGCAAACTGGATAGCCTAATCTGTACACAAATAATCAAGAGTTTGCTGTATATAGCATGCAGCTCTGTGTGTGTGTGTGGGTTCCCCCCTCCAAGAAAAGCTGAAAATGGGCAGTGTCCATCATATTGTTCTTTGGAATAGGTAGAAATTATATAAGAAGTCAATTTGTTTGAGACATGGTACTGTATATAATATGTTGTAAAATATTGGTTATTCACAGAGATAAAATGCTGCAGAAATTTATTAAGTTTTTGAGCTCTCCCTATACGCAGTAGTGGCACGTGCTTGTAAAGTTAGGTGAAGCACAAATCAAGGTTTGCATAAGTTCAGGTAAATGCATCAACTGTAGGAAATACCATGTTCTCCCACAAGATCTCATTTTAGTGTTCAAGGGAACAAGGTGGTTTCGTTAATACCATATTTTATCTACATATAGGCCTACATGTACATTATTGTATTACATTGCTTACCTATCTTTTGTATATCAAGTTGATCCTCCTCTCCTTCAAGGCTGCAGAGCACGATTAACATTAAAAAGGCACTGAATCCAGTTTCATTCCATTCGATTTTCTTAACCCCAAGGAGAAGGCGTGGCCAACAGTATAATTTTTTAACATAATAGCTCCGACATAGTCGCTGGTGCTGGTTGTACCATGAAGTTTTGAAATTGACTTTGTAAGGCTTTCCAGCCTGAAAATTTAACTTCTTAAAATTAATGTCTAAAACTGACTGAGGTCTGTCTAGAAACAATGGATCCCTCTTTATTATCCTCCCTCCGACTAAATGGAGTTCGTATTAAAATGCACACAGGTCGTTTAACAGATTCAATTTTACATTACAGCATATGATAACTTAGACTGCCGGCGTGGTCTTGTGGTTAGCGTCACTGACTACAGATCCGTCGGCCCGGGTTTGATCCTCGGTACTTCCTTGGTTTTTTCTGAGGTAGGGAGGTCTGGAAGGGTTGCACTCAACCTCATGATTCAAATTGAGGACCTACTTGATAGAAAAGTAGTGGCTCCGGTCATGAAAGCCAGCATGGGTGTCGGCATGCTGACCAGATGCCCCCCAATCCATCCATCTGCCTGTGGTAGATGACGCAGCAGTCGGGAGGTAGACCATAGTCCCTTCAGAGATGTAGCGCCACGGAGTTTAGTTTAGTCATATGATAAATTATATTGCCAAACCATATAAGAAATTAACTATAACAAAAAACACAAAAACACTAAAGTAACTGGGAAACTTTTTATATATAGTTAAAATAAAATGGGAAAAACAAATTAGCTGCTTAGGGGAAATTGGGTAGAAATGGTAAATGGATATACTTACAAAAGGTAAACATTTATTAGTATTAGTACTGATTTCCGATGTCTAGCTTTTATGTATGAAGACGCCCTTTGGCGAAAAACTTTCTGTAACACCAGGGGTGATCATTTGTATAACTCCAGATACAAGAATAAATCATTCATATGTTAAGAACAATCACAACTGCCAGGGAACAGACATGAAACAGACTGATAATAATGGAGAGAATGCATGTTCCCGCGAATAGGCATCACATTAGAATGGCTGTGTTCAAAATATAAAACTTATTTTCCATTTGCTTCCATGGTACGTACTATTAAAATTATTAGTGGGGTTCTTAAGTACGAATCTGCAAAGATGTAGTCAAAAGAAAAAGAAACCTCCTTATCCTACTTAATAAAGAATAGAAAATAGAATCAGAGCTATATTTATTTTACTTTGTAGGAAGACTGCAGTATTGAGGAAAGAAAAATTTTTAGACGGCCCTGGTCAGACAGACAAGTAACCGTATATCTATCGGCTTAGCTCGGTAGATGGGCCACAAGATCAAAAATTGTCTCGTTCAAGTATGATCTTCAAAATTAATCATATTTGGTCCTTGAATTCCACTGTCTTCATGTATATACTAGTTTAAAATACAATATATAAAATTTTACTCACAGTGAATAGTTAAAAGAATGCTCCATTACGTTTCGAGTCTTTCCTCGACCCTTCCTCAGATGCCTCCTGAATCACACTGCTCACAAAACAAGGATATTTTTGTATATTATATGGAGAAACAAACATTGCCTAAGTGGTTGGACATTTTAGCAGTTTACATAAGTTACGTGGACGATGTGTTGGTAGTGGCAAAGAAGGATATACCGAATGGAATTTTGGAGGATTTTAATGGATACCATGAGAGAGTTAAATTTACATTAGAGAAATCTGTAAACAACTCAATTATTTGGACCTAAAGATTAAAGTGCAACATCCTAAAATCAGGTTAGGTGTTTACAGGAAGGAAAATAAAGGTGATTGGTACATACACAAAAGGTCGGCTCATCACCATATTATCAAAGACAATGTATGGAGAAATTTTGCGCAAAAGGGCAATAAAGTTATGTAATAATACGGAATACCTTGAGATTGAGAAGGAAGAAATTTTCAGATTAGCAAGAAACAATGGCTTCGATGGGAAGAAGATTGAAAACATCTGGCATAAGGCGGAAAAATGCATATATGATATGGAAGAGAGGAAAATGAATAACAATGATAAATATATGGGAGTACCTTACTACCCGCGTGTAAGCAAGCAGTTCAGAAAAATTTTCCATGAGTATGGTGTCGCCCCTGCATACAAGACAAAACAAACAATAGGAGGGATGTTTTCTCAGTATAAACTTTTGGGGAAGAGTTATGATGCAATGGAGATGGCTGGCGTGTATTCTGTGTCTTGTGGAGAATGTGACAAGGTATGTATATTGGGGAAACAGGGAGAGACTTTGGAACTAGAATTAAAGAGCACGAAAGGGACATTAAGAATGGAAAATTCACGACAGGTTTGAGCCAACATATTGTCCAGGAAAAACATTGAGTTGTCGAGGTTAGTGTAGTGAAAGTTGTGTTTGATAAGGTTAAAAGAAAAGTGACTGAGGCATGAAAGATTATTGAAAACCAGCAGGTATCAATGAACAGGTATCAAGGGGATATAAGTGAAGATTGGATGGGAGTAATTAAGAGACTGAGTGGTGATAAAACGTAGCTTATTTTTCCCCCACCATCCAAGGAGGTTGAAAGGACTGTTGATTCTGGAGTCCCAAATGAGTGGATCAATAGGTATGCTCGGTGTACGACGTTTATGGGAGATAGTCACCAACCAAGATTCCAAGGGTGTGGAAGATTCCTCGTTTTGTGAGCAGTGTGATTCAGGAGGCATCTGAGGAAGGTCGAGGAAAGACTCGAAACGTAATGCAGCATTCTTTTAACTATTCACTGTGAGTAAAATGTTATATATTGTATTTTAAACTAGTATATTCAAGTATGATGTGTATCGTGGAATGGCAGGGGAAATTTTCTACCCATTGTCATAGCAGCCACTGTAAACATAATTTTACCAAGAAGACCTAGAAATGTGTGAAAAATCACTAAATAATCTATACCTTTATTGTAGTGCCCAGTGTATTCTAACAACCACTTAACCTGCTGGTTAAACGTGAACTGGTGATGCAATTGCTGGGTTTGAGGTGCTGGTGCATGACTGTCAGTCACTGTTGACTAAACCATTTTTGTGATCTGTTTTGTTTGTCTATCTTCTCTTCCAAAAGTACCCATCTTCTTTTACCTTATTCTTATTTGACATTGAACCTGTGGTGCAAAATTTTCTCTATAATTTATGAATTGTTGCCCTACGTGGCACTGGAAAGTTTCTTAGCACTCTTTTCCATGATCTGTACTTTATGAATGTGTTAATAGTAAACACTCATTCTTCAAAACTGCCTAAAGTCGAAACGATCTACTTAAAGTCGTCATGAAAATAACTAAACTACATTGCCCTTGATGTAAGCAGGGCCTTAAAAATACAGGTTCACAAAAATTGCATTGATACTGTACTATGCAAAGGACCAATGAAATGAATGATCAAAGGCAGCCAGTAAGAGTGATGGGGTTTAACATTTTACTCTCAACATTTGATTTATTTTCAAGCTAATTGATTTATATAAAGGCAAATGTTCATTTCCAAGAAAGTTTTCAGATAAAAGGTTCTGTAGTGGACACATGAAGTCAGAATGAAAAATTCAATGCCATATTCAGGATTTGAACCAGGATCTTCGGCTCTCCGTGCCGATTCTCTAACCAACTGAGCTACCATGGCTACGTGCCGGTACAACATTAAATTCTCCAACTGACTCACAATCCCAGTGAGAGAGCCGAAGATCCTGGTTCAAATCCCGGCTATGGCATTGAATTTTTCATTCTGACTTCACGTGTCCATCTTAGCCTACACACGGCCAGTGTGAAAGAATTATCATTCCACTGTGACCTACTAGGTTCTGTAGTGTAAATCAATGCCTGAGATGGAGATTTAATATACACAACTTCATCTAAATCAAGAACTAACCTGAACATGATTCCAGCATGTATCACGACTCATCCTCATCTGTATTCCATTTGGTGATTGGACAACAGCTGCATCCCCTGATGGACATTTAACAAACCTTTTGATGAGTTCGTCATCTGCTGGTTTTTCAAAATTCATAAGCTAGTTCCTGGTTTTATGGATATAAGTTTTCTCCCAAACTGTGAGTTCCTTCAGTTCCAGCTCCAACCTTGTTTTATCCTTTTCCCAAACATGTGTAGCAACCACTGATTTTTCATTCCATATTTTATTTGTCTGATATGTTCTACCAAAAGAATAAGGTTGGAACTGTAACAGAATGTGTCCCAAGTCAAAAGTAAATCACAGTTTGGGAGAAAATTTAAATCCACAAAGATAGGGACCAGCTTATAAATTTTTAAATACCTGCGGATGACGATCTCATCAAGAGGATCGTTAAAGACCCACCAGGGGATGCTGCTGTTGTCCAACCACCAGGTAGAGTATAACTGAGGATGAGTCGTGATTCATGCTCGAAACATGTTCAGGTTAGTTCTTGATTTAAATGAAGTCTATATTAAATCTCCATCTCTAGCAATGTATATGAGGCTTGTTCAAATAATAACCGAACATTTTGAATTATACGCCAACGGAAATATTTAATGATTTCTAGTTGGCAGCACTGCATTGCACGTAACCTCCTTTGTAAGCACGTGTTCTTGGATTGTTGATACCTCGTTTAGTTTTCGTGATATTGTAATTTGAGTAGAATGTGTTTTAAGTGTTGGTGGCGATTTTTGAAATGATCCATTTTCTAGAGCAACAATGTAAAATTTTCATGAAACTGGAGAAAACATTCACAGAAACGTTTCATTTTTTGAAACAAGCTTACGGAGATGGTGCTGTGGGTCGTGCACAATGTTACGAATGGTTTACACGATTTAAAAGTGGTCATCAGTCAATACAAGATGATCCTCGATCAGGAAGGCCTTCCACTTAACTGATGGCTCCCATATTCATAAAATCAACGATCTGGTGCATGCAAATCGCCGACTGACTGTCAAAGAACTTGCAGAAGAGGTTAGCATCTCAATTGGGTCATGCCATGAAATTTTGACTGAAAAATTGAACATGCAACGAGTTGCAGCAAAATTTGTTCCTCGTTTGATGACCGAACAGCAGAAAGAAAATCGAGTGAATGTTTGTTGGCAACTCCTTGAACAAGCCAATGATGTTGAAACATTCATGCAAGGAATCATAACGGGAGACGAAACCTGGGTTTACGGCTATGACATTGAGACAAAAGTTCCATTGTCAAAGTGATGCTCATGTTTTTTTCGACTTTCATGGAATTGTGCATTTTGAATTCTTGCCTCAAGGTGAAACAGTGAACCGTGAATACTATCAAGGCGTTTTGCACCGGTTATGTGAAAAAATTTGTAAAAAGAGACCAGAGTTGTGGCGAGACAACTCATGGCTCTTGCACCACGACAATGCGCCCGCATACTCAGCTGTGTCAATTCATCAGTTTTGTGCAAAGAATCAGATGACTGTCCTCCTGCAGCCTCCTTACTCACCAGACCTGGCTCCTTGCGATTTTTTCTTATTTCCAAAATTAAAATCAGTGCTGAAAGGATGCTGTTTTGAGAGTGTTGATGACATCAAAGCAAATTTGTCACGAACTTGACAGGACATCTCAAATGAAAATATCCAGGACTGCTTCGCGAAATGGAAACATCGCTGGGAAAAGTGTGTGAATAGGGGAGGGGAGTACTTTGAAGGGGACAAGGACCAATAACACTGATAAACAAGCTGTAGATATCTGACATGCTGTGTACCTTTTCTAATGCAGTTTTTTATGCTGATTTCAGTTCTGGAAACCGTTTCGCTCTAACACGTCAGGTTTTGAAGATATCAACAAAAATTAATTTTCATTGAACACCGTTCATCAAAATCTCTATGTAGTCTTTAGTAATTTTTCATGAAACGTCATAGGCCTATATTGTTGTGTCATTTGTGAAACTAGTTATACTTAATGTAATATATCAAAATATTTTCGATATCGCGAATCCATGTCGCTACTTCTTGAAAAAATAATATGCTATCACGAGTATAAATTGTGTATCTGTGGTGATTTAAAAGTTATCACTATTCTCATGGGCATGCAGACAGGATACACCAAGTACTGCTGTTTTATCTGCGAATGGGATAGCAGAGATAGAAAACACCACTACATAAAGAAAAGTTGACCGATCAGAGACAGAACGCAGCCAGGAAATAAAAATGTCCTTTGTGTACCGTTGCCACCGCTTCACATCAAACTGGGGCTCATGAAGAATTCCGTGAAGACACTAGACAATGATTCAGATGCTTTTCGGTACTTGTGCAACAAGTTTCCGGAGTTGAGTTATGCAAAAGTGAAAGAAGGTGTGTTCATAAGTCCACAAATAAGGAAGATATTTGCTGACGGCCACTTCCAAGATTTACTGAATGGTACTGAAAGACATGCATGGGTAGCATTCAAATCGGTCGTGGCCAATTTCCTTGAAAATTATAAATCTGGTGACTATGTGAATGTTGTGAAGAAGTGCATTAGTGCAGACAAACAGCTGGGTTGCAACATGTCCCTCAAAATTCATCTCCTAGATTCACATCTTGACTTCTTCCCTGAGAACCTAGGTTCAGTCAGTGACGAACATGGTGAACGTTTTCATCAGGACATCTCGGTGATTGAGTTACGGTATCAGGGTTGATGGAATGCAGCAACTACTGCTGCACGCTTCAACGTGACATGCCAAATGATCATCACAAACGCAAGTCTACAGTCAAGAAATTCAAACCAAACACAGCTTAGATTAAGGAAGTATAGCAATTTGCTTGGATTTTATATGTGTATTATGCCTTTAACTACATATTTATGTACAGAATATGTGTCCTGTGACTCAATCGTACTATTTTCTTAGCGAACGCCATGTTCATTAGTACTCTCTGTATCAGTAAGTGTTCTAATGATATATAAATAGTTGAAGATGTATATTTAAAAAACCATAGGTGATAGAGACAAATGGTTTGCATATTCTGAATCAGCACGTTTCAATTGTCTTAGAACAAGTGTTGGATACCAAGATATCCTCCGATTCTATTTTTTTGTTTTTCAGTGTAATCGGTAAAATTAATAATAAGGCTTTAAAAAATAAAGTTTGGTTTTATCATCTGAACAGGTCTCGTATTTTAACTTCACTATATAAACTTTCTATAAAATTTCAGGTTCTCTACTAAGCCTAGATTCTAATTAACATGCTTATACAAAATTCCAGATGTACTTGTAACAGTGTATTTTTTAACTACTTTTTCAGTGGTTTAGTACCTTTACATAATGCATGCTCATATGGCCATTTTGAAGTGACCGAGATGCTTATTAAACATGGAGCAAACGTCAATGCCATGGATCTCTGGCAGTTCACTCCTTTACATGAAGCAGCATCAAAATCACGAGTTGAAGTCTGTTCTTTGTTGCTGAGTGAAGGAGCAGATCCTACACTGCTCAACTGTCATTCTAAGTCAGCTATAGATGTAGCTCCTACAAGAGAACTTCAAGAAAGATTAGCATGTGAGTAATTTATTTAAGAAGTCAACATTATTTAATTTCAAAGTCAATTTTTCCTAACTTATTTTCTGTATTCTCTTCATTATTATCTTTAATTTGTTTTTATTGCCCTCATGGCTGTGCTGAGCCGTCATTGGCCAAGGAAAATGGGTTGTGTAGTCATAATACAGTAGAGTCGCACTAATCCAGACTAAATGGGACTGGAATTTGCCTTAAAATGTACTCTTACTGTATTGTAATACAAGTTTTAGATGGGTAAAACTATAAAAAATTTTGTTTTATCTTCTCTCCCCCCCTTTCATAAGTATAACTTTTTCTATAATTTAATTTTAGTTTTATACTATACCGTATTTACTCACGTAATGGATGCCCTCCAATAATAGACATACCCCAACTTTTTGCATTAAAAAATAAAAATTCCCAACCTAATGGATGCATCTCATTTCTAACAAAAAGTTATTTTAAAAATATCTGAATCTTAAGATTGAATGATCTGGTGTTTTGTTTTTTTTTAATTCAAGTTTTTAAACAACAATGCATGGAAAAAGTAAACTTGGTTATTTTATATTAATGCACAAAATGGCATTAATTGAGTAGGCCTATCGATTAATATCTCAGTTCTTAGGACATCTGCAGTAGACATTTGTGTTGATAAACTTGTGTTAGGGCAATAAATAAGAACCAACAGGAATATTAAAGTTATACAGCGAGTTTTAAGCTGAACATTTATCAAGTTCATAGAAGAACATGGTAACAGAGCCACTGTCCGAGAATTTACAGTGTCTGAGTGTAATGTGCATGTTGTTTCTTGTCTGTTTATGCAATTTTTAACTATCGATCATCATATGTGCAACACAATCAATACATTAGTCATGGCCAATATATCGATACATTTATGCTATCGATTGATAGCTAGCGCATCTTTCAAATACCGGTTTCTTTTTTTTTCTTCTTTTCACTAAAATTTTTTTCTTGCATAAAGGATGCACTTTAGTTTTTTGTTATTAAAAGCTTGGGAAAAAGTGCGTGCATAATGCAGGTTAATATAGTACTTAGACTTAAGTTTTTAACCTGTAAACTGATGTATGATTAACAAAACAAAACATCTTTGTGTTTAAAATTAAATTTACATCATGTCGGGATGAGCGGGGTTCAGATTAGTGGGACTCTACTGTATGTTGAAATTCAAGAATGAAGTAAAATAAAAGTTTTGAAGTTAATGTTGTATTCTATTGTTTCCTTAACTTTAAAATAGGGGATTAGTAAGTTAAACAAAATGTAGTGTTATGCTTTTTCTTAACCCTTTGAATAAAGGATTAAGTATCTTAAATGAAACAATGTAATATACTCTTATCAAAACTTTTAAATAAAGGATTCAGGGCAATAGACAATTCCTAAGCAAGCTTAAGGAATATTTTCTATTTTATGGAACCTGAAGGCTCATTGCCACGCTTACCTCAGCCCACCATTCAACCCTATTCTGTGCTAACTCCAACCATTCCTTGCAAATCCTACTTCTCTTAAAGCTATCCTAATAATGTCCTCCCACCTACATCTAGATCTTCCAAGTGGTCTCCCAGTCAATATTTTTGAGATATGTCTTTCCTCCCCCATGAATGCAACATGTCCAGTCCATTTCATCATCTGTGATTATATTACCCTTTCTGGAGTCTGTTCCATTTCAGTTGAAACATGACCTAGAAATCTGGCGCAGAATAGAGAGGGATGATTTACTTGCTATCTGCTGACCTTGTCACTCCTCAGCCCTCTACACCAATAGAAGCACTGGAAAAGCACGTGGTTTAGAAAAATCAATATTCCCTCCCCCAACAGTGAAGCATTTTCCTCCACTGCGCATACAAACCCGTGTTTCAAGAACGATGGAACGGCTTCTATATCCGGTGACGAGTATACATTATGAAACTCGTTATGCAGTTTTCTCCAATCTCCATTTTCATCTCTCATAGGCCCAAATATTTTCCTAAGTACCATGCCTCACATATCCATATAATACAACCGGCAGGATAATTGTCTTATAAATTGTTATTTTTAGCTTTCTGGACAGAAAGAGAGAAGATAAGAAAAGATAACTGCATAAAACCAAGCATTTCCTGATTTGAGTCTGCACTTAAATTCTGCCTTAATATTATTTGTGTCTGTAATTATTGCTCCCAAATATTTGAATTTCTCCACTTGTTCTAACAATTTACCGGCTATTCTAATATTTCGTAGCGCATTATTTAGACGTTCATGACCATATAATTAGTTCTTTCTGTATTATATTCCAATCGAACATTCCTGCAGGTAGTCCTGGGCCTGACTACTACAGTCCTGTAGGAAAATTAGAGTAGGGAGAATTTTTTTACAGGAATGTTTAGTAGATGTCCTAGTAAGTATTTTGAGCTTGGGTGGACATCCACCACCTGGTACATTTTCCAACTATGACGTCATCAAATATGATGGCCGCTCGATCACAAAACTGCCCATATCTATGTTAATACGTGATTGATTTTCATGAAAATTGAGTCAATATGTTGTAAATACCAATGTGTTTAACTGTCACAATAAATAAATAAATAAACAACATTTAAAAATTGTAATTTTGTTATTTTTTTCCTTTAAAAAATTTAATTTTATGAATAATCTTTTATTATTTTCATTTACTACGCAAATACATACTCATTCATGACACCTCTACAAAAGCATCTTATCAGTAAGTGAAGAATGTTTTACCCGAAGTCAAGACGATGATGCACTTCAACGATGGTGCCAGCAGCCACTACAAAATTAAGAAATACTTTATTATTAAGTGCTAGCATAAGAATGTTTTTGGCTTGATAACCGAATGGAATCTTTTTGTAACATCCCATGGGAAGAACTTTTATGATGGAATAGGTGGTACCACTAAAAGGGAAGTACAGTTAACTCCCGATTATCCGGGTGCGGATCAACCAGTTTGCGGATTAACCGTTGAGCTATTCCTTAAAAAAATCATTATTATTATTATTATTATTATTATTATTATTATTATTATTATTATTATTATTATTATTATTATTTTTTTTTTTTTTTTTTTTTTTTTTTTTTTTTTTTTTTTTTAACTTACATGGAGTAGCCCTTGAACATCTTGAGTGTTTGTTGGACTATTTAGGAGAGGAGGATAGTTCACTTAGTGATAAGTTGATGTTATGCAGGATCCGTTCCTATATTCACATGAAGGAAAATGCGGTCAAAAACAAAAAGTGTTAACAGACTATTTCAGCAAAGTGTAAAAATTCCTTGAAAGTTCCAAAACCAAACTGTTAATACAGCAGTCTTAGTGTTTTGTTGTTGTGCTGAAACTGTTTATAACCTCTGATGGTGAATGATTGTAGCACTGCAAGACGTTTCTACATAGGCCTATGTATGTTTTAAATAATCTTTCAATTACAGTACGTTTAGGTATAATTTTGTTTTAACCGTGTTTTCGTTTATCCGTGAGGTGACTACCACCCATTATCCCCGATAATCGGGAGTTGACTGTAACTAGAGCCAGTATTCAAAGATCCTGCAACGACCAAATTCTTACTCCACAAGACATGTTCAAATACTGCAACGAAAAAATAACCAGAATAAAATATATTTTTGTCTCTGCCAAAGAAATTAAGCAAACTGATGCTTTTCTGTGACATGAACAAGAGGGTATCATCGATTCGTTCCTATGAGTGACAATCAAATCAGATGTTAACCATATCAACATGTAAAGAATTTGATGAGTACAAAACTTCAATTGTGTTTACTAACACATCTTCGCTTACAAACATGGACTATGTTGCATGCATTTATGAAGATCAGTGGTGGCTGGGCATAGTCAAAGACAAGAGCGATCAAAATAATGATTTACTAGTTCATTTTTTCTGTCCACCTAGTCCAAAAGCTGTCTTCCAGATATCTATAAAAGACATGCTGTGGGTTCCAGTAAGTAAAATTGTGAGGAAGATTACCCCTCCAGAACTAACAACAGTTTCAGGCAGAACCCACAACATAAAAAAACTACGAACCGAAATTTCAACTCTTTTCAACACTTTGAGGACATTACAAATTTGTCATGCTAACGGATGAAATGTACATATGGGCAATTCCACAGAAATGTCAACCAGAGCAGTAAATTTTAAAACAAAGTAAAAGCTGCAATATTATACATAGAATTAATCAGCAAAACCTGCTCTTTCAGGTTATGCACTTTATACTGTCCCCCAAAAATATTTACCTTTCCAAAAATTGCCCTAAAGAGACATTAAAAAGGTCCACTGATACACCGTGCAGTTTTGTAAAAGTTCCCAACATGGCTGAGCTTTCATTCATTTGGTTTCTGGAGATGTAAATGGGTTAATTTCACATACAATATGTAATCTTTAAGATTTTATTTTTAAATTTCCAAAATTATTAATTCAAATGTATTAAAAAACTAAACTTTTGAGTGCTCCAAAATAATGTCAGTCCGTTACTTAAAATTAGAAAAAAGTTTTTCTGCTTTAAACCTAACACTCTTATGAATGATATGCATAGCATTATTTGAAAAGTCATAGTTATTTTATTATTTACAAAATTAATTTAGTCAGTCCGTTACCTTTTGAGTAGAGAAATGTGTCTAGGGCTAATACTTGCCTAGAATTCTACATATGAAAGTAAATTTCCATTGCAAATTACATTACATATTATATAATCTTTGTTTATTATTATTATTATTATTATTATTAGTCTATTATTATTATTATTATTATTATTTTAATTTTATTATTTTTGTTTCATGTAATATTTCACAGAAATATACATTCTGGGATTAACAGCTTTCATGGGACAGTTTTCCAAGTGAAGGCTGTTGGTACACATTATTCCACAACTCCTAGAAACTGACCAACTATCCTGCATGTAGAGAGAATTGCTGATTTTTGCATCTGGATAAAGGTGTTCGTCGACAAACCAAGTGGCTCTAGGTTCCTGAGTAGCTCATGTAGCAGATATTATAAGAGGGATAATCTGCACCTTCCTTAATTTCCACTGGTGTTTTACTTCTTCGGCCAACTCCAAATATTTCCGCTTCTTCTCCTTGGAAGTTTCCATCATGTTCCGGGTGTTTGGTACAGCTACATCAATTATCATTGTAGAGTGCTGTTTATTGTCCATGACGATGATGTCAGGCCGGTTATGTGGCACCGTGTGGTCAGTCAGGATATTTCTGTCATAGTAGAGCTTGCTCTTCTGATTTGTGGACAAGAAACAGCACTCTGCAATGATAATTGATGTAGTTGTACCAAACACTGAGAACATAATGGAAACTTCCAAGGAAAAGAAGCGGAAATATATATAGTTGGCTGCAGAAGTAAAACACCTGTGGAAAGTAAAGAAGGTTCAGATTATCCCTCTTATAATATCTGCTACAGGAATTGTTCCTCATGAGCTACTCAGGAACCTAGAACAACTTGGTTTGTCGAGGAACACTTTTATCCAGATGAAAAAATCAGCGATTCTCTCTACATGCAGGAAAGTTGTCAGTTTCTAGGAGTTGTGGAATTATGTGTACCATCAGCCTTCACTTGGAAATCTGTCCCGTGAAAGCTGTTAATCCCAGAATGTATATTTCTGTGAAATATTACATGAAACAAAAATAATAATAATAATAATAATAA
Source organism: Ectobius pallidus (assembly GCA_964059195.1). NCBI lineage: Eukaryota > Metazoa > Arthropoda > Insecta > Blattodea > Ectobiidae > Ectobius > Ectobius pallidus. The sequence continues at coordinate 161,218,787 of CAXKWD010000002.1, forward strand.
TAATAATAACAACAATTATAATATGTAATGTAATTTGCAATGGAAATTTACTTTCATATGTAGATATTCTAGGCAAGTAATAACACTAGACACATTTCTCTACTAAAAAGGTAATGGACTGACTAAATTAATTTTGTAAATATTTAATAAAATAACTATGGCCTATAGACATATCTAAATATCATAACTATGAGTATATTGTGTATCTTGTAGTGGTGTCAGCAGTAAAAATATGAGGCTGACTGAATTACAATCAACTCTTGAAATTACATACTGATTTACAAGATTGTAACCAAAAAATTCAGAGACTGTCAGTCCGTTACTCGCCATGTCAGTCCGTTACTTTGGACTTTCTAATTAATTGCTAACAAAGATTTTAAATTAGACAAATGATATTTATATGAGATGTTTCCAGACATTAGTCAAACAAATTAAGGTGGTAGCCAGTATTCTCATTCCCTATATTTCAGAGCATCAATTGATTGAACTTATATACCTGAATCTATGGTTGACAAGCTGTCAGTCCGTTACCTGAATTTCAAAGGTGAGAAAATAATTTTTATTGAGGGATATTTCAAAATAGTGGTACACCAAAATGAAGCTTAAAATCTAGTCTTTAAAACAGTATGAACACATCTTAAGAAAATAAATTAGAAGTAGCAGCATTTGATGTTTAATTGAAAGAAAATGTTGTGCTTTGTCAGTCCGTTACCCGTGGAATTGCCCATATACAACTTTTTGGTGGAACAAACTTAGGTTCTATAAAATGTTGTATTTTAAATTACAATGTGGATTTTTACCATTAATTACCATGAAATTTTGTGTGCATATAACACAATTTTTGGCCAAATTTGATGCACCATATCTCTGAAACCAGTTTAGTCTCAGTCACCAAATTTTTATCATATCTTTATGTCATAAAGAGGTGTTATCTGTGTTAATTTCATAATTTTTCACTGAGTCCTTTTTGAGATATTCTACTTCAAATATTGCCAAAATACGCTTTTGGGCATTTATGAAAAATTATATTAAAAAATGGGCAAAGTTCTCAGGCTTAAAACTTCTATAGCATATAGTCCTATAATAAATCTATAGAAGAAAAAAAATTAATGTCTTTGTTCCTTTTAATAATTTTGCAGCACTAAAACTCCCATTTTAAGTTAATTTTTAATTTGTAGTTGAGAATTTTTTTCTTCACTTTCATCACTACTTATGTACGAGTAATATTATGTTAGAACAAAAAATCAAAAGCATGTCTTTCTGATAATTTTTGTTTTTATTTTGCCATGTTATCTATAAAATTAACAGAGTTAGGCTACATACATTTGTGCAAAACATGCTTTTGGCTAAAAAACAGTTGCAGAGCAAACTTAAAATGGCCGCCAAAAAAACATATGAGCCTGAAATTTTTCTTACCATAGTTTTGAACTCACCTAGTATTCGGGAATAACTGGTAAACAAAATTAGGAAAATAAAAAATGTTGGGCAACATGGTTTGGTTCATTTCTAATGGATATACCCTTGAAAAATTTCATACCATTACCCATTAAATAAATTTATTAAAAAATATATTTTTACATGAATTTCCGTCTTGCTTTATTTCTTGCAAAATCATCAATTATTTTGGCAGTGTCAATGCAGTTTAAAATTTCCTGCTGTATATACAAAATGGCCAAGGTCTTTCTTCTCCCATTGAGTTTCTTAAATAATTTTTTACTCTTTAAAACAGAAAATGATCTTTCTCTGGATGCATTAGGTAAGGGAATTGTTATAAAAATTGAATGCTTCAGAATTTGGTGCCCTATGGTATCTTATGATTAGTATAAAGCCCAGTATCTTCAGGGGGCTCTATGAAGACTTATATTTTTCTGTTATAATCTTCGGCTATTTTGACAAGTTCTTCCATAAGTAGTCAGACCTTTAGAATAATATTTGGAATAATGATAATGTTTGTGTCGAGATAATATTTGTATCCCGTACCAACATAAGAAAATACATAAAACACCCTTAAGACATTAGTTTTTAGTTTTAAGTATTGTTACTAAATGTAATATATTGCTTTGACATCTGCTCAGTGGGTCATTAGCAACCCACAAAGGTTTGTGCTATTATTGTACTTAGATGATGTGTTCTAACTCATTTTTGTAATACAGTATTGTTCCTCAATGCTTTGTGAACGTATTTCCACATTTGAATATTATCATTAAACAGAAGTGTAGTTATACTTACATTATTCCTCATAGTATGCACTTTGTCCTCCTATGATGACACACTGGCTTTATGATTTAAATTTTGAACAATTATAAACATTTTGTATGATATGAAATTAATTACCATCATGAGGGCTGAAACTTTACAGCTACACCAGTACCAAGCTATACATTCAACAAAATTGAGCTATAAAAATTATTTTCCTCAATGGGTCGTTAACGACCCCATGGGCAGATATGGATTAAGATTGCACATGTCACTTCTTGAGAAGTAGAAAGGTCACTTTCAGTGTACAAAAACATATTGACAGAAAAATGCATGCACTTGGCTACTGAAAATTTGGATAGACTGTTAGTAGTACATTGCGCCACTTGAAAATAAAATGTAAGTTTGAATTTTAATTGTGCATATTTGTAGTGTTTTCCCTTTATTGTCACGTTTGGTCGTTTGATAGTAAATGCATGCATATTTTAAGATTCGACAGTGCATGAAAATGCTGTCTTTCATTATAAATAATATTATCCTGTTTACCAATGGTAAATCTCAAGAATGAAAAGGTGCATTACTTGTCAAAGTTTACCTGAGTAGACACTAATATAAACAAACGTCTTTTAGAACTTCCAGATGTAATAGCATGTAAGCAAGTTTGAAATGAAGACGAACAATGAACAGTAGATAAACTTACTTGGAATTAAAGTAATTTGCTAAATCTGTTTACTTTATTTTAATATCTTATTTAGATGATAGCAAGTTATGACTGTATTTTCTTATTTTGTTTACAGATGAATTCAAAGGCCACTGTTTATTGGAAGCTGCTCGACAGGCAGATCCTGCTAAAGTGAAAAAATATCTAGCTCCAGACATAGTCAATTTCAAGCATCCATACACAGGAGATACCCCCTTAGTAAGTATAAACATAAAATGGGTGAAACATTTTACTGGAGTTTTAACTCTTTTTAAGTTTGGCGGTCATTTTGTAGGCCACACTGGATCTACGAAAAAAGATATACCTTGTCAAATTATCTAATATTTTTATTACCTTGCCATTTTCATTTTAAGTAAGTTTTTGCAGTGGGTCAAGACTTTGCCATACACTACTTTCAGAAATATGTCTGTCTGTGTGTCACTGATCAGCATAGCTCGAGAACGAAAAATCATATACTGTAAAAACAAAACTTTGTATTTGAATTAGATACCTTTCGGGGATATGACATGAAGATTGACTACTCTCTTTTACTGTTAATACTAATTCACTTGAAGAAAATTTCATTCAGATCATAAAAGTTGCACCTCATTTAGGCTATATAAAACTTAAAATAGGCTCTAAATCGAATGGAGAAAAAAGTAGGACAGATTTACAATATTGACAAATGAGCATATTAACAGTACAGTGCGCCCGAGAATATTCTCCGCAGCGGCTACTTGTTGGAGAGGCAGCTAGCTGCAGCAGTTAAGTTGGTACTCACCACAGCCGATCATTGCAGGTGCTGGAAGTGCTGTCACAATGTTCGATCTAAATGCTTGCACACTGCAATATGTACTGATTAGTAATTAGACAATGCACCCATTGACAAAGTGACAATGAACTCTGCCTGCCTGCATACACAGCTGACGGTTTGTTTTTATAAAAGCTCGTGTTGCCAACGTAACTGCTGCAGCTAGCCCTCTCTCCAGCAAATAGCAACTGCGGAGAATGTTCTCGGGCGCACTGTATAGTTTATGAATTTTAATGTTACGTACATAATCCACCTCACTTAAAGGGGAACTGAACTAAAAAATTACACATATATTTTATTTACAAATGAGTAAGAGCTCTGATTGTGTATTACTAAACTAAAACTAAACTCCGTGGCGCTACATCCCGGAGGGACTTGGCCTTCCACCCGACCGCTGCGTCATCTCCCGTAGGCAGATGGCAGGATTGGGGGGCATGTGGTAAGCATGCTGACACCCATGGCCATTAATGGTGGTTTTCTTGACCGGGATTGTGTATTACTATGGAGAAAATAAAAACTCGATCCAACTTACCATTTCCGAGTTGTAGCTCTCCGTGGCGTCGTGACGTCACCTGGGACACGTCAGACAGGGAGCATTACACACAAAACAGCCCCAACTCAACATAATATTAGTTTTATTGTTGCACCCTTTATTGTTGAGTGTCCGTTGTAATTACACTTCTCTCCCACTGTAACTCGCCTCAACTCATCATATTAATTTCTTTGTTTGCATTCTTCATTCACAAAGTTAATCCAATCCGAGAAAAGTCTCTCTCTCTCAATTCCGCTTTTGTAGATTTGGTTTTGTGGAGTAAACCCATATTGCTTGGTATGTCATTCCGATCAGTAACATCTGGTATTACATACGGACACTTCAGAGATGTGTGCTCATTAACATCATTGACAATTTTCTTTACAAGATTTTGCCTCCACTCAAATGTTTTCTTGTTGTACTTCCTCTTATAAACCCAATCTCCACATGATTTAGAAAATTCCACTGAACCGCCCACAACTCTTTTTCCTTGATGGAAGTTGTGGTCAAGAGCTGCTATCATTGACCATAAATAAATGCCTTCAAATGAAAAATGGGTTCTTTTTGGTACATATTTAAGACGTTCGCTATGATAGGATTCAAGACTTCCTGTGTGACAAAAATGATTGAGATGCATAATATCATTTAAAAACCTGGTATTCATATGTTATAGGTCATGGTAGTCTTTTGAATGCTTACTGAGCTATTTAGTATTTTTAATTTTATCTGCACTTAGCACGTCGTGAGCACATGGTATTTCTCATTACCTTCCCAATTATGAATGTTAACATTGTGATTGAGAATTGAGGTACATTTCTCCTTTAGCAGTATACTATTATTTTCACGCATAGAGGATGCCCACCATAAATGATTATAAATTGATTGTTTCCATTCATGATTGACGGAGGATTTCGGCAATTTGTTAATCTTTTTCATTAGAGATTTAGCAAGGTGCCAAACATCAAATTCATGGTGTAAGTGTGAAGATTTGTTTTTCATTAAAGCTCTAACGCATATGTCTGTCTGTCAGGAACAATTTAATAGGGAGTTTCTCATTCATTGTGCTTATTATTTTTTCACAAGCAGCTCTTTCAATGTCACCAGCTACAGTTCCTCTTTGTACAATTACAAAATCTAGTGTTTTATTCATTGCTAAAATCATAATGGAATACGTCACATACTTTGCAGAGAAACCAGGCGAGTCATATTATCCATCTCCACATAAACGTAAATTTAAATCACTCGTACCATCTACATAGTTAGCTTCTTTTTCTTTTAACCACGTTTTGTGTACGGAAGGAAATACAAATTTCTTTACAAGCCTGTAGAAGTATGATTCAGAAAAAAATAATAGCTTAAAAGAATTTGAGAAAGTTGATAAATAATTAAATGTTAATCAGCATAGGTACACAGAGATGCCAACTGCTACGGAATTCCCGTAGTTTCTACGATTTTCTTGAATTTCCTACAGCAATACGGAAATTGTACTGAATATTACGGATTTTACAAATCCCAATATCTATTTTTAAAATGTTTTGTTTCTCCCGCAAACATAAAAAAAGTAAATGTCAGCAGAGATGCCAACTGTTATCATGAGAAATAGTTGAGAAAATATCCGTTGTGTTGGCGACATTGGACACTACAATCTTTGACGTGAGTGTCTGTTAACCAAAGATGTTATATCTTACAGTTATAACATAATTGTAGTTATAACTACATATTTCCTCTTTTTTATTATCACTGTAATGCCGCTGACGACTGCCGACGCCGTTGCTTGTAGAAGTTTTATTGAGTGTTGCAGTGCAAGTAGAATATTGAAGAAATATGTCTTATAAACGTAAAACCAGTGACGAGTCTGATGGACAAAAACGAACTGCGGCAAAACAGCAATATCCAAAGCAGTAGATACGGAAGAGTTTCCTTGCCTCGGACCGTCAAACATTTCACCGAATCACGTATTTGTGAAACCTGTAATTGTGAATTTTCGGTTAAACATGGAGGACTGACACTACTGATAACCACCTTTCAAGCTTGGCATCTCTGTGTACATTCCTGAGGCTATGAACACATTATTTTTTAAACTTTCACCTATGATTCCAGAAGACCACTTGTATGTATGCCCATTCACACAATGAGTTTTTATTCGTAACATTACTCCTCTCCTTTCAACTTGACGTTCATTAACTGGAGCGCCACATGTATGGCATATACAGTGAATGAAGGGCACTAACACAGACAAAACACAAAAGAATATTTTTCATCGGGGACGTAATCTTCATCCTTTTCATCTGAGATGTCATGTTCATCATGTAGTTCATATAGGCCTAGACAGAATTTGCAGCTCTATACATTTCTTTGCCTATCTCACACTGTATTTCTGCTTCAGTCTTCAACTCTATATGCATACATTCATAAACTTGTGTAGCTTCTCCTTCTTGTTTAGAATCAGTTAGTGAATTATCAATTAATTCCAACACTTCCCTCCTTTTAAAGTAATTAGACTTCCTTTTCTTGGGAGAAGGAATTTCTTTACTTCCTACTAAAAACTTTGAAGGTACCGCATTGTCTTTTAGTCTAGGGCACCTGAATTTTTCAGCCTTCAATATTCTGATTTTTAAAATATCCGATTCATTAAAATCATCTTCTTTAAAATACTTTCCACATATTCTAGAATTTTTTGTTGGAACAAAATTTTTACACTTCATGCAAGAAACTCATTTGTTGTACAAACGTCTGTTCTTGTTTTTATCAGGGAATTCAAGGTAACAAATATTTCTATGGACACCAGAATTATTTGAACAACCATAAGCACTGCACGCAGGCATCTTCAATTACACTACACAATAAACAGTAGGCTACTAGGGAATACAAGACTGGCACCTTTCACACAATACCGGAGCAAGCCAAACTGAAACTGCTGACGGCGCGGCGTGTTAGCCACGTGATGTCACAGTCTTGCAACAGTATAATTTAAATTGCTCACAGAATGAGAATGAGCAAACATAAAAAGGAACTGTTTTTGACTCTGCACTTAGCAAGAATCATATTTTATTTCAAGATAAAGTAAAAAATTTTGTTCAGTATCCCTTTAATGGATTCTTGTAGGGACTTCAAACTATAAATAATAAAACTGTAATATAATATAATATATTTTATAAAATAGAAAAGACCTGATATTTTTACATTATTTACTTTGCATTTATATTAAGTACCGGTACCTCATTTCTCTCGATAGTTTAAAAATTATAGAAAAGGGTATCTCTACTGTAATTTACAATTATATAATATTCTGTAATCATTGGCTTCCGCGGCCCAAATAGACCATAAAATCTTCTTGGCTTCTGGGTATCTGCTGTGTCATGTGTAAGCTCTCTGCCGACGTTTCGACCATCTTGCCGTGATCTTTATTAAGACAAGATGGCTGAAATGTTGGCAGAGAGCTTACTCATGACATGGCAGATTCCCAGATGCCAAGAAGATTTTATATAATACTAGCTGAAAAGGCCCGGCATCGCCCGGGCTTTGTATTTTGTAATTTGAAATTAACTTATGGAGGACTTTCGATGTTGAAACTCTAGGTCCTGATATAATAATGTATGTAGAATTCGAAATGAGGAAGAACAACACATGGCACTCAGACTATTCCCTCAGAAAATGCTAGATATAACTTTTTATGGTTCATAGAGGATGTCGAATGCTGCATTCCGTTGCTTCTACTCATCATGCCTGGGAGGGGTTGAAATAAGAAGAAACATAAATTACATAAGATTGTATTGACTTGACGGAAAATTTTATTTCTCATTCTCATGTTACCATACAACCGTTTCGGAGCTGAAATAAAATAGAAATGCAGTATCACTTTCATACTTTCCTCCCCTAAAACCCGGGACATAATATACTGCAAGCATAGGACTCAAAATGTTCCATCCCATGCTTAGGGCCTATGATAAATCTCAACTAATAAAAAGCCTACAGCTATGGATAACTGACTATTTACCGACTTCTGATATAGCATACTCACACACTTAAGTTGCTCCTGCAATACGACCTCTTATTCTACATCAAAATGTGAAGTGAGAAAATATTTCTTATAGATAGATAGATAGATAGATAGATAGATTTTTATTGCTGTAAACATTTATAATGTATAGCCACGTCACATATGAAATTACACAATAGCTTTGTTACCAATTATTAAAGTTATAAAATTCATGTACACTGTACAGAGGGTACATTGTCAGTGCAGTTCTGACCGTCCTCCTAAATGTTTCGAAGGAAAGATCCCTAACTTGTAATGGAAGACTGTTGAATAACTCTAAGGATGTGTACTCAAAACTAGTTTTTATTGTACTATACCGGCATTTATTTATGTAAATATTTGTGTTAGAGCGTGTATGATAACTGTGAATGTCTTTGCATAAGGTATAATTGTTGTAATTCTTCTTAACATATAGGAGGGCGGCCATAACATACATTGATGGTAGAGTAATTAACCCTAATTCTATAAAAAGTGGTTTACAGTGTGCTTTGGACGGAGCTCCGCAAATCAATCTCACTGCCCTCTTTTGCAAAATAAAAAGTTGATTTGTTGAATGATGATTCCCCCATAATAAAATTCCATAGTTCAAATGGCTGTATATATGAGCATAATAAACAGTTAGTAGAACTTGAGTCGTGACATAAGATTTTAAAACTCTTAACATAAAGATACCTTTACTGACAGTATTTTGGATTCTGCTGGTATGTTTTTTCCAGCCTAGATCTAATTCAATGTCAATCCCTAAAAATTTTACATATGTGTTATCTACTGTCAACATTCTACTCAAATTAAAATTTACTGTCTCTGTTTTGTCATTGTTAAGTGAAAGCGTGTTGGCTTTACACCAGTCATGAATGTTCTGGGTTACACCATCTAGTTGCCAATTTGAAGTTTCCTTGGTTTTATTTATGATGTTGACAGCAAGGTCATCAGCATAAAGAAAAGCATCCGAACAGTCTACTTTAATGTTCATGGCAAGATCATTTATATAGACAATAAATAGTAAGGGTCCCAAAACAGAACCTTGGGGAACACCATATTTCACCAGTTTATATTGTGACTTATTATTAAAATTCAAGTCAACGAATTGATAGCGAGAAGAAAGATATGACTCTAAAAATTTACAACTATCGCCATCAAAACCGTAAAATTTAAGTTTTTGCAGAAGAGTTTTATGTGATACAGTGTCAAAGGCCTTCGTAAGATCGAAAAAACGACTACAGACATCTTCGCCTTTCTCCAGGCCTTCATAACACCTCTTTACAAATGATGTAACTGCGTCAACGGTACTACGAGATTTTCTAAATCCAAACTGACTCTGTGTAAATATGTTATTATCTTCAAAGTATTTTGAAATTTGTTTGTGTAGCAGAATTTCGAAGACCTTTGACACTGTAGGTATAATGCTAATAGGCCTATAATTGTTATATTGAGATTTGTTCCCCTTTTTAAAAACAGGAACAACTCTAGCATATTTAAAATTATTTGGAAAAACACAATCTTCAAAACATTTATTAAAAATGTGTGTCAAAGGTTCACATATAAAAGGAGCAGCCAACTTAATGAACATACTATTGATACCATATGCATCATTACAAGAGCTATTACGAAGTGTTAGGATAGCGGAATAGACATCTTCTACAGCAATATGCTCAAATGTAAACTGAGTTTCTGGTTTGGTTAACTTGTTCAGATATGTTAATGCATTATTATTACTGTCTATGGTACGAATAATTTCCTCAACTCTATCAATAAAATGTGAATTAAATTCCTCTGAGTTCATTTCACTCAGCATACTATCTGATTTAGAACTATTGTTGATAAATTCAGAAGCGATAAGCCAAGTTGATTTAGATTTATTGTTTGAGTTATTTATTAAGTTCGAATAATAATGCACCTTAGTTTCCTGGACGGCATTCCTATACTGCATTCTTAATTCATTATACTTGATTTTAAATTGTATCATACCACTATGTCTAAATAATTCGTAATAAGACAAACACTTTTGTTTCAATTTGCGGAGCTCGTCGTTATACCACTTATTACTTAAGACCCTCTTATGTAGCTTGTTTTTAGTTACATTCGTTGGAAAAGCATTGTCAATACAGTTTAAAATAGTATCATTAAAACAATCCACTTTCGAATTTATACATATTAGACTATACATATCGAACCAATTTATGTTCTTCAAAACATTAATAAAATGCCATTTACCAAAATCATCTACTATTCTCTTGACTCTAAAATAATTATTCGAGATATTATTCTCAACGTCTGTTTTGGTACTAAAAAATATTGCATTATGATCAGATACCAATGTAGGTATTACAGTTGCTGAACATTTATCATTACTAATGGTGGTTATAATATTATCTATGCATGTCCCTAATGAATCATTTACACCGGGACGAGTAGGTTCATTAATAGTATGATAGGCCCCGTAACTTTTGCATATATTTATAAAGTTTTCAACTTTGCTGAACTGTAAAAAATCAAAATTAAAATCACCAGTCAATACTACATTAAGATTAGAATTCTTTCTAAACACAATACTCAACAAGTCATATAATTTAGTTAAAAATAGTTCAATGTTTGTTTTGTTATCATCAGGAATTCTATATATAGACAGACACAATATATTAAAATTGTTAAGGTAGGTTGAGCACACTTCAAAAATGTACTGAGTAGCAAGAGTTGTTAAATCAATAACACTTTTGGTTATAATTTCGTCTTTAACGAAAATTGCCGAGCCACCATGTAAACCACTACCAGATCTACAGTAACAATCAGCCAGGTAAAAGCCAGGAATCTTAAGTAAATTTATTTCATCAGAACTTAACCAGTGCTCAACGACACATAAGATATGTACATTTAATTCAACAGTAAGGTTGGCAATATAATCTATTTTATTTACGATACTTTGAACGTTCCAATGCAGAATGTTTACATTTGAAACTGATTGTAGTCTTAGCTCCTTAGACTGGCCCTCTTTTGTAATTAAGTCTGATTTCCCTCGCTTGTTTCCTTCATGTTTAAATTACTCTTTGGAAATCTAAATTTACTTACGAATGTACCAGTAGGCCAAAAATCAGGCAAGAAAATGTCATCCAGAAATGGTGCTGGTATACCTACTTTGAAGGAACTGTACCCTGAATATTTAGTTTTTAGTTTAACAATCTGATAGTTAGCTTGTATATCGAGGGTAGAGAAAGTTATGTGACTGCATCACACTGTGCTTTATTTTCGTGTAATTCATTTTTCAGTAATTATTTTCGGCAATATATTACATGGAATCATAATTCGTTAAAGTCCAGCATTAGGCTATATAGTTGCCAAGGCCCTATGTAATCACAGTAAACAATTCACTGTTGCCATGTGAACTGAACAACATTTCATTTTTTTCAGTAGAATATTCACAGAAATTATATAATTTTCAAGGGAAGGACTGATTTGTTTCAATTTTAATGTCGACAGCTATACTTCCCGGGCTTAACTGGGTATGTGTGCAAAATGTCGTGTAAATTGGTAAAGAAATGTAGATTTGTATAAGGAACAAACATACATACATACATACATACATACATACATACATACATACATACACACTTTCGATTTCATATATTAGATTCTGTTTCACTTGTGCTCTGGTGGTGAACTAGGGCCTCAACAGCATCAAATGAAAGTGTAAGAAGAAAATTATAATTTTGAAGTAGCAGGAAAAACAAGAGCAATTAAAAGATAAGTAACCTCTTTGTTGCGTGCTTGGCAGAATATAATTTTTCCATCTGTGTGGAATTTCTTGCAGCCATTGTATTACACGGCTGTTCTTTGAACTCACTATTTTAGGCATTTTCTTCTTGTTACAGCTTTGATTGTTTTGGAATAATTTTTATACGTTGCAGCTACTGAATACTACCTAATCCAAAACTAACATATAAGTGCCAAACTGCAGTTTACAATCTGCTTCCAAGTGAAAGCATTAGCAGGGTTAGGTTGCACATCAGCCATTTCTCGAAGTTTACCCAACAATGTGTCCACCTCCATGGAGGATAATCCCAACAATCCTCGAATGGCACATTCATTCAAGAGATCTTCTTTTCTCAGTTCCTCCATAATATATCTGTAATGTATCTTAAATCATTTAATGTGTTATATTGTGTCATTTAATGTATTTTGTGTTATCTATATTAATAAAAGGAAGTGTCTGTCCTCCGTCTGTCTGTCCTCCGTCTGTCCGCGATGCCCAGCGAAATATACTCAACGCAGAGATCTGAAATTTTATACATAGGCGGACTAATGGGTCGGAATGTGCACCTCGAAGCCGGAATTTTAATTTTCGCTTTCGTTTGTGAGTTATGAGCAAAAAACTGGCAGAAAACGTGCATTTTTTTGAGTTTTAGAAGCATCAGTTTCAGTAATAAATTTCAATATCAAATCACTTACAGATGGCTTTGGCTATTTTTGTCATCATACCTCATACCTTGGAAATAAAAGCAACGCGATCGCTTGATTTTGTTAATCCATCCTAGACGATTCAATTGTTTAGAGTGTCAAGGCCCACAGACATATGACATTTTCAACCTACACGGAAGAAGGATAATCAACCCTAAATATGGTCAAACATTGTTCGATTTGAAATAAATTCACTATACAGGGGTTTTCTGGGCCAAGGAACTCGAATCTGAGGTCGCTTTTACCAGGGGACGCTACCTAATCGTGGAATGCACTCCACGTGATTTAGGTGTTAATAATTATAATTTGAAATAATTATCGCGGGGGAAGCCGCGGGCACATGCTGTTTGTCTGTCTGTCCACGATGCCCATTGAAATCTACTGAACGCAGAGATCTGAAATTTTAAACATAGATTCACTGAAAGGTGGGCGAATGCACCTCAAAGCCGAATTTTTAATTTTAGCTTTCGATCGCGAGTTATGAGTGAAAAACTGGCAGAAAATGTGATTTTAGCGCTGTCGAAGCATCAGATTTCAGTAATACATTTCAACGTCAAATCAATTGCAGTTGGCTTTGGCTATTTTTGTCATACCGTGGAAATAAAAGCATCGCGATCGCTTGAATGTTGTAAGCCCACGCTGGTCGATTCATTTGTTTAGAATGTCAAGGCCCGTAGACATATGAAATTTTCAACCTACACGGAAGAGGGATAATCAACATAGACCTAAATATGGTTAAACATCGTTCGATTTGGCCGAAACTCACTATATAGGGATTTTCTGGGCCAAGGAACTCGAATCTGAGATCGCTTTTACCAGGCGACGCTATCTAATCGTGGTATATAATTCACGTTATTTAGGTGTTAATAAATATAATGATTTAACTATTATGCTCTTAATTTTTAATTCTTGAAATAATTATCGCGGGCGATCGCTTGATTTTGTAAGTCCATCCTGGACGATTCATTTGTTTAGAATATCAAGGCCCGAAGACATATGAAATTTTCAACCTACACGGAAGAGGGATAATCAATATAGGCCTAAATATGGTCAAAGATTGTTCGATTTGGACGAAACTCACTGTACAGGGGTATTCTGGGCCAAGGAACTCGAATCTGAGGTCGCTTTTACCAGGCGAGGCTATCTAATCGTGGTATGTAGTCCACGTGATTTAGGTGTTAATAAATATAATGATTTAACTATTATGCTCTTAAGTTTTAATTTTTGAAATAATTATCGCGGGCGAAGCCGCGGGCACATGCTAGTTTATCTATATTAATAAATGGAAGTGTCTGTCTTTCTGTATGTCTGTCTGTCCGCGATGCCCAGCGAAATCTACTGAACGCAGAGATCTGAAATTTTAAACATAGATGGACTAAAGGGTCGGAATGTGCACCTCGAAGCCGGAATTTTAATTTTCGCTTTCGTTCGTGAGTTATGAGTGAAAAACGGGCAGAAAACGTGTATTTATTTCGTTTTCGAAGCATGAGTTTTCAATAAAACAAATCAATTACACTAGGCTTTGGCTATTTTTGTCATTCCTTCGACATAAAAGCATCGCGATCTCTTGAATGTTGTAGCTCACGCTGGTCGATTCATTTGTTTTTAATGTCAAGGCACGCAAACATAATATGAAATTTTCAACCTACACCGAAGAGGATTATTATTATTATTATTATTATTATTATTATAGGGATAATCAATATTAGCCTAAATATGGTCAAACATTGTTCGATTTGGACGAAACTCACTATACAGGGGTTTTCTGGGCCAAGGAACTTGAATCTGAGGTCGCTTTTACCAGGTGACGCTATCTAATCGTGATATATAGTCTACATGATTTAGGTGTTAATATAATGATTTAACTATTATGCTCTTAATTTTTAATTTTTGAAATAATTATCGCGGGCACATGCTATCTTAAAATAATAAAAGGACGTGTTTGTCTGTCTGTCCACGATGCCCAGCGAAATCTACTGAACGCAGAGATCTGAAATTTTATCATAGATGGGCTGAAAGGTGGGCGAATGCGCATCGAAGCTGGATTTTTAATTTTAGCTTTCGTTTGCGAGTTGTGAGTGAAAAACTGGCAGAAAACGTGATTTTAGCGCTGTCGAAGCATCAGATTTCAGTAATACATTTCAATGTCAAATCAATTGCAGTTGGCTTTGGCTATTTTTGTCATACCGTGGTAATAAAAGCATCGCGATCGCTAGATTGTTGTAAGCCCACGCTGGTCGATTCATTTGTTTAGAATGTCAAGGCCCGTAGACATATGAAATTTTCAACCTACACGGAAGAGGGATAGGCCTAAATATGGTCAAACATTGTTCGATTTGGACGAAACTCACTGTACAGGGGTATTCTGGGCCAAGGAAATCGAAACTGAGGTCGCTTTTACCAGGCGACGCTATCTAATCGTGGTATGTAGCCCACGTGATTTAGGTGTTAATAAATATAATGATTTAACTATTATGCTCTTAATTTTTAATTTTTGAAATAATTATCGCGGGCGTAGCCGCGGGCACATGCTAGTTATGTTATATTGTAACAACTAATGTACTATTAGTCCCTGGTAAAGTGGAAGAAAAGACCTTACGCTCTTAACTTTCTCCAGGTTAAATAAACTATTATTATTATTGTTATTATTATTATTATTATTATTATTATTATTATTATTACTATTACTATTACTATTACTGTTACTGTTACTAATTACTATTACCAGGCCTATTTATCATGAAAATAAAACAAATAGAAGAAATATGTTAAACAAGAATCATTCATAAATAATTTAACTAACCTCAAACTATCCTGAAAATGAAAAACAGACTCAAGAAAATCAATTATAATCCTAGAAAAATTTGAACTTCAACATTAAATTATGAATGTGATAGACCTATCACCTGAAAACAGTGCATATTTCAAATTATGAAATGTAAGTAATTAGCAAAAGTCATAAGGCCAAATACAAAGTTATAGGTACCTCCTCCTCTCAAAATTGCACAAGAAAACTCAACAAAAATGGGAATGTGAAATAAGTGGAAATTCCGAAAATATATCAGTACTGATAAAACAATGTATGAAAAAGGGGAATGCAAGATAGTGGCAAGAAAACCAGAAGCTACTCTCCGTCGTTGAAGATCTAGAGCTAAAACCAACCTCAGGTAGGCCTACCAGCTAACTTAAATCGGCAAGAAAATGGACCTGGATCAAAACACAATCAGTGCCGTATTTAAGCCTAGGTAGATTAGGCAGCTGCCTAGGGCGGCAGATTTAAAGGGGTGGCTTTTAAGTTGTTACTGTCTTTTTAAAATATATTAAACATTTTATTCATAACTCTTCAAAATAGTAAACTAATGTAATGCACAATGAAATAAAAATTAACAACATTGACAATAAACGCTCAAAAAGAAATAAAAATTAACAACATTGACAACAAACGCTCAAATGTAATCAACTATCTACACCTTTTCAACATCAATTTCGGAAAAAGTAATTTCAATTTCAGAAAAAGTAATTTCAATATTGGAAAAAGTATTTTTAATTTCGGAAAAAGTAATTGCAATTTCGGAAAAAGTAACTTCAATTTCGGAAAAAGTAACTTCAATTTCGGAAATACAAGTGCTAATTTTTTTAAACCTACGATGGGGCGTAAAATGACAACCACGGTGAAAATCAAAACTGTTTTATTTGGAACATCTTTCTTCAGCTCCCGAAAAAGATGAAATTCACTCGGCACGGGAACGAGTTTTTTAATGTAAGATTTTTAATTTTTAGATTTTTAGATAATTTAAGATTTTAATTCCGCGATCTGTATATATACCACCTCGGCATGACAGACTCGACACTTCAGTATCCCTGAGGATGGAGGCAGCGTGGGCCTCTGAAACGTCGGAGACACTTGATCTTCAAACCTGGCTGTCTACCCGGGAAAGATTTATTCGAGTTTTTTAATATTAGATGGAAATTTACAGTGAAGTGTTGAAATCTGTAGCAAGATTGAGATCGGAAATATACACACTAAACTTCACTAAAAAGGTATATTTACCCAGAATGATCATTTCAACGGGTCTTCCCGCCATCATCAGCTGATTCCGACTGGCCCTCTGGCGACGAATGAATGAACTTGTCGATCAAGGTTCCATGTATGCCAACTGAAGTGTCAAAATTTAAGAGATTTTCTCGGTTCTTTTTGATGAATATTTTTTCCCAAACCATAAGATCTATTGGTTTTTCAACTTGTTTTAATAGTTCAATTTCATGGCCTACTTCCCAGAAATGCATTGCCAAAGCTGATTTTTCAATTTGTTTATTCATAATGTTCCTAAAATGTTGTTTTCTCCTTGTGTCTAAATTCCTTTTTGTTTGGCCAACATAAAATTTTCCACAATCTTTGCAATTAATTTTGTAAATTCCAGCTTTTTTGTAATGAGGGACCTTATCTTTCTGGTTGGTTTTTATAAGATTTTTCAAACTGAATTTATTCTGTGGTGCCAATTTGATGTTTACATTGTTGAAAATCTTCTGAAATCTGTTGTTTGCCCATGGGTGATAGGTGAATCTTTTGTGATTTGTGTTTTCTTTTTCATTTATTAGTGTAGTTGTCTCTTTTACCTTCTTCTGTTTTTTGAATTTCCTTACTTTTTGTCAATCAAATCTTTTTTGAAACCATTCATTTCTGCAATTTTCACTATGTGATTGTACTCCAGTTTATATTCATTTTTGCCCATGGGAATGTTGACCAATCTATGTGCAAGACTGTTAAATACTGCCTGCTTATGAGAAGTGGGGTTGTAGCTGTTAGCTTTAATGAAGTTGTCTGTGTGGGTTTCTTTTCTATAGATTCCAAATTCTATTTTGTTGTTTCTGTTGTAGATTTTTAGGTCCAAGAAAGGTAAGTAATTTTCTGTTTGAATTTCCATGGTGAAGTTAATTTTTTCTTCTTGAATGTTGAGAAGTTTTACTGAATCATTTAAATGTTTTTCCTTTACAACAGCAAACATGTCATCTACATATCTAAACCAGACTCTGAACATCCAAGGAAATGCTTTGTTGATGTTTTTCTCAAAATTACTCATAAATAAATTGGCCAAAAAGGGGGAAAGAGGATTGCCCATTGCCAAACCCGATTTTTGTTCATAATAATGTCCTCTGAAACTGAAGAAATTTTGACTAATACATAATTTAGTTAATTCAATATATTCATCAATAACTTCTTTTTCCAAATTTGTGGTCAATAACCAACTTTTTAGTACTTCCATCAATTTTTCCTTTGGAATGCTTGGAAATAGTGAACAAACATCGAATGAGACTAATCTGTCTTCTGTCGTCAATTGTAAGTTCTTGATTTTGTCCACAAGTTCTAAAGAATTTTGTACACTCAAAGTATCAAATTTTGGGAGGCCCTGAAATTTATTCAATAACCATTTTGCTAAATTGTAGGTAGGTGCTCCAATGTAACTTATTATAGGCCTCATTTTATTTCCGGGTTTGTGAATTTTAGGAAGTCCGTATATTTTGGGGGTTGTAGGGTTGCTTGGTTTTAACTTTTGTTTCTCTTTATCAGGGATGAATTTTGTTTTATTAATGACTGAGTTGACAGATACTGTACATTTTTTGGTTTGGTCTCCGTTGATTTCTGTGAATTCTTCACCATCTAATAATTTTTGCATTCTATTTTCATAGTCTTCCCTATCAAGAATTACTATTTGATTTCCTTTATCAGCTTTTTGAAAAATAACATCTTTGGAGTTGAGGGATCGTACTACCTTTTTGTACTGTTGTTTTTTATGTTTGCTGTTTTCTTGGATACCCTCTAAAATTGTATTGCAATTGCTCCTTACTTTTGCTTGGTCTTCTTCATCTAAATGATAGATGACAGTTTCAATGTCTGCTATGTAATCTTCTATGTTTGTGGAATAATCAACACAAGTCTTTAGGCCCTTGTTGAGGAATTTTAATTCTTGGTGTGTGAAGTTCTGTTTTGACAAGTTTACAACATTGTTTGTGTCTATATCTTTTGAATTTTCCGACTCCCTGTTTTCCCTTTGTGTCTGCATTACCGATTCCCTGTTGTTTTCTTGTGTTTTCATTTCTAACTCCCTGTTTTCTCCATGTGTCTGCATTTCCAACTCCCATTTTCAAAAAGCTGGTGATGGTGAAGAATTCACAGAAATCAACGGAGACCAAACCAAAAAATGTACAGCATCTGTCAACTCAGTCATTAATAAAACAAAATTCATCCCTGATAAAGAGAAACAAAAAAGCTGATAAAGGAAATCAAATAGTAATTCTTGATAGGGAAGACTATGAAAATAGAATGCAAAAATTATTAGATGGTGAAGAATTCACAGAAATCAACGGAGACCAAACCAAAAAATGTACAGTATCTGTCAACTCAGTCATTAATAAAACAAAATTCATCCCTGATAAAGAGAAACAAAAGTTAAAACCAAGCAACCCTACAACCCCCAAAATATACGGACTTCCTAAAATTCACAAACCCGGAAATAAAATGAGGCCTATAATAAGTTACATTGGAGCACCTACCTACAATTTAGCAAAATGGTTATTGAATAAATTTCAGGGCCTCCCAAAATTTGATACTTTGAGTGTACAAAATTCTTTAGAACTTGTGGACAAAATCAAGAACTTACAATTGACGACAGAAGACAGATTAGTCTCATTCGATGTTTGTTCACTATTTCCAAGCATTCCAAAGGAAAAATTGATGGAAGTACTAAAAAGTTGGTTATTGACCATAAATTTGGAAAAAGAAGTTATTGATGAATATATTGAATTAACTAAATTATGTATTAGTCAAAATTTCTTCAGTTTCAGAGGACATTATTATGAACAAAAATCGGGTTTGGCAATGGGCAATCCTCTTTCCCCCTTTTTGGCCAATTTATTTATGAGTAATTTTGAGAAAAACATCAACAAAGCATTTCCTTGGATGTTCAGAGTCTGGTTTAGATATGTAGATGACATATTTGCTGTTGTAAAGGAAAAACATTTAAATGATTCAGTAAAACTTCTCAACATTCAAGAAGAAAAAATTAACTTCACCATGGAAATTCAAACAGAAAATTACTTACCTTTCTTGGACCTAAAAATCTACAACAGAAACAACAAAATAGAATTTGGAATCTATAGAAAAGAAACCCACACAGACAACTTCATTAAAGCTAACAGCTACAACCCCACTTCAGTGGCGGCTCGTGGCCGGAAAATTAGGTGAAGAGGAAAAAAATGCCACATGCTTACGTTAATAACCGAACTCACCTAGGCCTATGTCTTGTATAGCAAATCAATCCTTCGATAGTCCTTTATGGCTGCAAATTTGTCGGTGATATCATCATAGGACGGCTGCATTTCTTCTAGCTGCAGTAAAGGTTCTTTCTGAATTGAAATATTCGCTAAACAAGATACTAGTCTGGCAACATTTTTGATCCTTCATTAAGTAGGCCTACGTCGTGATCTGACAGCTGGCACAATGATGATTTGATTTTAAACAATGCGGGTAAGAATATAATTATTATTTATAAAATCTGATACATTTTATTCATGGAATACTCTTAATAAATCCCAATCGGGATTATGAGTTTCATTAGATAAATTCGATCCTACTTTTCCGCCGCGAATCTATTGATGTTTATCGTAATTATTATTCTCCTAATCAGATTATTCAGAATATTCCATTCATGCGATGCGGACTTGAAATTGACTAATAATCTTTAGCAATGCCTCGGATATCGACCAATGACTGTTGTTTATCTTATAAGTACACAGTAGTCTTGGTATATGGTGACACACATTAAATAAATTAACTTCTAGTCTCATCCCTATGCCTCACTTTTGTGCTATAGAATCGAACGCCTATGATTTTTTTTCCGTTAATGATATTTAATTTTATGAGAAAGAATCCAAGCTCCTCTACCGTTCATACTTCAATGAAGTATATGGTTGTTTATAAACACCTTTTAAATAATTAATTGAAAATTGTTAAAAATAAAAATTCTAGCTCTTTAGCGTCTATGCAAATCGTGTGGAAAATTTAAACAAAATTGTTAGTTTTTTTTTATAAAATCGTGAAGAATGAAAGTCTGTTCTAGCCTCGCCCAAAGATGTAAGACTTAAAAGCCTGAGTTTGTACAAACGATAGCTGGCTTATAACTACCCTTCAAAGTATAAGGATACCGTATAAAAGTAAGAAAAAGTCGTCAATCTCCCCAGAAGATATCTAATCCAAATACGTTTTATTTATACACGATGTTTAGTTCTCAAGCCACACAGACACGTTCCTGAAAATATTATTGGACAGAGGAGAATTCAAAACAGGTATTTATGTTAAAAACATTGATTTCGAACATTTATTACCTTTGGAACGGGAAGAGGAAGTGAAATTGGTGCTTTGTTATTAATGGAGCTAGCAGAAGAGGAGTAGGTATGAAACCCGCCACACACTGTCATAGTAGCAGCTTTCTGTGGTAACAGCACGGCGCGCGCATCATGCAGCCGAAGAACGACACCTTCGTGGGTAGTCTGATCCCTTCAGCATGGACGTGGGATAAGCGAGAAAAATGCTGCTTGCAGCAACAGCTAGCATCATTTTTAGTGGACCAGACTACCCATGGAACAGGGGAAGTGAATCAAGGCTGCTTCGTGCTTCTTTGCAAGACTCGAGAGCTCTCTGGCGCCTCCTCCTTTAACATCACTCGTGGCGGGCAATACAAAATTACATAAATGCATTTATAGTAAAAACCAACATTCGAGATATGGGAAATAAACTTTAAAAATACGTATTGTAAAGGAAAAATACTGGTGAAGTGCTACTTCACCTACTTCACCTGAATAGCCGCCACTGCCCCACTTCTCATAAGCAGGCAGTATTTAACAGTCTTGCACATAGATTGGTCAACATTCCCATGGGCAAAAATGAATATAAACTGGAGTACAATCACATAGTGAAAATTGCAGAAATGAATGGTTTCAAAAAAGATTTGATTGACAAAAAGTAAGGAAATTCAAAAAACAGAAGAAGGTAAAAGAGACAACTACACTAATAAATGAAAAAGAAAACACAAATCACAAAAGATTCACCTATCACCCATGGGCAAACAACAGATTTCAGAAGATTTTCAACAATGTAAACATCAAATTGGCACCACAGAATAAATTCAGTTTGAAAAATCTTATAAAAACCAACCAGAAAGATAAGGTCCCTCATTACAAAAAAGCTGGAATTTACAAAATTAATTGCAAAGATAGTGGAAAATTTTATGTTGGCCAAACAAAAAGGAATTTAGACACATGGAGAAAACAACATTTTAGGAACATTATGAATAAACAAATTGAAAAATCCGCTTTGGCAATGCATTTCTGGGAAGTAGGCCATGAAATTGAAAATGAAATTGAACTATTAAAACAAGTTGAAAAACCAATAGATCTTATCAGTGAGGGAAGTGAGGCGGTATGCACCGGTATGGAATACTGTCTCTGGTTTTAAAGGTCCAATGGCATACCGGCACCGGTTTCAATAGTGAAACAGCATACCGTCACTGAAATTCAATGGCTATTTAATACAAATTGTTAATGTTCCTTTGAGTCAAATAATAATTACCTTTCATGATTATTCACCAACTTGTACGCTTTCATCGGCAGCCATTGTCACTATAACTTGTGATGGTTTTCTTTCTATCATATTGACCACACCACTAGATTCTACCTTTTAAAAATATTTCTCGGTAAAAAAATGTTGTGACTTTTATATTGTTTAAATAGGTCTTAAATACTTTTAAAATATCTTTATTGAAGTAAATAAACTATACTCAATGGCTCTACATCCCTGGCCTACCACCCGACCACTGCTCACCTACCATAAATGGTAGGATTGGGGGCATGTGGTCAGCATGCTGACACCCACTGCTGTTATTGATGGTTTCCGTGATGTGAAATAAATAAATAAATAAATAAATAAATAAAGGTCTGTCAATCAACAGTACATGACGTTCTAGTCTTGTGTTGTGCTCCTACTTGGCAATCATCTATATAATAGGGTTGGTTACTCATGAAGGAAGTTAATTAAAAACACCAACAAGTGGATGTTACATATCCTGCTTTCACAAAATTATTATTTGTAAAGGAGGGAATGTGCTTTTTTAAATTGAGGTATGTTAGGGAAAAATTTTAGGATAGCATACCGCCTCTGGATTTTTCTCACTTCCTTCACTGGATCTTATGGTTTGGGAAAAAATATTCATCAAAAAGAACCGAGAAAATCTCTTAAATTTTGACACTTCAGTTGGCATACATGGAACCTTGATCGACAAGTTCATTCATTCGTCGCCAGAGGGCCAGTCGGAATCAGCTGATGATGGCGGGAAGACCCGTTGAAATGATCATTCTGGGTAAATATACCTTTTTAGTGAAGTTTAGTGTGTATATTTCCGATCTCAATCTTGCTACAGAGTTTTTGAAATCCATTGTGACAAGGGGATGAAACGTGGATTCATTACGACAATCCAGAATCAAAAGAACAATCCAAACAATGGATGCACACAAATTTCCCGAACAAACCCAAGATCTGGGAGGACAGTGCTTCCTCACAAACGAATAATTTCAAAACTCTTCAAAATGCTGTGAAGACCCTGCTCAATACGCTGGCAGCAAGCTTCTATGAAGAGGGTATAGTAAAGTTGGTATCATGCTACGACAAATGACTCAATCGGAGCGAAATTATGTAGAGGAGTAGCTAGAAGGTGTACCTAAATGTTCCAAATTAAACACTTTTGATTTTCACTGTGGTTTTCATTTTATGCCTCATCGGAGGTTTAAAAAAAATAGCCCTCGTATTTCCGAAATTGAAGTTACTTTTTCCAAAATTGAAATTACTTTTTCCGAAATTGAGATTGAAAAGGTGTAGTTCCATTGTTGTTGTCAATGAAATTGGAACTCTCTTTCCATTTAACCACCTTTGATTAAACTCTGACAGTCTAATGATGATGATGATGATATTATTATTATTATTATTATATTATTATTATTATTATTATTATTATTACTATTTTTTTTCTTCTTCTTTATTTCTTTTATCAGCATGCCTCATTACTGTGGTAATATTACATGCATCACATAACCTATTTACATTAGATATACATTATTACTAGGGCAAGGCATATGATGATTTTGCATCTTTTTTATATGAATGTTAAAAGATAGCTCCAATATATATAAATGTATATCATTAAATAACACAAGTCAACAGCCAAAATGTATTCGAGATAAAATTAACCATACATTACTAATTTGGGGTCGCTAAACACGAAAATGACATCAATTTTTGTCTATTAGTTCTCATTTCTACAATACACAGGTCAGGTTGTTTTACTAAAAACAGGATTGTAGCCGAGTAACTTTGTTTGAAACAGACTGTACTGGAAATTTAAGGGTGAATTTATGGCTCTAGCAGATAAGTCCAACCCTCAAACTGATATTCCTTTATAAATTCAGTTCAGTTCTTGCTTTGTGAGTGAGAAAACTGTCTATCAGGGTGCTTTGAAATAGTTAAAATAGGGAGTGTTTTAATCGTTATTGTGAGTGATTATAATTATAATTATAAAATAACATATATGCGTATATATTATCCTTTCTGTAATAGAATTGTCATGAATAGAATGCCGCGTAAGTGTGTTAACAATCCAAATAACTTTTGTTTTATCTGTGGGGAAGTGACTTTTAATTCGCAAAAGGTACAGTCAACTCCTATTGTTAAAAAGGCCTATCATCTTTATTTTGGTTGCAAAGTTGGTGATCAGGACAAATCGTTTGCACCCCATATTTGTTGTCGTACTTGTTCCACAAACCTACGCGAGTGGCTAAATGGAAACGGGCGATATATGAATTTTGCTATACCAATGGAAACAGGGTTATACGAAATATTGTTGCTTTTTATGTGAATGGGATATTCGTGCGGACAAGCACTATGCAACAAAGCAATGGCCTCTCAGACAAAACTTAGATCCAGGTATTAAAAACATTGTTTGCAAACCACTGGTTGACAAGACTGAAATAATATTACCTGTGTTGCACATTAAGTTGGGACTAATGAAAAAGTTTGTAAATTGTATTAATCAAAACGGAGAAGCATTTAGGTACCTCTTTCATAAATTTCCACGATTAAGTGAATCTAAAATCGGAGAGGGGATATTCATAGGTCCCCAAATAAGAAAACTAATGGTTGATGAAGATTTTCATGGAGTTCTAACAGGCAAGGAGAAAACTGCATTGGTAGTGTTCACTACATTTGTACTTAATTTCCTTAGCAACAAAAGGGCGTCTAATTACAGAACATTAGTGGACAATATGTTGATGGCTTATAATAGAACAGGTCTCTCAAGATGCATTTCCTTCACTCTCACCTGGTCTCCTTCCCTGACAATCTTGGAGCAGTAAGCGACGAGCATGGTGAATGTTTCCACCAAGACATCGCTACTCTAGAACGACGTTATCAGGGGAAATGGAACACGTCTATGATTGCTGACTATTGTTGGTCTGTAGTAAGAGATGCTCCTAAGATAAAGTACACTAGAGAAGCCAAAATACCACGTTTATGAGGTATGTGATTAAAGACTACGTAGGCTATATTTTCTTGCACGAACAACAATGAAGGCTATATAGCTGATATCTACTAAACGAGAACTAATAAAAAAAAATTACTGCCATTTTCGAATTTAGGAGGCCAAATTACATAGGATTTGATACATTTTATTTCGGATACAAAAAACCTTTTTAATTTTGTTGACTTGTGTAATTAATTAAATAAGGGCAATTTGTTTTTACATTATTTTGCTTTATTTTGCATATTTCGTCATTTTTCAAGAGATAGGTCATTTTTTGGCAATTTTTAGGTCATTTTCGGCATTTTTAGGACATTTTCATCATTTTATGTCATTTTTTGCATTTTAGGTAATTTTCGGCATTTTAGCAATAAATATTTTTTCTTTCTTTTTAAATGGCACATAATTTCTAGGGGCAATTTGATGGGCATGCCAGTTCAGAAAGAATTTATTTTTCGA
The DNA here is from genome assembly GCA_964059195.1 of Ectobius pallidus. Taxonomy (NCBI): domain Eukaryota; kingdom Metazoa; phylum Arthropoda; class Insecta; order Blattodea; family Ectobiidae; genus Ectobius; species Ectobius pallidus. The sequence goes on from CAXKWD010000002.1 coordinate 161,244,596, forward strand.
TAAGGGTGTCCAAGTAGGCCTACTGTAGTATAAATTTACTGATTTCTTTAGTAACAAAATAAGTGTGTTTTACATTGTAAATTCATTTATAAAGCATTGTCATAAACTGTATTTAGCAATTCTTTCTTCTTTCGTTTCACCCTCTTTGGGGTACGTTGAACCAGTCATTTCTTTGTGTGTTGTTCCTTCCTAAGTGCCCAGTATTTCTTCATTCTTTCTGATCTTCTTTTCCTCTCTTCTTCAGAGATAATAGGTTTGGACTTCAGTGACGACCTGTCTTGGAACCTTGTATTTTCGTCTTTAGTTATTATTTTAGCCGTTCGATCTATTAGTGAATTTTCTGTAATTTTTAACTCAACTAGGTCTTTTTCAGTTTCTTTAAACCAGTTGGGTTTTGTTTTGCGGTTGCGGAAGAAGTCAAAGATTTGTTTGGTTAATCTAACAGAGTCCATTCTAAGAAGATGACCATAGAAATTTATCCTCCTTTTTCGCATAGTGTCTGAAAGTTTTTCAATTTTCTTGTAGAGGGTTTCATTCTTGATGTATATCATCTTATTATCCTGAAATTTAGGTCCTATGATTTTTCTTAAAATCTTCCTTTCCTTTAGTTCAAGTTTCTCCATCTGACCTTTGAATTCATTACTTAAGAAAAAACTAATTATAAGTAATAATGGTAAATTTATAGGTCATTATTTTAAGATTTCGGGTCATTTTTTCACTATTTTTAGGTCATAAATGAATTTTTTATTTTGCTTTTTTTCACTATTTTATGGTCATTAAATGCCTTGCCCTAATTATTACATATTACATTATTAAATTTTTCAAATTTGTACGTTCACATTTCTTAATGTTCTAGTGGAACTGTTCATTTGTCCTTTCTTTAAACCTTATCATATACTATTGATCTTATGTATTTCTTGAAGTGTCTTAAGTATTTTTTATAATCTTTCTTTTGCACTTGCCATGTTCAGGGTTGTAAAAAAGCCGGCTAAAATTGAAAAAGACCTGACCAGTGGTTTTTTTTCAATTTTAGCCGGTTAAAACCATGATTTAAGCCAGCTAAAATAAAATTTAGCCGGCTAAAATCAATTTTTCCTGGTTGGGGGAGGTGGGAGCTGGTTGAAATTTTGAAAAAAAAAAATTTTTGGGCCCTAGAGGGAAATTTTGTCTGCATAAATTAGACACCAATGATTCAGTGGTTGTGTGGGTGAGGGTGGAAATTCAAAATTTTTAAAACCATGTCTTGTGGGGTATCGTTGAAAAGCTCTTTATGAGTAATTTTTAAATGAACAACTACTTTCTCGATAGCGCTCATATAAGGAGAGATTTGAATTTTTGTAAGACAAAAACACTTTAAAATATACCTCAGCCAATAGGCATGCCAAAATGAATTCATGAGGACCAACTGAGGCTAAAATTACCAATGAAATAAAGTTTGAAATATTAAAAATAATAGTTAAATATCTTTAGAACAATAATCCTTGGCCAAATTAAAAATGAAATAATAAAAGATATCAATTAATACATAATTAACAACTCTCTTTTTATAAAAAAATATTTCAGTTTTTATTCTACACTTACCCCAATAAATTCATAAAAAGCACTATGAAATCTACCTCAGCTTGTGCCCTGTAGGCCTACCTAAAGGGATTTTTTATACTTATTTCTCCATGAATTACACAAATCTGAAGTGTAATCACCTATCGCTGGAATTTTGTCAAGCCATAGAATCTTTACATCGTATGCCGGCCAGTTCTGCATCAGTCGAAAGAGTATTTTCTTCATTTGGGTTAATACAAACAAAATTGAGAAACAGACTAGGCAGTCAAAAAGCCCAGAAGCTTGTATACATCAACAGGCAGAATAAAGCAAATATGCAAGAGTCTTATGATGAATGGTGAATTTACCATATTTACTCGAATATAACGTGCCCTATTTTTGTCCATTTGTAGATTTCATACTGAGGTGCGTATTAAATTCTAGTACAAACCCGTTTCGTAGGTCGGAGGTAATATTGATCTACATAACAATGCATTGCTATAATTCTCGACTTCATTCATTTTATCGTTAGCCTACACCATATGAAATTTAATTTCTGAAACATAATGAAAAAATTGTTTTTGTCAGTTCTATAGTGCAAATGTGGAATATTGTGCATTGTTGATTTTAAACTCATTTAAGAGCGGTATCAGTTTTTATTGTGAAACATTCATTTAACGTTTTGTTTGTCCATTTAGCAATAAAAAATAAGCACCTCCGAGGATTCCAGTGATGAACACATTAGTGAATAATGATGAGCCATGCCTATAGGCCTACTTGTAGGCCTAAGACTGGCAGTTAACTGTAAATGTTTATGTGTTGGTTCATTATTCTATAAATACTATGAGAAAATTCCAAATAAAATATCCTCCTATTGATGCGAATTACATTCGCTAACAAACTCTTTTTTTATGATTTTAAGTTTCAAAATCAGGGTGCGCATTAAATTTGAGGGTGCATTATATTGGAGTAAATACGGTAATTAACTATTGCTGGGAATTACACAGTGAAGTGGTACAGTGAGTCCCATTTAAGAGTTGGCCAATGACGCGGGATGAACTCCCGAGCGATCGTGTGAAATATCTTCGCAAATAAAGCCGCGATCGGTGTAGCGATCAGGGTTCTCACAGTTACAGTTGGAATTACAATGAAAATAACCACGTACCTGATCACAAGGGATGTTGGAAATGTTCTTCTCTTGCATCCACACAATACTGGCACCTTTTTAGGAAATTTTCTTTCACACGCATAATTTCAGCTTCCGAGACAGAGTTAATTTCTCTTGTGATATTGTCTTTTAAGTTCTTCTAACAGCATGTGACTAGGTCAATTTCCCATACATTAGAAGAACTTGAAGACAATATCACAAGAAAAATTAACACTATTTCAAAAGCTGAACTTATGCGCGAAAAAGAAAATTTCCTAAAATGGTGCCAGTATTGTGTGGATGCAAGAGGAGACCATTTTCAACATCTCTTGTGATGAGGTACATGGTTATTTACATTGTAATTTTAACTGTAAATGTGAGAACCTGATTCATTACACTGATCGCGGCTTTATTTGCTGTGCCCGCCGCGACGCAGATACCCGTGTCATTGGCCAGCTCTTGCATGGGACTCACTGTATTAAATTACACTAAATACAATTTCAGGTTTCTGAGCTTGTAACTTTTAAATTTGTGATGTTTGGAAATAAGAACATGAAAGAAACTTCAATTATTTTCACTCAATTTGATTTTATCCAGATAAAATGCCTGGCATTTTTCAAGTGGATAAAACTGGTAGCTCTGCATTTGCACTCAGTAGGCCTACTACAGGTTCTGAGCTTGTAACTTTTAAATTTGTGATGTTTAGAAATAAAAACATGAAAGGAACTTCAATTATTTTAATTCAATTTGATTTTAGCCGGATAAAATGCCTGGCTTTTTTCAAGTGGATAAAACTGGTAGCTCTGCGTTTGCACTCAGTAGGCCTAAGTAGGCCTACTACAGGTTCTGAGCTTGTAACTTTTAAATTTGTGATGTTTGGAAATAAAAACATGAAAGGAACTTCAATTATTTTTATTCAATTTGATTTTAGCCGGATAAAATGCCTGGCTTTTTTCAAGTGGATAAAACCGGTTAAAACCGGCCGGTTAAAATCAGGCCGGCTTTTTCATAACAACCCTGGCCATGTTCCTCCAACTTTTAGTATTTCTTCTTTCAATGTTTTTCTTGCTTCTTGCTGCATTTCACAGTCATACAATAGATGATCCACCGTCTGTGTTGCTTTCCGACAGGGACACTTCAAATCGTTGGCGATTCCTATGCGATAGAGGTGTGATTTGTTCTTTCCATGTCCAGTGACTATTGCAGAAAACTCTGATGATATGTCAAATTTAAGTTTTGATCTTTCTCTAACAGATGGGAAGAACTCCTTAAAGATGGCTCCTTTAGTTGTGCCGTTCCATTCAGTCTACCATTTAGTAGTTCCTTCTTCTTTTATCTGGGTAATAACTGACGATTTGGGATTTTTTGTATAATCAATAGTTCCACTGGTTCCTGTCGCAGCTTCCTTCGCCAATCTATCCGCCATTTCATTGCCATGATTTCCAACATGGGCTTTTATCCAGCCGTAGTGTACCGTCCACTTTTGTTCCCGGAATTTTCTTATTTTTTCTCTTATTTGTGATATTACGTAACCCTGCTTAAAGTTGTTTTTGAGTAAATCCAGAGTAATTTTACTATCCGTGTATACTGCAACTAGTCTTTCTTCTGTACTGATCTGTTCGATGGATGGTAAGGCTTCTAGGGCTTTAAGAATTCCGATCTGTTCGGCTTGATTGTTTGAGCAGTGGTTGGACAGTTTGACTTTCAATGTGTGCAGAATTTGTCCGTTCTTTAAGAATACTGCAGCAGCCCCTACCATCCCCTGGAGTTTACTACCATCAGTAAATACTTCAATTTTGTAATTATTTGATTCTACAACCTCGTCCACATTGATTCTTTCTGCAGGGTGTGGCCACTTCGCCTTACTCAGTGGAGCTTCGATATCTGTTGGGTCATCGGTGAAACTGTGTGTTGCTCTGTATATCTGAACTGTTCCGTGAATGCTGATAGCTATTGGTTTGACGCCAGCTATGATGCAAGATGCTTCATATGGTAGTGTTTTATAGGCCTTCGCTAAGGTGACATTTATAATTCTTTGCACTCTTTTCAGTTTATTTAAGTTTTTCTGTTTACATAGTGCGTCCACCCATATTGGAGCTTCATATGTTAACGTAGGCAGAATTGTCCCATTATGTATAGTTTTTAATGCAGTATGACCTAATCCCCCATTGCAATCTTGCTGCTCTTATTAACATATTCATGAGGCTCATGACCTTGTTTGTTATTATCTCAATATGTTTATTAAAATGTAGTTTGCAATTGAAGTGTATTCCTAAGTACTTCATTTCATGGACTTGCGTTATTCATTCGTAGTTTACGTATACATTGATTTCCTTCTTAGTTGACACCCGTTTCCTTGAGATTAACATCGTTGTGGACTTAAGTTCATTGAAAGTGATTTTGTTGTTTTTAGCCCATTCTTCTATTTTCTTAATGTCGGTATTGGCGTAATTTTCTGCCTCTATATCACTATCTCCTGTTGAGATAAGTATTAAGTTATCAGCGAATGCGATAACTTGCGAGTGGTTTGAGAAGTTAAGGTTCAGCAGTGAATTATACATAACGTTCCAATATCCAGGCCCGCTACAGGATCCCTGTGGACATTCTTTAGTTACCTCCTTTGTAACACTGAGAGTATTCGCCAAGAACGTTGCTGATCTGTCCCTGAAGTAATTCTACGCCATTATTATTATTATTATTATTATTATCATCATCATCATAATCATAATCATCATCATCATCATCATTATTATTATTATTATTATTATTATTATTAGCAGCAGCAGCCTACTATTTCAGTTACAATAATGCTTATTGTTGGTTACTTTGTGGTACATTCATGTGGAAGCAATATTGGTATCGAAGCAAAACATTAGTACCCAACAAAGAAACTATTAAGGTCAGGCTATTAGTATACAGACAGCTTAGCTGCAAACGATCTGCTGCCACTGCTACAGCTTTGAGTGTTTTGGAATCATTTTTATACTGCAGTTTACTTAATTTTATTTATGGAAGGTGCATTTGAAGGCCACCCAATCATATTAATAAGGCCGTGGGAATTTTCTAAAACAATTTATTCACAATCCGTTATATTAAATACAGAGTGTCCGGCTTATAGGTTTAACATTTTAAGAAGGTATATATTTTAAAGTTAGCCATATTTAATTTAAAAACTTATATTCCCTGATACAGAAAGTCATGCCATTTACCATAAACATCATTTAAACAATTTCAACATGTGCATCCACAGTGGCCCGGCAGATGTCCAACCTATACTCCACTTCCATCCAGGTATTCAGCAACATTTGCGGTGTGACATTGCTGACGTCTAAGTTCTCCACAGGAGTGCTGTCCTTCACAAAACCCGATAGGAAAAATCCAGTGGGGTCATGTCCGGGGAGCGTGGAGGCCAAGCGAGTGGTTCAGCCCCTCTTCCAATCCATCGAACGGGGAACTCATTCAAAAATTCTCGCACCTGCAAAATGAGGTGGGGCCCCTGTCTTGTTGGAAAACAGTTCCAAAAGCTAATTAAGTCACAGCAAGAAGAAAAATGGCCCTGTTACCTTATTTTTCAATAGCACACACCACACATTAAATTTTGGTGAGTCCCTTTCGACCTCATGATCCTCACGCGGATTTTCACTGTCCCAGATACGACAATTATATCGGTTAACTTTCCCACACGTGGATAGATTCCATAGATTTATGGTGTCCACATCGCCATCTTTGATATTCTAATCATGGGATCATTGTTATCATTGTTGCAAGCTATTTTCATAAATGGCAAGAGACCTGCTAATCATATATGAAAGAATTTTTTTCAGAAACTGATAAAACAAAAAAGTTTGTAATGTTAAATTGATAAACTTCATTTTTTTTCTTTGAGGGATGTAGTAGTTAGGGAGTTAGTGGGCAATATTTCACCTTATACCCTCAAAATGATATCGATAAACCAAGATCAGCAGTAGCCTCAGATTTTTGTCATTAATATAGTATAACCAATTCTGAGTTGTGATTCATCTAAAATATTTGAAAACAATATTTTTAAATCCTAATGACATAATTAAATTGCTAAAAATACACATATTTACATAATCAATAAAAATATCTATTTACATTGTCTTAGAATCAAATATTTTACAAATTCGTTAAAATATCTATTTACATTGTTTTGAGCAAATTTTTAAAACATACCCTTTTTCTTGTTGATGTATACTGCAATTGATGAGCGTTTTTACAAAAACCGATATCTACATGGATATCTCAGTGCAAGAGGTGACTAAGTGCCATCAAGAAAAGTGCTAATATTTGTGTGAATTGACCAGCAAAGATCGTATTCTATCTAAGCCAAACATGACAAACAGCCTTGCTGTATCAGTTACAGACACAGTAATGGCTGCTAGTTATGTTTGGCGTAGATAAAATACGATCTTTGTTGGTCAATACACACAAATATTAGCACTTTTCTTGATGGCACTTAGTCACCTCTTGCCCTGAGATATCCATGTAGATATCGGCTTTTGAAAAAACGCTCTTCAATTACTAATAGTAGTATTTAGACATACGTGTATGTAACCTGTTAAAAACAGAAGTCATCATCGAATATAAAATTATTTTAGATTGTCGGATTATTTGTTTGGCGTATTGTCGGATTGTATATTTTATATTGTAAATTTTATGAATCGATCTTGTATATTGAGAAGGTTTAGTGCATCCTGGGCCCTATTTCATAAAAGTTACAATTTTACAGGTGACAGGTATCAGTAAATTGTTTTACAGGTTTACATTTTGACAATTGTGTTTTTCATAAAAGCTGACAACTTTACATAACTCAAAACTTTCGAGTTTACAGGTAAAAGTCTGACAAATTTGTCAAATCTTAGGAATCCTACCATTTATAAAACATTAATTTTTGTTGACGTATTTACAAATTTATAAAACAAGGACAATTGTCATTACAGAAGTGACAGGCAATCTTTCATATGTTGGCCAACGGAGTAGGTTATGTAAATGTGTAGCATAATTTGGCAATATTTTTTTTTTTATTTAAACTTTCTTGTTAATAAACTTTCTAAATTGTCTTGTTAATAGTGAACACTAGTAGTAGAGATATTGGTAGTAGTGAAAGTGTATATGAGAGTCATCTACAGTGTACTAAAGTTATCTGTAGGTTTCACATAAAATTGTCGCGTTTATGAAAAGGGTTCTTTTAGTCTGACAATTTACATTAATTTGTCTGTAATGTAAGGAAAAGTTGTAATATTTATGAAAATACAATTGTCATGTCAAATTTGTCAGACTTGACATCATTGTAGTATTTGTCACACCTATAGAGTTTTATGAAATAGGCCCCAGGATGTGTTTCTGGTTAATTATGGCCAAAATGTCATCTACATATGTATGCCATGTTTTAAATATGTATGGAAAGACTTAGTCACATGGATTTCTAAAAAACTCATATATAGATCTGCCAAGAAGGGTGACAAAGGGTTTCCCATAGCCAAACGTGAACTTTGCTGGTAATATTTTCCATTAAATTAAAAATATGTTTGTTCTATACATGTTGATGTTAAAGTACAGTATTCATCTATCTTATTAGTACTGAAACCAATGGACTTAAGCTATGGATTGTCTACGGCGTTCATCGCCAGCGATCATTGCTGCCTGTTGCTCTCCATGTAAATCAATGCACCCGGTTTGTCTAGGACGATGACCGCCGGGGTTGGCGGTGATTGACGGCAGTTGCTTCTGAGGCAAATTCAGGGCGATGAACGCCGCAGATTATCATGTATATAGTAGGTCATGAAAAGCAGAAGACAGCCATTTTGCAGAAAGTACTGTCATTTTTCCTAAGTTGCAGACGAAATGTTATAAATTTCCTGTCTAAACACATTGCTCTGTATGATATGAGCTTAAAGGACCATAAAGATAGCTACACAAAAGAAAATGTGTGGCAAATGGTAGATAAATTGTTAGAAAACACTGTTATCTGTAATTACAATAATTTATGTAACAATTAGTAAAATTACCAGTTGATTTATTAGTAAAAATATTTTCGCTATATTATTACCGGTTTTATTATTTTATTATTCATTGATCCATTTAACATTTAGGTCACCAAAAGTGAGTTTCCTTTGTTCCTGTCAGCGTTTTCTCTTGAGTGAGTATAATATTATAGGCTATGTTGAGGTTATGAAAGCTAACAAATTTCCAAATTCCATGTCCCCCCACCACACCGAGCTGTTTGACATGGCCAACTATAACTGTGGATAGCAACAGTGTCGAGGACGATGAACGCCGGTAAACAAACCACCTCTACGACGATGATCGCTGACCCCAGCGGTCATCGCCGAAGATGAACGCCATAGACAAACCATAGCTTTAACCATTCTTTCATGTATGTTAATAAACATAAAGCAACCCATACAACCCATATTAAAATCAATCACTGAAATAGAGACAGTTTTTTCCAAAGCGGACAAAGGAAATAAAATAATCATTCTGGATAAAGAAGATTACATCGATAGAATGGAATCACTTCTGTTAGAAGAGGAATTCATTGAAATTGAAGGAGACCCATTAAAAAGATGTATTGCATCTGTTGTCAAAGCTACAAAAAGTTGTACAGTTATACCAGACGTAGAGAAAAAAGTTCATTGAAGTTTCCTATCCAACTTTGCCAAAGATTCATGGCTTCCCAAAGATTCACCAGCCTGGCAACAAGATAAGACCAGTGATAAATAACATAAATGCCCCCACCTACCTTTTAGCCAAATGGTTAAACAAAAGATTCAATGATTTTCAGAAATTCAATGGTAAAAGTGTAAAAAACTCGGAACTAATGGAAAAAAATCAAGGATATTGAGTTGTTCCATAAGGATATATTACTTTCTTTTGATGTAGTGGCTCTATTCCCGAGTATCCCTAAGGATAAATTATTAACATACCTGAAAGAATGGTTAAAGTCCCTTGGTTTTGGTAATAAGATAGATGAATTACCGTACTTTAACATCTACATGTATAGAACAAACATATTTTAAATTTAATGGAAAATATTACCAACAAAGTTCAGGTTTGGCTATGGGAAACCCTTTGTCATCATTCTTGGCAGATCTATATATGAGTTTTTTAGAAACCCATGTGAAAGAAGCCTTTCCATATATATTTAAAACATGGCATAGAAGACATTTTGGCCATAGTTAACCAGAAACACATCCAGGATGCACTAAAACTTCTCAATGTACAAAATCTATCCATAAAATTTACAATAGAAATACAGTTCAGTTCAGATAACGGCAGTAAGCGGACGTGTTCCTGGAGAGCGACAATTAACAAGCTAATATAGTCAACAATGGGCAAGAGACTGACTGCATCTGCAGAATCAGCTGATGGAAATGAGGATAAACAAGTAATTTCTACCCTCAAGAAAATGTTTGAGGAACTAAAATCCTCTATACATTATGAGGTTGGGGATTTGAGAAAATCTGTGGAATTCATGTCTGCGAAATTTGATAGTCTTCATGAGGAACTCAAACAGACTAGATCTGAACTTAAAACTACTCAGGAACAATTGCGGGTCATTACCCGAGAAAAAGAACTTTTGAAACAAGAAGTTAATGTCCTCCAACAGTACACTCGGCGGGATAACGCTGTGGTCTATGGTGTTCCTGAAACTGCTGGACAATCCACCTACGAGGATATAAATAAGATTGCAGCACTCATCGGTGGCACTGAATTACTTAACGACATCAGTGTTGCACATCGCCTAGCGACTACTCCTGGAAAATGTCGACCCATTGTCATCAGATTCTTCAAAAGAAGAAGTCGGGATGAATGGCTGCAACGTTTCAGGAATGAAGCTAGAAGTAACGCCTCTGTTCCTGGGATTTCCGTACATAGATATGATGATAAAGTGACAAGTAGTAAGATTTATTACCAAAGTACATAAATCGTCCGACCTCCAATGAGGATGACCACTAAGGATCCAGAATACAACAAATATCATGAAAGAATATTTACAATTAACCTTACAAATTAACAGTTCAAATTTGCAAAGATTGTTAGAAAAAGAAAAGAAAGAAAAAAAATCTAGTTCTGCTTCAGGTAAAGGTGGACATGAAGTATCTGCAGAGAGTCTCTGCGTATCCGTATGACAATTTCCCTGATTTCCTGGAAATTGAAGTGGAGTGCAGGATTTTCTAGAATGTTTTTGGTGTATCTAGGAAGGGTACCTCTTGCCCCGAACAGGAGACCTCTGACGACCCATCTATCTTTTCGGATACTGAACTTCTCTGACAGGTAAGGAATACATGGGTTATAAATAGTTTGTTTCTCTAAGTTTACCTCCTCAGCTTGCTTTTGTTCTCTTTCAAAGCGAACAGTGGGATCTAATATCATTGCCTTGGAAGAATTACAATGGGTGAACAATTAACTTTGTTTACGCGTGATCTGCTGAACAAAGCAAAAGACGCAGCCAAGTTGAAAGAATACCAGTTCGTGTGGTCTCGGGACGGAAAGATTTTTGCCAGGAAGAACGAAATGAGCCCTGTCCACAAGATCTAAATATTCGTAGCATAAATAAAAACTTCTCGGAACTATGTATTCTACTTGCAACTTTTTCTTTCAAGATTGATATTATTATACTAACAGAAACCTGGCTTGACAATGAAAATATAGCTAATGAATTTAATGCACATTTTATCTATATTGACAACGAAATTGCTTCAAAAATAAATTATAAAGTGTTTGATTCTCATCACATTAAGTATTTTAATGAATTCCTGACTTCCTTTTTTCTGTTTCCTGTGAATGAAAATGAAATTATCAATATTGTAAAACATTTTAAAAATAATGTATCTCCTGGGCCCTATTTCATAAAAGTTACAATATTATAGGTGACAGGTGACATATAATTGTTTTACAAGTTTACATTTTGACAATTACGTTTTTCATAAAAGCTGACAACTTTACATAAATGTCATGACAATTTTGTAGATTTGTATGACAATTTTACATATTGTTGTTTCTCAAAACTTTTGAGTTTACAGGTAAAAGTCCGACAAATATGTCAAATCTTAGGATACCTACCATTTATGAAACATTAATTTTTGCTGACATATTTACAAGTTTACAAAAAATGTAGAATTGTCATTACAGAAGTGACAGGCAATCTTTCATATGTAGGCCAAGTCAGTAGGTTATGTAAATGTGTGGCATAACTTGACAAACTCTTTCTTGTTAATAAACTTGCTAAATTGTCTTGTTAATAATGAAAAATAGTAGTAGTGATATTGGTAGTAGTGAGTGTGATGAAAAAATAGACATGAGATCACGCAGGGTTTTTAGTCAACGCATTAACCTAACTTTCAATTTCAGTGACTTTGCAAAGAGAAATATAATTCAATTATTTTTGATGGTAATAATTGATTACTTAGATATCACATTCGATGTGGAGATCGATTATTGCATGCGTATATGAAAGCCATCTACAGTGTACTAAAGTAATCTTTAGGTTTGACATAAAATTGTCGCGTTTATGAAAAGGGCTCTTTTAGTCTTGACAATTTACATTAATTTGCCTGTAATGTAAGGAAAAGTTGTAATATTTATGAAAAATAGAATTGTCATGACATATTAACAAATTTGTCAGATTTGACATAATTGTCGTATATGTCACACCTGTAGAGTTTTATGAAATAGGGCCCTGGTTTAGACAGTATTACTAACATCACTCTAAAGATGATTGTAGAACATATTTCGAAGCCTCTTGCACACGTAATAAATCTATGCTTGTCTCAAGGTATATTTCCCACCGCATTGAAACACGCAATTGTGATTCCAGTATATAAATCGGGTGATAAATGCAATCTCAGTAATTACAGACTTATATCTCTTCTAACTTGCCTAGCAAAATTATTTGAAAAATGTATAAAGACCCGTTTAATGTCCTTTCTTGATAAACACAATATATTAAGTAATAATCAGTTTGGTTTCAGGAACAACCTCAGCACGGATGACGCTATTATTAGTGTTACTTCTAAATTAATTCAAGAATTAGATGCTGGTAATAAATGTTTAGGTATATTTTTAGTTTTGCAAAAAGCTTTTGATACTGTCAACCATGATATACTTATAGAAAAACTGGACAAAATTGGTATTAAAGGCGTTGGACTAAATTTTTTTAAAATCCTACTTGAATAACAGGACACAGTCAACAAAAATCAATGATTACTGTAGCGAAATTCTTAATGTTAATATTGGTGTACCGCAAGGTACTGCATTAGGTCCTATATTATTTTTTATTTATATTAATGACTTATTAAATATTGATTTGAGCAGGTATTCGGGTAATATATATTCTTATGCTGATGACACGGTAGTTATATTTAGCGGTAACGACTGGGACGTAACTTACCAAAACTCCAATAGAGGTATCAATATTGTTAAGGAATGGTTAGATGCAAATTTGCTTTCACTGAATACTTTTAAAACTACGATTCTTCCGTTTTCTTTAACTACCCAAGGTCTTGACATAGTAAAATTAAATAATACGATAACAAGAAATATTACCATTCATTATAACTGTAATCGTGATAACTGCAATTGTCCCTCCTTAAATTCTTCAACTGAAACCAAATATTTAGGCATTATAATTGACGAACATCTAAGATGGAATAAGCACATTACTTATGTTTGCAATAGGCTTCGTAAAACAATATATAAATTCTCAAACCTCCGTTCTTATTTACAACCTCATATCTTGCGTTTAATTTACTTAGCACTAGTTGAATCTGTATTGCAATATGGCATATTGGTTTGGGGAGGAATGACTAAATCCAACCGCTTGCCTTTAGAAATTTTACAGAAAAGGATCATTAAAATATGTCTGAGTAAACCTGCTGATTACCCCATGAAACTAATATTTTGGGAATTTAATGTCTTAAATATTGAACAACTATACAAACTCAAATTACTGACTTACTTCTATAAGAATAGAAATATTTTCAAAATCAACAATCCTCATCACTAGCTTACCAGACTGAATCAAAATTCTATATGAACCCAAATGTTTTACCTCTGCTGGATTAAATCACAGTATAAATTTCGGCCCAAGATTATACAACTCACTAATAAGAGCTCATCCTGAACTATATAAACTAAATTTACACAGATTCAAGAAACAAACTTATAAAATTTATTCAACCTAATGCATGACTCATTTTACAATATCCCAATTTTTTGCTTTTCATTTTGACTACTCGTGCTTCTCATTCCTCTCTAACACATAATGTTTAAAGGAAGGGTAAACTAAAAAAATACAATTTTATTTATTTTAATCTCATCGCACGGAGCTTTGAATTACGAAACGAATGGTGATCTCGTGAACTTCAGGCGCCTAATATTACGCTTTGTACGGGTGAAGTAAAAAGCTCCTGTGATGTCACAATTGACTAACTCGCTGACAGGACAACAGCTGCTGTAATGCTCGCGCGTGTGTTTCTAATACACCACAAAGTCTCATTTGTGTTTGTTGTTGATAGAGATCTCTGCAGTGTTACCTTATAAGGACAAATCTCTGTATTCACAAATTAATATCACACGAAAAGAAAATTACAAGGAATTATTGAAAGAATTGCAAGGAAGAAAAGAAAATACGGAATGGTGTAAATGTGGGCTGTGTATACATATGAAAACGGGCCACGAGAGTGTGTGTTGTTGGGACTGTGAAGTAATTTGTGAACAGAAGGGGGTTGTAGACAACGTGCCTCATTCAATAGCGTTATATTATAAATAGCGTTATTATAAATAAAGATACACTAGTTGCCAGTCGTTATCAGTTAATACTTAGAGCTAATACAGTTCAAAAACAAAATATTTTTCAAGATACGAACAGAGTCACTTTCAGATTCAGAATCATCTTTTGCGGTAGTAGAAATGTCTGAAATGCTAAAAGAGCTATCTAAATCACACATTCAATGAATCTGTGCAAACATTGACATAAGTTTCATTTCCTAGTTCACACTGAACGCCTACGCTGTTAGAAACTGAATTTTCGTCATAAATACTAGATTCCACATTCATGATTTGTCCATTCCCGGAGACTGATGGATTACTGTTCAAATCTTGCAACAACTCTCTCATTTCCTTCTTCCTCAAGTACGACGATTTTCTTTTCTTCATTGGTGGTGTTTCAGATTTCCCACGCAAAAGAAGTGATGGCACAGCACTTCTTTTTTAAACAGATTGCGGGGTTTCTCCAGTTAACTGTTTTCGTAACTGTACCGAAAGCTCAGTATTATTTTCTTCAATGTTGTGAACAAACCGTACTGTATTTGCTAGGAACAAATTTTTCTCTTTTTATTTTTATCAGCCATTGCTTATAACGTTTGGGTGTCTTATGTCTGTTGGGAAATCGATGGAAAGATATTTTAAGTGTGTTATCACTCTTCGACGATGAGTATGTACACCCCACAACACAACAATAAACCACTGTTTGAACAGATACTCACTAAAAAACTGTAACAGTAGACAGAATGCTGTGAACTATCTTTCACCGGGCGAGATTGAGTCAAGCACTCGTCTAGTGTGACGTCATGCACCCACCGCGTTACAATAAACATATTCGTTTTGTGATTAAATGTGAAGGTGTAAAACATTTCTAACAGTGAATATCATTTCTTAAAAACATTTTCTTTCAATCCGTATGAAGAAAATGATACTGAATTTTTAGTTTACTTTTCCTTTAATATATATGTTTTGCTTTTAATTTTTTGTTATTTACTACTTGCCTTGTTTTGTGTTTATTTGTGTATGCCGTGTGTATGTTTTGTATGTAGCGTCATTTTGCCCTGAATTTTTTGTTTTCTAATTTCCATTGATCTCTGTTTTCTGTTGCTGAGCTGAGCTGAGCCCGAGCACAAGCTTTTGCTCATTGGGGCATCAGTTATGAATTTATGTTTTATGATGGTAAAAATAAAAAAAAGTAAAAAGCAAAAAAAATTGTACAATGTTTTACCATACATGGACCTTTAGATCTTAAACATGGGTACAAAAATAGAATTTGGTATATATAGGAAAGCTATCCATTTGCATTCTTAAGGCAAATAGTTTCAATACGATGGGACACAAACAAGCAGTGTTAAATAGTCTAGTACACAGATTGATTAACATCCCACTAAACAAAACAGAATATGAAAGTGAACACAAAAATATAATTTGTATAGCAGAAAACAATGGCATTGACAGGAACCTAATTGAGAAGAAAATAAAGAAACATAAAATGCAGAAATTATTCAAGAAAAACTACTACACTTAGAACACAAAAAGAAAATTTGAGATTCAAGAAAATAACCTATCACCCTACTGCAGACAGAAGATTAAAGAGAAAACTCGGAGAACACAACATCACTTCGGCATCTACAAATACATTCAATATTAAGAATATGATACAATCCACTCACTTAGAAAAATCCTACAAGAACAAAAATGCAGAATATATCAGTTCAATTGTAACAACTGCAATTTAAAATACATAGGAAAGACAAAAAGAAGTTTGGAAACTAGGATGAAGGAACATTTTAGACACGTTAAATATGCTCATATAGAGAAATCAGCAGTAGCAGCCCATGTTTGGAATACAGGACATCAAATAGATTCAAAACCAGTATTGAAAAAATTTATTCATGGACACAACCAACTTACAGCATGGGAAAAAATCTACATGCACAAGAATAAGAACAACCTAATGAACTTTGACATTCCTGCGGAAGACCATCTCATCACTAAGTTCATTAGATTTCCACCAGAGGATGTTGATGCAAACCAACAGTCAGATAGAGTAAACTGTTGAAAATGATGAGGAGGCTCATTGAAACCTGGGTTCAGGTTAGTGATGAAAATAAGGGAAGTAGTGTGTATAACTCATCTCAATATTATTGTTTCATAGAATTAGTAGTTTGGGAAAAAAATTTTCATCCTACAGAATGATTGATTAATTTTGACATCTGAACAGAAGAAAATCTCATCACAAGATATATCCTTCCACCACCAGGGGGGGACAGCATAACACCCGACAGTCAAGATTAAATGAAGGTCTTGAAATATTTGTTCTGAAGTGAATCATCTTTCTAGTGAAGTGTTTTAAGTATATTTCTGCATAATTTATTACAACTTCACTGTGAGATTCCCACTCGCTAGTTATATATAATGGTAATTTTGTATTCATTTCTTCCCCTAGTTCTTGCATAGTTAAGACCATGTCAACTAGAAACTTTCATGTATGGACATCTGTTTAGTTAAGCATTGTTTTTGTTAGTGAATAGTAAAATTTAAAAGACAACATTATTTGTCCTTGAAAGCTTAAACAAGAGAGTGTGGCAGTCATCAGAATTGTTTGGTACAACATTCCATCTGAGACCACTTAAAATGTAAATATTATGGTGTCAGTGGTAGTGTGAGTGAATACTTGTCATCCGTCAAGTTTTAAATGATAATTCTCAGTTTGTTCTCCCTTAAAAAGGTAGCGGTGGGGAAGTGAACGATTAGTGCAACATTCAGCACTCCCTTTTTCCATCCTGTCTCTTTCTACAGAGCTGTCTGCATAGTAGCCTATCTTGTGGCTTTGGTTTTACTTCACACTTGTTACAATTTACTATAATTATGTACATCCAGTTTGTATATGTGCTCAGCCATCGTCTCACACAAAGTATTACCGTATTGGCCCGAAAATAAGACGACCTCACATATAAGACGACCCTGAATTTTTGAAGGGTAGTTACAAAAAAATTAATAAAATAGCTTATTAGTACATTTTGCTTCTCATAAAACAGAATTTTGAAGTTCATGTTGTAACTTCTTCTCTCGCCTTTATTTACGCATTGAGACAATGAAGATGCTTTCTTTTCCACATGGTCTGCCATGACTGGTGGTCAGACAAAAGCTTTACGCCAAGCAAGTAACAGTGCAGTCAGGATCAGAAGGTCCTGGTGCAGTACAAGCAGAAGCATGAATTCGGGAAAAATTAAGTTCGCTAAAGTTCGGTGAATTTCCACGCAACTTTGACCTTGGGTCGGACGCACGTCATTTGCGTGCACCCGCTACACCCGTGCACAGCTGCATTCATGAATGGAGAGTTGTTGAGTCTTAAGCTGTGCGTATAAGACAAGTATAGTTTCTAAAAGCACATTTTCAGGGAAAAAACATCGTCTTATATTCGGGCCAATATGGTATGTAAATCTGTAAGTTCTCTATATTTGATTAAATTAATTGGGAAAATTTTGTGAAGTGTCAATATTATATATTAAACTTTAGAACAGTCTACTTCACATGTGTGAACTTTAGAATATTCTACTTCACACATGTGAAGTAGAATGAGAATATTATAAGAGAAAAATCCCTCCAACACTGGGACTTGAACCCAGGACTTTTGGCTGTTCACGCCAATGCTCTACCAACTGAGCTAAGCCGGAGTTCAATTCTCAGCGCCAGATGGAACTTCTCTCCTATGACTGATTGCCCTTAATGGTCTACCTCACAGACAGACAATTTATGTCATATGCAGTACTGTTAGGCACACTAATTAGTGATTTTTGTGACCGGGCTCCCACTGTTATTGTATTTTTGTGACCCACTGTTATTGTACAGTTAACATTCAAGATGGATATATAAGAATTCATGAACCACAGATTATTGTGTCTGTTGGACATTACATTAGAATATTATAGGAGAAAAATTCCTCCGACACCAGGACTTGAACCCAGGACCTTTGGCTATTCGCACCAGTGCTCAATGCGCCAAATGACTGTCATAGGAGAGAAGTTCCATCTGGCGCTGAGAATTGAACTCCGGCTTAGCTCAGTTGGTAGAGCATTGGCACGAGTAGCCAAAGGTCCTGGGTTCATATCCCAGTGTCGGAGGAATTTTTCTCCTATAATATTCTCATGTAATGTCCAACAGAAACAATAATCTGTGGTTCATGAATTCTTATGTATCCATCTTGAATGTTAACTGTGAAGTAGAATGTTTTAAAGTTTATTATGAAATGTTCTGTACTTATTCAAATTGTTATCAAATGAAAAGTAGTCATTCTTTGTTGTGTTTTTATTTTTGACAGAGTAAATTATAAAGATATGTCAGCTCCAAGTTGGTTTTCCAATTATAATCATTAACTTATCATTATTCAAAAAAGGTTATACAGTTAAAAAAAGAATAAGACAGTCTATTAAATGCAAAACTCGCCTTGTCCAAAATTTAAAAAAAAAAAAATTAGTTACGCCTGATTTCATGATCTCGGTGTTGTTTGCTACAATTATTGATCTCTTAGAACTGCTGTTGGCAAGTTACACTTTTCTCTAATACAGAAAATAGTGAAGGCTTATGCAAACATCACGTCTTAGAGGAAGAGGATGAAGAACTTAAGAAGAAATAATTTAAATTGGACAAGGCGAGTTTTGCATTTAGTAGCCTCAGTAGTTTTAGTAGTTTTATGTATTAAACTTTAAAATATTCTACTTCACATATTCATTGTAAGTAAAAACTTACCAAATTAGAACGTACATTTCGATGGGTTCGCCATCATCATCAGCTGACCTCTATTGACACATATGTGAAGTAGAATGTTCTAAAGTTTAATATACAATATTGACACTTCACAATGTTTTCCAGATTAATTTAATAAATAAATATAGTAGTGGATTGTTGTAGTTGTAAGATTTACTTAACTTACAACAGATTTTTAAGGTTAGTTTCAGGAAACGTTTTTCCCATTCCAGCTAATGTTCTAAAAACTACTGTAAGTGAAATGTTTACAACAACCAATTTCTTATTCATATTATTAATATAATGACTTTACTCTATCAATTTCCTGTAATATGAATAAATATTTTAAGTTATATAGTAATTCAGTATGCTTACAATTTCTCTAATTTTACTATTTTCCTTCCAGCATTGTGCTGTGAGTTCTCCATATCCTAAAAGGAAACAGGTTCTAGAAACACTCATGAGGAAAGGAGCACATCTAAATGAAAAAAATAAGGAATTCCTTACACCACTGCATGTTGCTGCTGATAATTCTCATTACGATGTGATGGATGCTTTGCTTCGACATGGAGCAAAAGTTAATTCACTGGATGGTTTAGGCCAAACAGGTGAGCCCAGTTAAAAGGAAAATAGTTAATAAGATGTTTTAGTTTATATCTCAATGTGAACCTCACATTCTAATATTACAAGGGAACCATACGGGTTGTCTAGTCAAAACCTATCCTCAAATTTTGCATATCGATAGGTCTTCATTACAGATAGACACGTGTAAAAAATTAGCTTGTCATACGAACTTTTAATGGGTGAAAATTAATTGCAAATCTTGTGAATTCGAAATATTGAGTAACCTCACACAGTTGTCGGCAGGAGAGGGTAGTGACTCGAGTCTTCCCTACCCAGCACGCCAAGCAACAGCGTTCACAGTCACAGTCGCTTTCCATGTAGGCCTATGTGTAGTTTGCCTTATCTCTCCATTTCCATCTTATTATGGGAGCAAATAATATTATAATAATGAATAATACCCTCCTCTCATACAGATGTTTGTATTCCTGTGGGTCTCCTGACGTAATTAGTATTTGTTTAAGTGCTTAGGCTTAGTAAAGTGAATCTCATGTGCTGTTTAAATTGGTAAAATTATATTTCATTTTACTTGGGCCTGTATTGATGAGCACAATACATAGTATGTTAGTGTGAGTTCTTAACACCTAAAGAGTTTTGTACAGACAGTAAATGTCGACATTACTAGTTGAAACTAGTAATGAAGTGCAAATGTTTTGGTTCTTCGTGCATGGTGAAACATACTTGTTTTAACTACACAAATGGAGTGGTCACACATCTAGCCTATAACACCCGCACATTCATATACAACCCCTCAATGTCTTAACAGATTAAACAGTTTCAAAATGTGCAATTAGTAAGTAGTGATTATCTAAAAATGATCTATTACATTCAACGAGTAAAGACATACTGTCACTCCATGCTGCCGCATTTGTTCCCACTTCTCAGCATGTGGGCTACTCAAGGGAGCTCTACAAGTGCCTGCCATTCTTTGTTTATGGGACAACAAAACACATGTTCACCCACATACAGTTCATATGAGCAGCTAATTTTTTGCATATGTCCATCTGGAATGAAGACCAATCAATATGCAAAATATGAGGGTAGGTTTTGACATCATAACCTGTACTGTTCACTGGTTAGTTTACTTTTGATCTGAACTAGGATTCAATTTGAGATGAAAAATTCATCTAAAATAAATTCTTGATGATGCTGTGTATTATTCTTATCCCACTACTTTAGTCTTTGCGTCATTCTGCAGTTATCAAGGCATAAATCTATGTAATAATCTCCCTAATTACACCAAAGAATTAAGTAACCAGAAGTTAAAAAAAGCTGTCAAAAACATTCTACTACTAGAACTACCTTTCAATATAAATGAATTTCTAGCTTTGGTAAAATCTGAATAGATCACACATTGTACATTGTGACAATTTTTTCCAATTAAAGAATTCCATTTATTTCTTCTATAACGATTCCTCTTACATTATTGTTTATTCTTTAATTCCAACTGATATCTACGTAACACACGGTTGAGACCGTAACCTAAAGGTGTGCACCTGCCATGCATG
The DNA here is from genome assembly GCA_964059195.1 of Ectobius pallidus. Classification (NCBI taxonomy): domain Eukaryota; kingdom Metazoa; phylum Arthropoda; class Insecta; order Blattodea; family Ectobiidae; genus Ectobius; species Ectobius pallidus. Next base: position 161,265,947 of record CAXKWD010000002.1, read on the forward strand.
CATATACAACACTGACTCTGAACCCCAGTACTGGGTGTTCCAGAATTTCTTTAACTGTTCTGCGAGAAAATTTATTTACCTGAGCGCCACCCGTGGTATCCTTTAAATATTATCTTCCAATGTAATTCTTTTTAGGGAACTATTCATTATAAATTTTTGCTCGGTTTGCTACAGTAGAGACAGGGAGTAGGGAGGTCCACTTAGAAATCACCTAATTTCAGTTAGTACAATATTTATTACTAATATATACAATCTTTAAAAAAAGTTTCAATCCTCCTGAAAAGTCGGACAAAATCATTAAATCCATCATTAAATCTCAACAAACAAAACTTTTCTGAGACAGGAAAATTATTTTAGTGGCATTTCAGTTCTTTCTTCAAAATAAAGATGTCTTCTGACTTGCTGCTTGTTGTGACAGTCACCAGTAGTTTCTATAGCCCTGGATATGTCGACACATACACACACATCAATGTCTATAACTAGAAATAAATGTAAGTCCTTCCCTTACCATTAATCTGACTAGAAATACACCTGAATTCTTGACTTTTGTGAGTTCATGTACACTTATTACATTTACTGTTTTCCACTCTTAGCCATAAACACTTTCACTCAATATAATTTACACTCATTCCATTTTCTACTTTTCATATCAACAGATAAAATTTTATGTCTGCAATACACTTTTCAAGGGACTAATGCAAAAAAAGTGTAAATGGCAGGAAAGTGTAAATTGCAGGAAGTGTAAAATCAGGGTTTGTCCGAAAAGTAATGTCAGTGAGTCAATTAGAAGATATTTATTGATCCAATCGATACAATACATTAACAAATTTCAAAATAGGCTCCTCCTGTGTCGATACATTGCATCCAGCGAGATTTCCAGGCATCAAAGGCGTCACGGTAGGCCTTTTCCGGAATATCCTTTAGAGCCTTGGTGCAAGCCTCTTTGACTTTGTCAACTGTCCCGAAATGATGTCCTTTCATGGTAGTTTTTAAGCATGGGAACAAGAAGAAGTTGAGGGAGCCACGTTAGGACTTTAGGGTGGCTGGGGAACCGTTGGCACCTTTGAATCGGCCTGGAAGCAGGTCATGAAGAAGGCAATGTGGGCCAGTGCGTTATCATGGTGAAGTTTCCAATTGTCCGCAATGTCGGTCCGGATGCGTTCGTTTGAGTCTCTTGAGCACTTCCACGTAAAATTTGGCATTGATGGTTACACCATGAAAGGACATTTTGGGACAGTTGACAAAGTCAAAGAAGCTTGCACCAAGGCTCTAAAGGACATTCTGGAAAAGGCCTACCGTGATGCCTTTGATACCTGCAAATCTTGCTGTAAGCGATGTATCGATACAGGAGGAACCTATTTTGAAATCTTTTAATGTATTGTACCGATCAGATCAATAAATATCTTCTAATTGACTCACTGGCATTACTTTTCGGACAAACCCTGTACATAGTGCAAAATTTAAAGATGAAAATAAACAGGTACCTATGTACACTTACATTATCTATTTTAAAAAGTCAGAAATGGTTGACTGTCTTTGCCTTTTTTGTATTTGTGTCAGTTTGACCTGCCTCTCCACGGCATATAGGGCATGAAAAGCCCTATCCTCTCCTGAGACACTTGCAATGTACTGCCTCAAAACAGCTATTGCTTCCACGACTTCTTTGCTGGTAGGTATTTTGGGTTCCTGGCCAGGTCTTCCTGACCTACTTCTTCTTCTTCAAGGTAGCCGGAAACAATGTCTTCTACTGTGGGCACTACTGATATTAATACATCAGCATCAACGTTGACACATTCTTCAGACAAAGAAGACTCATCCACCACAGCCCAGTTGCTGGGCTCTGACATCTCTTCCTCGGGCAGATAGTCCTCATCTTCCATAAACTTGAACCCTGCCTTCCGGAAACAGTTAGATATGGTCACAGGACCGATACTTGACCATGCTTTGGCTACATAATGCCTGACATCAAGGACTGTTATGGTCAGTTCTTGCATGAAGACAGCCTTCTCCATAGCATCTTCCCTGTACTTGAATTTAAGGGCATGAGTGATGCTCAGATCCAGTGGTTGGAGCTTGCTTATGCAGTTTGGCGGGAGAAACACAAGCTTAATGTTTCTTAGCTGCAGATCATCAGGGTGGGCAGCCCATCTGTCCGAGAACAACAGTATTTTGGGATTTGTAAGTCGCCACTGGGTTGATATCTCATATTGAGAATACCTGGTGGTATACTGGGATATGTGAGTCAGTTGGAGAATTTAATGTTGTACTGGCATGTTGCCATGGTAGCTCTGGTGGTTAGAGCAGCAGCAGGAAGAGCCGAAGATGCTGGTTCAAATCCCAGCTATATGGCATTGAATTTTTCCATCTGACTTCACCTTTCTATCTTAGCCTACACACGGCCAGTGTGAAAGAATTATCATTCAACAGTAATTTCTTCCCTAACTTCCTTTAATATTTTCTGTCCAGATTCTGATTCTTCAGTTTGATTTATATGAAACTGCTCTTAAGTATTAACAATATCTTAACAATGTCAAAATCTGCTGTAACCTTGTCAACATACTTAATTATTTGTTTGTTTATATTTACCTGTATATCATTTTTCAATTCAGCTTTGAATTTGTCAAGATTACTTTCCAATTACTGATTATTTTCTGTCATATTATTTCTAATGGTTTGTTATTTCATGTGTAAATGTTGATATTGTTACATGAACGTATGAACACTCCTTCTCCATTAGCAAGCCATACCTTGGTAATGTCGCATGCTAATGACTAGAGGGCGGATTTCTATGACATGTCATATTTTTCCCCTTTGCATTATTTCAGGTTTCTGACTAATTTAAACCCGATTCCAAGCATCGTGGTGAAAATGGAATGGCTTTTATTGTACATATAACCGCATATTTAGGAAATTTTCAACTATTGTAGCATATTTAGTATGAATATGCATATTTAGGTCATATATTTTGTAAATTTTTCATTATAATGATACTTTTTGATAATTTATAATATGAAAATGCATTTATTCAAACCATAATGAGCTAAGGCCAAGTCCCTCCAGGGATGTAGCGCCACGGAGTTTAGTTTAGTTTTGTTTTTAATGAGCTAAAATGAAATGTGATAAATTGTAAATATTTCAAATATATCTTTAAAACATCTATACTTTTCAGAAATGCAGTAGTAGTGATTATATTGTCTGTGGAATATGGGATATCTTCTAGCAGGTAAGCCTCTATTGTTTGGCTTTGCGAGCGAAAACACTGCACAATACAAAAGGGGGTAGAGAGGCAGATTAGATGGTTTTCGTAGAATTTATCAATTCATTGCTTGTGTCAGAAATTCTCAGTCTGATTTCAACATGCCTAAAGAGTACAATTAGTGCAATAAAGTACAATAAAGAGTACAATTAGTGAGAAATTGTGGTGTTATGTTAGAGAATTTGAAGAGAAAATATTTAGTACAGACGGTGTTATTTTATTTAGCAAATTATGTGAGGTGAAAGTTTCGGCTGAGAATTGTTTCACTGTGCAGCAGCATTGTAATACTGCAAAACACAAAGATTGTTTAAATAGATAGTTGGCATCGGAGACTAGACAACTCCTATGCTGGTATTTCAACTTCCCAGAACAAATCAGAATTTTCGAAAGATCTCTGTATTAAGATGGTTTCCTGCAACATTCCGTTGAAAAACCCCAACCATGAAAGCTTCAAACGGTTTCTGAAGAAATATACAGGTCATCCTGTTCCTGATGGATCGATGCTGAGAAAGAACCTCAAGTCTTACGTACCTGGAAGGATGTTATGAAGAGGTATTGGACAAAATAAGAGACAGTGTCAGAGACAATAAAATATGGGTGTCGATTGACGAAACGACGGATGTTGATGGAAGGTACATAGCAAATATTGTTGTTGGAGTTCCTAACATGTGAAAAGCTGGAAAGGGGAAATCATTCGACCATTGCTGTTTTGTTTGATAATTCTATGAAATTATTATGGCCAAATGGGGTAAAAAGAGAGAATATTTTTCTGTTTGTTACCGATGCAGCTCCCTACATGGTAAAAGCACCCAAAGGACTGAAAATGTTCTACCCGAAGATAATACTTGTGACACGCCTCGCATATGCTGTTCATAGAGTAGCTGATGAAGTTCGCGGAAATTATCCTGAAGTAGATGAATTGGTGTCAAATGTAAAGAAAGATTTTACAAAACCACATCTCCGCGTTCAGAAGTTTAAAGATGAAGCTCCATCGCTGCTGCTTCTTCCCCAGCCTGTCCTAATGCAATGGTGTACTTGGCTTGATGCAGCAACATATTATTGCAATAATTTCGATACTCTGAAGAAAATTATTGATTCTTTTGATCCTGCAGAAGCATCGTCGATAAAAATAGCACAATATTTGTTTACAAGTTCCAACCTGAAAAATGATCTGGCTTACTTGAAATCCAACTTCTCTTTCTTATCCAGCAAGATTACACAGCTAGAACATTCAGGTACTCAATTAAGTGATGTCACTAATATTGTAAGATACGCTGAACAAGATCTAAAACAAGCAAAAGGAACAGTAGCAGCTAAAGTTTGTGCAAAATTTGTGAGTGTACTACCTAGGTAGAAAAGAATCCTGGATTTTTCCAACTATGTGGCATAAATCTGAACTTTCAACTAGTTTTGGCTCGCTATCTTCTAAATGACCAAACCTTCAGTAATATTTCGAAGGATAACTTTTAAACTAGAGTAAAGTACCAACAAGTTGAGTATTTAATGTTTTGATACCTATTATAGGTCACCAGATACAGAGGTATCTACAACTCACGTTTCAGAAAACTTATCAAAGGTACGAAAAGTCTAGTTTTGCCTAGGATATTCTAAATGGCGTTTCTCACAAGTATTACATTGTAATTAACAACCAAAACAGTATTTCCAAGAATTTATAATGATAAAAGACTAAAAAAAACCAATGTAAAATGAAAATAATAAGAAAAGTTGGTGTAGGTACAGCATTTTAATTTGGAAAGAACGGCGTTTTATTTTAGGCTGTGCATCGCCAAACAGTCTGATGAGGATTTGAAGGAATTTTTAAAGTTTGAGTTATCTCCATATCCTATGTCTCTATTTTCAGAAGAGGGTATGCACAAGGGGATCAAATCTTCATTTTATGAAGCATTCAAATCAATCACCAAAGAAGACATTCCTGATGGAAGCAAATATTTTGTGATTGATGGTGGTCACTTACTGCATAAAGTAGGTGGCATCGACAAAATTCTTTTGCAGCCATTGCAGATACATTATGGCTCAAAGGTTTCGGTTATCTTCGATGTTTATCCTTCAGATGCTAATCAAACAAGCACTAAGAATTGTGAAAGACTCTGACGGGCTATGCGTTCATCTCCTGATGTCGTCTTTGATAAAACTACTGTTTTGAAAAGTCCACAAGAAACTTTTCTCGCCAATGAAAACAACAAGAGTCGCTTCGTAGAATTTCTAAAAAATGAATTGACAAAAGCTGGAATACAATATAGGCTGTTGAAGATGCAGATGTCTTGATTGTTAGCACTGCCTTCTTAATGGCATCTCAATGTCTTTGTAGTTGGGGAGGACATAGACCTCCTTATTCTCCTCACTGCATTACCATCCCCTCATATAAATAATACATATCTCCAAATGTGCAGAAGAGGCAAAGCTGCAAATATCTTCTATTCAAGCCAGTCATTTCGCCACAGCTTCTCCAACATGCTGCTGTTCATCCATACCCAGTGGTTGTGACACAACTTCAGCAGTTTTTGGCCACAGGAAAACCCACTTCTGTTCACTGATTTTGAAGCATCCTGAACTAGAAGAGGAGGCTAATGTATTTCTGAACCCTCAAGCAACAACAGGAGAAGTGGCTGAAGTGGGCCAACATTTTTTGGTTCACTTATATGGAGGAGACTCTGCTACACAAACACTTGACGAACTTTGGCACGGAATATTTGTAAAAGCTGCAGGAAGAATGATATTTAACTTAGCGAGGCTTCCCCAACCAGTGATGTGGCTCAACTTCATTCCATGCGAACATACCACCAAGTTCAGGCATGGCTTGGTGAATACAAAGACCCTTTAAAGTGGGACTGGGTGAACACACCAAGGGGCCTCTTTCCCCTTAAAGCCAAGAAGGAGCCAACTCCAGAATCAATTCTGAAAAGTATTTCCTGTACCTGCAAGAAGGGGTGTTTAAACGCTTGTGGGTGTCGTAAAGCTTGGATTTAAGTGTGTAGCAGGTCCGTAGTGTACCGATGTTGGGCGCCTTGTATATATGTATAGTTTATACTAAATTTATATTTATAGTACACGTTGATTCCCTCCAGCTGAATTCAGTCGATCACAGAGCACTAACCTCTATCCTCAGGGCAGGGAGTGAAGGACAATGTTATTTCTTATTAATAGAAATAAAGTTCGCAGAAAACAGAAGTAATAATAATAATTTATTTCCAAACAAATCTTTTTGGAAATATAATCACAGGAGGATTAAAAACAGAGTCTCGTACATAAAGTTGCCAGATAGATTGGCAATGGTACTATAATGGCTTGCCTGATACTAAATATTTCAATAAATTATTTCGAGAAATAATTCCTAAGTGCTGAAATTAGTTACTTCGGAGAATGTCAAAGTTCAATAAATTATTTGACTGGAAAAAGTATAAGTTCAATAAATTGCTTCGATGAAAGTTTCAGAGTCCAATAAATTACTTGAGCTGAAAAAGTCTAAGTTCAATAAAATTTCTAAGTACAATTAATTCGCAGCACGCTACTTCCCGGTTCTTCGCCCTGAAATGGAGTCCAACTTTATGGCTTCTCGCTGCGGAACAGAGTAATACTTCACGGCTCCTCGCCACAGACCAGAATACAACTTCACGGCTTCTCGCTGCAGACCAGAATACTTCTCACCACCTTCAATAATTTATTAGAGACTGAACTCTTGTCCTACCAGGCTCCCCTCCATTTCATATTACTGGTGAATCCTGGTCACCTGACATTATGATTCACATTTAATTGGTGGCAATAGCGATGTACCGGGGTAGCTATCTAGCACCAGGATAAATTACTCTGGGTATTTATTTAACAATAAAAGGCAGTCAAGAGAGAGAGGGGGGGTCAATATATACGGATACCTCAGTAAAGAAAATTTTAAACTAGAATAATATACTAGGTTAGCTTCTAGAATAATTAAGTATAAGGAGCACAACTCGGTACTAAAGGGGGGGAAATAACTCTGAAAACAACCAGAGATAAAAAGAAACTTTTAGGAAGCTCCAGGATAATTCTAGGCCCTATCCAGAAGTAGTAAGATCGAACTGAGTTCCTCAAGGACGGTGGAGACAATGGGATGAAACGCCAGGACAAGATAAACAGAAGTAATTTTCATAAACAAAGCAACAATGAATGTATTTTAAATTGAAATGTAAAATACATAAATAGTAATTTCAAATATGTTTTTCTCAATTTACTCTTTCCACATTGAACAACTCCTGTATCTACCTGAATCCCCTAACAAGAGTATAAACTTTAGGTTAAATAATCCTTAGGTGAGAACATTTACAGGTACTGTTCTCGAATGCAATATTAAAAGCACAATAAACAATTTCATACACTAAAACTAGTAAGACCTATCATAATTATAAACAATTATAATAATACAATCCTTCCTTGAAGTTGGTAATCGAGGGACTGGTTTTCACACTGTCACATCGAAGAAGCTATCTCTTTTTTTTTTATAAACAATAATCCAGATTGTCAAAAATTGTAAGTATGGAAATCGACTGACCTATCGATGCAAAAGCATAACTCAGGAATCCCTAGGTTATGATTAATAACCAAGCATAGGAAATCTCTTTTAATACACCATAACTCTATAAAGAACGCAGAATCTAAATTTGAGAAGCGCTCAAAACTCGTTTCTAAATGGCACAATAGAAATAATGTAGAAATAATCAAGTTTCAATAAACAAGGGGAAGTATGAAATGGAGTAGTACTACAACTCCAGTAATACAATCTTTTAGAATAATATAATTAATTACTGTTAGGCTTCGTTTGATATAACCCAATATTCAAAAATGCAAGTAAAGTATGAAATGGTCTGGGCCTATAACTTCAGTAATATAATCTTTTAGAATATAATAATTAATTACTGTTAGCTTCGTTTAATCTAAGCAAAAGTTCAAATATGCAACGTAAAGTATGAAATGGTCTAGGCCAATAACTTCAGTAATATAATCTTTTAGAATGTAATAATTAATTACCCTTAGCTTCGTTTAATCTAAGCCAAAGTTCAAATATGCAAAGTAAGGTATGAAATGGTGTAGGCCAATAACTTCAGTAAAACAATCTTTTAGAATATAATAATTAATTACTGTTAGGCTTCGTTTAATATAAGGCCAAATTCAACTATGCTGAGTAAAGTATGAAATAGTCTAGGCCTATAACTTCAGTAATATAATCTTTTACAATATAATAATTAATTACTGTTAGGCTTCGGTTGATATAAAGGGAAAATTCAAATTTGCTGAGTAAAGTATGAAATAGTCTAGGCCTATAACTTCAATAATATAAACTTTTAGAATATAATAATTAATTACTGTTAGGCTTCGTTTGATATAAAACCAAATTCAAATATACTGAGTAAAGTATGAAATAGTCTAGGCCTATAACTTCAGTAATATAATCTTTTAGAATATAATACTTAATTACTGTTAGGCTTCGGTTGATATAAGGCAAAATTCAAATATGTCGAGTAAAGTATGAAATAGTCTAGGCCTATAACTTCAGTAATATAATCTTTTAGAATATAATAATTAATTACTGATAGGCTTGATTTGATATACGCCATTATTCAATTATGCAAGGTTATGTATGAAATGGAGTAGGCCTTGAAATCTTCATAATAGAAAATCTATGCAAGCTCGTTAGAATAATAATTAATTACTGTTAGACACATTTACGACTAATACCAACATGAATTTAGCATAAAAATAAGGGTAAGAAAGGTGATTATACAAAGAACCACAGTTCAGTAGAAAATATAAATCAATGACCGCAAAACATACGATCAACGTACCACCTTTAAGGGAAATGCATACTCGCAGTAACTAGATTGCTTAAGCTGCATATTATACCCAAGGATGACAATCATTTAAGAATTAAAAAAAAAAAAATATCACAACCTTGCATGAAAATATTTCTAGTGAGAACCAGTCCTTCGTCTAATTTCAATCATACTAAGTTAATAACAAGCTTCATGTGAATAGAATGATAGTTGACCAAACTACACTTTGGTATCTTGTGACGAGGTACAAGTTAAGGGAATCATACGGGAACCCGCCCGATAACAATTCTAAGTTTTCTGTGATTTCATTCGAAAGGGATTTCAACTGTAAAATGGCCTCCGCTAACTGCATAACTAGAATCCGACATTATGACTGACGGAACATAGCAAGATATGAAGGAATTTACTACGCAAGAATGACTCTAATATATGAAGAATACCATGACCTTTGATATTTCACTTACTTTGTAAGATCCTGGAGAACGGAGAAGCAGATCCTTAGTCTCAGAACACTACATTGTACTATATAAAGCTGAACCCAACAACGACTAACTCAGCTGGTTCGCCACGACCTACCAGGAAACCTCTGAGACGCCGCTAGCGCCGCTGTACGGGAAAATTTCAAACCCTAAAGCAATACGTCACAGAAAACAACTGAATCTGAAATAGCACTAGAACAAGGGCAAGATCGGAAATTTCAAATTAACAAAGAGGAGGCCAGAAAATATTTACAAATTAAATAATGGTAACAAGATTACAATCCTCCCTCTTCGCCCCGGAATAATAGGCACCCCAACACAAAACGCGAGGAAATACATTTCAACCTCACTATCAAAGTTTGTATGTCAAAATTTTTACATTAATTTTCAACTTCTCCAGGACACACTGGGTGTTAATTTTAACCCAAATATTCAACACTAAACACCCTTATCATAAATAGTATTACCTGAGTACTTGTAAATTGCTTGATTAGCAGCATGATATAAAATAGGCCTATTTCAAAATTCACACTTATAAATATTAGGCACTCCACACACACACACAAAATTAAATATGGATCTGCCACATTGAATTCAATTCAAATAACCCTCACAAGCAATACTAACTATCTCAATATTAAATTAAATCAACACAATATGCAAGAGAGAAACATTTAATCTGTATATGAATCCTAAATCTGCATTTTAAATGTAGAAGGAAAGTCTACTTAAATCTGCAAATGTTTATAAGAGCCAAGAGGTCTCCCCCAATTTCTTTCTTGAAATATCTATTTATGTTTCAGGGGCCAATATAACACTTCACACATGAGTGAGCCATTATTCTCACTACCACTGACTGTAAATAGGCACGTGTCCATACTACATTTATTCCGGGCCAAAAATAGATAATAGGGATAATTAATGTCCATCGTTTCAGAAAATGACTCAGTAGTCAAGTCCAAAATATAAGGAATTATTTTTCTTCTTTTTTTTTTCTTCTTACAGGGCCCCAATATACTAAGAACTGCTGTCCATAACAGTAGCATGAATACAATATTTATATTAATAGTGTAGTGAGATAGTCAAGTTAGGGAAGAACTGCGCATATAAGCTGAAGGAAGATGTCAGAGATGTCTTTATATAATCTCCATACACTACAAAACTAAAGAATTCTGAGATTAATCTTCAGCAGGCTGGTAGAGATGTCCTCATTTAATCTCCACACAACACAAGAGATATCTTGATTATCTCCAGGCAGACAAACACAGAGAGATGGGAGCGGAGCAGCCACAAGGAAAAATGGGCATACACATGAAGAAAAGAGAGCCACCCGGCCACACATGATGGCAAAATCAAGTCCGAGAGGCCTTCTCGGTAATGGTCTCTGAAGCATCCAAACGGGCATGGCTAGCTCACACCCGAACGGAAGAAACAGGCTCCAACATCCAACATACACTGAAACATGAAGCACCGCGCACAGTATTTTTCATAAAAAAAAGGGGGGCACACAGTGTGAGTTGCCGATCCCAAGAAATTCCAGTAGATGGTTTTATTTTCACTTGTCGTATCCTATAAGTTTTTTTTTTTTTTTTTAAGTCCAAATTTCTTATGGGGCTTTCCTTTATTAGAATAACTTAACGTATTCTTCTTTCTTGATGAGGGGTAGACCTTTAACTGAGTGTTATTTAGAATGTCTGTCCAAGTTTTTAATTCAAGCCTGGAGAATGCACTCAAACACCGAATAAACATGTCCTTTATAATTTGCTTCACAATGTAATAACTGTATTACTTCCTCTAATTTACATTTATGCTCAGTGGCAATCAGCCACTAATTTACATGGTTCATATAACCATACAACAATCTTTCTCTCAATATTTGCTTTGAGTTAATAGTCTACCTAAGGGTTACATTATATTCTTTTTTTTTTATTATTTAGAAATTTTATCCTCTAATTTTATCATTTCTCCTTTTTTGTTGAAGAAAAACCTTTCTCTTTATTCTCCCTTTTTTTACATTAAACATGACATTAAAATTTTACATTTAAAGATATATACAAGGGCAGATCCCTGGAGACGTCGTTGGGCGCAGGCAATTTTTTGACCTTTATAGGACAAAAGGACCATGCTTACAAAAGTATATATATATTTCAGAAGGGAGTGAGAATTCGCCCACCAGGACCCCGATAAGTGAAAATCAAAGGTCATGGTTAAAGAAAAGGCAACTCGCCTCATACAACTAGGCGACACAAGGTTTTACTTGACAAGAACCAGAATTAATAGGAGCAACTCACACGTGATAAAGGGATAACACTCAAGACACCAAAAACATATTAAACAAAAACTATCCAAATTCAAGGAAGGAAGTATGTAACAGTATTAAATTCCAGCACCATCATCAGCGTCAGCACCTGGAAATGAAGGATTAAACAGTTTCATCTGCGTGGCATGACATCGGCGAATAGATTGGTCCTCACGGTGCTGTAAGAGAAAGGTTAATCCATTATGCAATACCCTGATAATTTCATAAGGGCCAACAAAGCGAGGGGCCAGTTTCTTGGTGAACTGTTCACCCGCCTTGCTGATGGGGTAATTCTTACACATCACCCAATCACCAACCTTAAACATGCATGGTCTCCTCCCTTTATTATAACGTAAGGCCCTGCGACGATGCGCCAGCCGCAGATTACGGGCAGCAGACTTCCAAACTTGGGTAATTTGCTCCGGGGAGGAAGAATCCGGCAACAAATCAGATATCTTCCAAAGATTACTCAACGGGTTGTTGGGTAGAAAGGTGAATAGAAGAGAGAAGGGAGTGTGTCCATGGCTCTCGTGTCTAGCCGTATTAAAGGCGAATTGCAACCATTGCAAATCCCTATCCCAGCGAGTATGATCATCATGATGGTACGCAATTAGAGCATTTTTTAAGTTACGCATGACTCTTTCTGCGTGGGAGGGATTTGGATAGTAGGGGGTAGTAGTAATATGTTGGATCCCAAGACGAAAACAGAAATTCTTAAAAATCCTGGAGACAAACTGGGGAGCATTATCAGACACCAAAGACTGACAGACGCCAAAAACCTGAAATATAGACGAAAGAGCCTTCGTAACTTTCTCAGTCCGAGAATCCCTAAGAGGGAAAAGCCAGGTGAACTTGGAAAAGGCGTCAACCACCACAAGAATGAAAGAGTTGCCATAGGTAGATCTGGGCAGCTTTCCCAAAAAGTCAATAAAGAATTTTTCAAAAGGTCTTTGAGGGACCGAAGAAACTAACTCACCAATACGGGTATTCAGGGCTGGCTTGGACATGGCACAAAGATGGCAGGCCTTCACACGACGACGAATGTCCTGGAACATTCCTTCCCACCAAAAGCAATCTTTAATCTTCCCAAGAGTTTTACTGATACCCAGATGACCACCCACAGTCGATTCATGGAAGTATCTGAAAACCATATCCTGAAGGATAGCAGGCAAAACAATACTAGGGCGACGTCGCTTACCCAACAGAATTTGAAGGACATCACCAGAAAGGCGGTAGTCACTCACCGACTCACCATCCTTCAGTTTGGAAATAATAGGCCCAAGAACAGGGTCCAAGACTTGATACCTATAGATATCAGAAAAGGCTAGAGGAACATTAGTAGTTAGAGGGGCAATGACATGTAATAGAGAAGAAGAGAGCGCATGAACAGTATCAACAACCTCATCCTGGTTACTCGGATAGCCTTCAAACATGCGGGAAAGAGAATCCGCCAAGACGTTCTCCGAACTCTTGATGTGCACACAAGAGAACTTGAAGGCGGATAAACGCACAGCCCAGCGTGCCAATCTACCAGTTTTACGGGGGGACCCTAAACACCACGACAATGCCTGGTTATCACACTCGAGCGTAAAGTTGACGTGTTCCACATACATCTTAAATTTTTCTAAGGCAAACAACACTGCAAGAGCCTCCATCTCGTAGACAGAGAATGCTTGCTCTTGCTTAGAAAGGGACCTAGATGCGTAAGCAATGGGCTTACGTCCCTCGGAAAACTCCTGCAACAAAACAGCCCCCAACCCTAATGACGAAGCATCCGTCTGGACGATAAACGGCTTGGAAAAATCGGCCATAGCCAGAATGGGAGGGTTCATTATAACCAACTTCAGGTCATCGAAGGCTTCCTGCTGGAGATCAGACCACGAAAAGGGGACACCTTTTCCTCGCAGACGATTAAGAGGGGCTGCTCTGGAAGAAAAGTTGGGAATGAACTTAGAGAAAAAATTCAGCATACCAACGAAACGCGCGACCGCCTTGACATTGGTAGGCCTCGGAAAATTCCGAATGGCTACCGTACGTTCCGGATCTATGGAAACGCCTTGGGGAGAGATGATATGCCCAATAAATGACAACTGCGGTCTGGCAAACTGAACTTTGGACGGCTTGACCGTAAGACCGGCTTCCCTCAACCGTCTGAAGACTTCCCGAAGGTGCTGGAAATGGGAATCAAAATCCTTACTATAGACTACGAGATCATCGAGATAATGATATACATAGTCAAATTTGATGTCGGAAAAGATCTTGTCAAGAAGACGAGTAAGGACCTGAGCGCCAGTCGCTAACCCGAAGGGTAAGCGGCAGAACTCGAAATGATTCCAGTCGGTAGAAAAGGCAGTGACTGGACGAGAAGACTCCTTTAAAGGAATCTGGTAGTAGGCGCTATTAAGATCTAAAGAAGAAAAGACACCGGCTCCAGCAAACCAAAGGGCGGCCGAATGAATGTCAGGAAGGGGCATGGCTTCAATATGAATACGTTGGTTCAATACACGATAATCAATAACATGGCGAAAGTCGTCCGTACCTTTAGGTACAAGGAAAATCGGACTAGAGTAAGTGGAAACAGAAGGTCGGATAATGCCTTGCTCAAGCATCTCATTGATTTTCTGACGCATAACCTTCAATTTGGGAGGAGACATGCGATACGGCGGTAGTGAGTTATCAAAATCACTTATCTGATCAGTTTGTGGTTAATTCTGGAATTCCTCAAGGATCAAACTTAGGCCCTTTACTGTTTCTATGTTTCATAAATGATTTACCGAACGTAGTGAACAACTTTAATATTTTATTATCTGCTGATGACATTAAAATATATAAATCTATTGCTTCAGTTTCAGATTGTTTTAAACTCCAAAACAACTTAAATAAACTATATACATAGAGTAATAAAAATAAACTTCTATTCAACATTAAGAAATGTGTTAAAACGACATTCAATAGATGTAAAAAGATTATATCATATGCCTATAATATAAATAATGTTAAACCTAATGAAGTAATGTAAACTAGAGATTTAGGGATAACATTTACCAAGGATCTTAGGTTTAACAGCCACATTGAAACAATAGTTTTAAAAGCGTTAAGAAATCTAGGTTTTATTATAAGGAATTCATGCACATTTAGTGAAAACACATTAATCAGACTTTATAATTCATTGTTCAGACAAAACCTCGAATATGGTACAGTCATATGGAATCCAATGACTATTAAATTTTCTGATTCAATAGAAAAAATACAATCGAAGTTTTACAAATTTTTTATATTCAGAAGTACTGGCTATTATCCAACATACTTGAATTACCAAACCCTTTTAGAGCTATATGATATTAAAAGTTTAAAATTTAGAAGAAATAATCAAGGGTTAATATTTCTTCACAAATTATTACATTAAAAAATTGATGACAATAATATTGTTAGATTTATTTTTACGTGCCATGTAAACTAAGTAGACACAGGAAGCTATTTTTTACCCCCAGGGTAAATACTGATATTCATAAAAATTCTCCTTTAAATAAAGTAACCACTTTGTATAGGGCAAGACCGGGTGACGCGCCACACCGGGATAGTTGCCGCACCCTCTCTAACTCGAACATTTGACGCTAGATACCGCTAGTTGTCGAGAAACCATCTCCAGTTCCCTCGTTAGAGTGTGTTCATTGTTTGTGGTGTTTATGTCATTGTTATAGCGGTATTTATCAGGTAAGTGCACTAGTTTCACTGCGAAACATTTTTGGACGCATTACTTTAATCTTTCCTGAACTGTATTTGCTCCATTTTTTCTGCAGGAGTTTTGGGTCACATGCCACATAGCTTTCAAGGGTGACACGCCGCACAATGTCTTAAAGTATAATTTCCTGTGGAGTTTTTAATATTTGTCCATTATATTCCATCTCCGTTTGAGACTTGAGTTGTTTCCTTTTGCTTTTAATAAAATTCCAAAAGTTATTTACATCGAGCATTAAATTTTTCTCAATTTCTTGAAGATGACTTATTTAGGCTGTTTTACCATATTTACCCGATTATAAGACAACATTTTTTCCAAAAATCTTCATTTAAAAAATATCCGGGGTCGTCTTACATTCGCAGATTAATCCAAATCAAACTTTAGTAGTTATGGCAACAGAGTAGAAAGATGACATCATGGTTACAGCGATGTGACCAATATGGTAGGGGAAAATACGAATATAAATTTGCGCCGTTTCGTTTTTGTGAAGGAAATAGACAGAAGATGTTAACTGTTACTAAATAGAGGTTTCCTTTTTGTTTTAGAGTAATAAGCACGAGGTGTTTACAAGAACTGATCGAATTCAATTTACTGATAAACATTGTCACGTTGGCAGTAATGGTGGACCAGAAACATGCTTGCTCCCATGTGGCCATTGTTCTCTATCTCATTTTTTCTCCTTTTCGCGGTGGGTAAATCTCCACGTGATTGTCACATGCTTGGCTGATTATTAGGGTTTGTTCTTCTTTTAAGTTAATGTGAAATTTGTACAGTTTGCTTCCACAGCCATCAAGAATAGATCCAAACCATAGGCCCCGTGACTGTTCACGCAGACATTATGATGCTAACTTTTAGTTAAGTTAATGATGCCGAGTGGATGATGAAGAAAGCAGGACTTACGCTATGACGCAGAACAATGCTAGCTCAACGACTACCCACGACGTTTGACTAGAAATTAATTGCATTTCAGCGTCATGTAATTTGTTTGCAGAAACGACATGACTATTAGGCCATATGGGCAATGCTGATCAGTGATACCTCAGACTAAGTGCTGAAAGTGAAAATCCAAGTAAACTATTTGCTTTTATTTATTTATTTTTAATTCATAATGTTGGGGACAAAAACGGCATATAACCCTGCCGTAGAGGGAAAATGATAGGTAGGGATGTTAAAAAGAATCTCTGGTAGGAGAACCAATTATTGCCTTAGCAATAATAATAATAATTGAGGAGAGCTAGATGGACTAATCGAGGCCGCTGGGATCAGAGGTCCATGGAATGTAATATTGGAAACAAACCTTACTCATGTAATAACCTATGGAACTCTTTTATTCACACGATATAGGTTTAAATAAATGCACTGAATTAAATGAATGATAAACTGAATAACAAATAAGCTGAAATATGATTGCAACACTTGCAATAACCAATGTACTGAGATTGGCGGGAAAGCTGGACACATGGCAATAAATGTTCTGTATTTATGCCAGTACTAATTCTTATATCAAAACACTCTGAATAATTGTGGTATTCTGTTTAAGATGGTTTAACACTGATATCTTGAGAATAATTACACTGTATAGCTGATATACTGTGAACGCGTGGGATGCACAATGCTATCGCACTAATACGAGCTTCAAGAAGAATCTAGGAAGACGATAATGATGTATCTACTGTAATTAGTGTAGATTAATTACCCGCACACGACAATACTTGTATCTTGAAGTATTGTGCACTAATTCGCGATTTAAGAGCAAAAGCCACTGCTGCTATTGTCTTAAAAAAGGCGCGAATTGAAGAGCGATTCACCATGAACTGTTTCATGTGAATGCTGGATGATGACTGAATTGGCGTGACGCTGATTAATAGGCGCGAGGCCTCTCAAGATTGCACCTGCCGGAAATATGGCCGGAGAAAGAGCGCTAAGAACATGTATCAATCCGCTGAAAACTGCTGAGTTAATGCAAATAGATTTAGCGGAGAGTTTGAACAGAAAGACTAACTAGACATGTATAAAAATGCTAGTAAAACCTGTAGCTTGCGCCAACACATATAAATAAAACCATTTGTAGTCAGAATTTGTTAAAAATAAAATTCTCAAAAAGCCTCTTCAAAATAGGGGGTCGTCTTATATTCAGGAAAATAAAGAATCTCAAAAAGCCTCTTCAAAATATTAGGATCATCTTATATTCGGGTAAATGCGGTAATTTGTTTCTTTAAATTTGCTCTAATGTTTTTTAATACTGACATATATTCTGATAAATGTTTATTTTTACAATATTTTTCTTTAAGTTTCATATTTCCTATGATCTCTTTTGTGAACCATACTGGATACCTGTTTCAACATTGTTATCTTTTCGGTACTCATTTATCTAGTATTGAGTAAATTGTGTCATAAAAAGTAGTTACAGAAAAATTAACATCTTTAGAATCAGTTAAATTGTTCCATGTACAGTCTCTTATAAGATTATAAAGTTTATTAAAGTCAGCTTTGCAAAAATTGTAACTACACTTACCTACGATGTTCTTTTTTACTTCTTTCTGTATTTTATATGTTATATTTAAAGCAGAGTGGTATAGGTCTATAGGTACCAGAGAATTACTTTCTTCCTCTACTTTGAGTTCTGAGATATTTGTCAAAACCAAGTCCAGTGTTCTATTACTGTTATTTCTCACATTGTTAATGGATTGCATATTTAAAAACTTTAACATGTTATTCAGACGTTTTGCTTTACTGTTGCCTTTGCTGAGGTAATACGTATTACTGGAAATTTCTGGCAAATTGAAGTTGCCTTTGAGAATGATATGAGAATTACACGTTGCAAAATTTTGTTCCATTTGTTCAAAAAATTCACTAAATGATTCAGTGTTTGAATTTGGAGGAAAATATACTGATCCAATAATAATTTTAATGTTATTGTAATAACATTTTATCCAAAGTGATTCATTCGTTGTAATGGTGGTATCAAACTGTACATGATTAAGTGAGGATTTAATAGCCAGTAATACACCACCTCCTCGGCTGTTGGAATGTCTGTCTTTACGAAAAACAGAATATCTATCATAAAAAAATCAGAATTAAATATGCCTTCTATTAACCAAGTTTCACTTAAGCTAATAGCATCATAATTAGAAGAAATTACATTGGTATAAAACATTTGTGATTTTGACCTAATTCCTCTGACATTTTGGTAATAAATATTTAAAGATTTTGTGTTAATCATTTTTAAGAATTGAAGCAATCAACTCAAGTTTACAGGGAGTTACCAGACTTTTCGAGATCTTCTTCGGTAGTTATGTTGTGAACCAGTGATGTATCTTCTTTCCTCATAAAGATTTTCCCATTCCGTGTCCACAGGAATTTGATGTCTGCAGATCTGCGCAGCTGGTGACATTTTGCCAATGAGCCACTGCGCATGCCTAGAACCCTCTAGGCAAGCGCAGTGGCTCATATCGGCAACTTAGATATTTTAGTAGGTCTGCAAAGATAGGTGTAGGTGGCATATTGAGCAACTTGTTGGTTAACTACAGATTCAGTATCTGCTTCCATTTGAGTAATGGCAAGCCGCAGTATATATTGTGACAACTTGTTTCTGTGCTTAGTTTTTAACTCATGGTAGAAAAGGCACACTCACACATATATGTACTACCTGTATTTTCAAAGCAAAATTTCTTTAGTTTGGATACTGCTTCTTGTATAGTCTTCAAAACTCGATGGGCTAGCAATTTCTCATTGATATAAGAAAATTGTCACGCTGTAAGTCACAAGCTCCTTTGCATATTTGGATCATCAGTCAGAGATGCATCCATAGGTTGTTAAACAGAAAACATAAGTTGAAGCTCATCAAAATCAGAAAACCTTGAAGTAAATTCCTTCTGAATTTCTGTCAAAATCTATCAGGAAAAATAAAAATATAGAAGTTATTGCACTATCAATGCTACAATGAAAATAGAGTGCCTATCAATTACAAAGAAATACAAAAAGTTAGGAGTTTTGGGGCCCTGTCCGGCCACACTGATCTAAAGAGTAGGATATGAACCTATCTGTATAAAAACCATGCAGTTAATATTAATAGAGTAAAACAGAACCTAATACTGCCCCTATCGGAAAAATGTCTTGATCCCATAAATTATGGTTTATTATTCATATCAATTTATCTGTAATTACGAAACCCATCTGATGCAGAAATGGAAGACTATTTTGCATCTCTAACAGAAAGTATTTAGTTTTGAACCCTTGAAAATGTGTTCTGAATTATGTGGACAACCCTGATACAGTGACAAAAACAGTCTTTGGACACACTTGAATTGCCACTAGCCTGCTTTGGAATTTCTTTTCTCACACTTGTCACGAGGAGGGTTGTAACTGTACACTGAAGAGATTGCAAGGAAAAGCTGGAAAATCCTTCAGGCAAGGTTGGTAAAGTAGGTCACTTTACGTGCTAAAACAATAAAGTGATCTGTGTGTAGCAACATGAATTCTGCTACTGTACCATTATTCAGTTCATTAGAAAGGTGGTAGTAATCGTGTGTTAAAATAATGACAGAAAACATGTCATTTTAGATCTGAACACGAAAATAAAAATCATTGAAGCCAATGAAAAAGATAAGTTGTCTTTTAAACTTATCATGGCCAAATGTAATGTTGGCAAAACACATTTTGGAGAAAAAATCAGAATCACGAAACAGTGGTAAAGTGGAAATGGTGCAATGAAACAACACCTAAGAGCGTCTGGGAATGAGGAGATCAACAAAATTGTTTGGGAATGCAAAAGCAAGGGTTTATACGAAAAAAAGGCCAGTATGACATTATAATATAAGTAGGCCTAATTATTTTAATTTTAATTCACTTGGATTGGGAAACACAATGAAGTGTAATAACCAAGGCCCGAATTCTGATGACCTAAAATTGTTTGAAAAATGACCTGTAAAATGACCCTAAATTTTAAAGAAAATTACTTAATTATTCATTCTTGTGTCCGACTTTAGCGTTGTGTAACAAATAGTTGAATAAAAACACTTTCTTTAACGCACTTTATTTACCTTAGTAAACTTCTGGACGGCCGTTTTGCAGGTGGTGTTCCTGCATCATCAGCAGAGTGCCAACTGAGGTCTCTGGAGCAGGTGTTTGTGAGGGTGTCTGTTATGGTGGGGGTGTAGTGGAGGTGGTGGTAGGTGATGGGGGTTTGGTTTGACTGCCTGTGTGTATTAATGTGTCAAATAGCATGTGTGATCTGAAATTGAGTTGGTTATTTAAAACTGATGTTGGGTGTGATTTTGTGTGTTTGTAGATTTTGAATTGTTCCAATTTGTTTAATTTCTTGCTTTTGTGTGTGAAGTGTAGTATTTCCATGTCTGTGCTTATGTTTTCGTAATTGTGGTCTGTTGTGATGATGTGTTCTGCAAAATTTGATTTGTTTTGTGCTTGTTGGATAGCTTTGATGTGCTCTTTGATCTGGTTCGAAATGATCTGCCTGTTTGGCCTATCTAGAAACTGGGGCAGTCTTGGCATTTGAGTTTGTATATACCAGTTGAATTAAATTTGTCTGTATGAGGTTGTTTGTGAGGTTTTTTTTAGGGTGTTGTTTGTTCTGTATGCAATTTTGTATTTCAGGTGTTTTTTCAGGGTGTTGTTTGTTCTGTATGCAATTTTGTATTTCAGTTTTTTTAATTAAAAAAACTGAAATACAAAATTTTTTTAATTAAAAAAACTGAAATACAAAATTGCATACAGAACAAACAACACCCTAAAAAAACACCTCACAAACAAACACACACACACAGACAAATTTAATTCAACTGGTATATACAAACTCAAATGCCAAGACTGCCCCAGTTTCTACATAGGCCAAACAGGCAGATCATTTCGAACCAGATACAAAGAGTACATCAAAGCTATCCACCAAGCACAAAACAAATCAAATTTTGCAGAACACATCATCACAACAGACCACAATTACGAAAACATAAACACAGACATGGAAATACTACACTTCACACACAAATGCAAGAAATTAAACACATTGGAACAATTCGAAATCTACAAACACACAAAATCACACCCAACATCAGTTTTAAATAACCAACTCAATTTCAGATCACACACGCTATTTGACACATTAATACACACAGGCAGTCAAACCAAACCCCCATCACCTACCCCCACCATAACAGACACCCTCACCAACACCTGCTCCAGAGACCTCAGTTGGCACTCTGCTGATGATGCAGGAACACCACCTGCGAAACGGCCGTCCAGAAGTTTATTAAGGTAAATAAAGTGCGTTAAAGAAAGTGTTTTTATTCAACTACTTAATTATTATAAAAATTACCTAAAAACTGATATTTTATTTATAAAAAATTATTATTGTACACACAAAGTTATAGACTAGTTTGTACATAATTGTAAAAACCGTAAATAACTGTAATGTTGTAAATGTTCTTTTCTCACAGAAATTTATACTGGCACTGAGGCACTGGCGAGTCAAAATTCAGCATTTCCTTTTGTGGTCTGCCGAATTATATTGTTGTTTATTGAGGGTAAACAGTAGTTTGCACTCTCAAATCCAAGTAGGTGGCAGACTCTGGTGCCAAGTCAATCTCATAACAATAGTAATATAATACAAAATTTTGGCGTTTCTTTGATTCTCATTTCCGACTGAGATATGACAACACTTAACGCCAAATTTTTTCTTCTTGCATTAAACAAACAACACTTCAAGGTTCCAAGACAGGTCGACACTGAAGTTCAAACCTATTATCTCTGAAGAAGAAAGGAAAAGGAGATCAGAAAGAATGAAGAAATACTGGGCACTTAGGAAGGAACAACACACAAAGAAATGACTGGTTCAATGTACCCCAAAGAGGGTGAAACGAAAGAAGAAGAAACAACACTTCAAAGACAGCACCGCTAGCGATGAAAGAAAAGTTAATACACTCAATGTAAATACATGAAAATGACAAAATAAGGAAGAATGACATGAAAATGACAAAATAATGACGTAAAATGGAAATAAATGCCCTAAAAATATAAAATTGCATAAAATGACAAAAAATGACCTAATAAAAATGTATTTCTATAATCTAGAAGGATTTATCTACAAGTTGGCAATGTCTATGCAGCATCAATAAAAAGATGACATGTCATTAGAATCCGGGCCCTGGTAATAACATGTAACACATTATCACCAAGAACACTCACTACTTCATTAAAATAACTAACTTACTAGATAGCCGGCTTTCAAGAGGACCTTTCCTCCCATCGTCAGACTCAGCCCACTGCCGAACTTCGACCCTGTACCACCTGATGACGCTGTTGAGGTTTAACAAATTTTACAATCAGACCCACTCATTCTCCCCTGGGATGTCGAAGTTTTGGAGGTTATTCCTATGTTTCTGTATGAAAATCTTCTCCCATACAGTTAATTCAGTTGGATGATACAAGTTTTTCAATAACTCCGGAACCTTTATTCACTGGAATCCTGCCTGTAATGGGAAAAAAATTATGGTCCCTTGAAATTCTATTACAGCCAGGTTTCACTGTATTACTAGGAAAATAGCACAGGGAAATGTAAACATCTGGACCAAGATTGAGTATGGAAATATGCACACTAACTTCACTATTAGGTATATTTACCCAGAACGATCGTTTCAATGGGTGAAGTTAGTGTGCATATTTCCGTACTTAATCTTGCTACACCATGCAGTTAGTTTAAAACCCTGCGGAATATTTGTTCATAAGATAACTCAGATTCATCGTCTCTTCAGAGTCCCTTCTGTGCCATCAAGCTTGTTTGAAATTGAACATTTCCTAAATGCATTAACCATCTCTGGAAATCATCTTCCATGCATCGTCAATTTCAGATACCCTAGCCCACTTCACGTGACCTATAGTTGTGAGCATTCAGTCTTCTTTTGGTAGCTGATCAGTGTCCAGTTTTTGAGCTAGTCCTTCAATGACTTATTAATGAAGTAGTCCTTCAATGACTTATTAATGAATACGGGGTCAAGAGGTTGTACTGTCATTCTGGAAATATCATTACATCAGATTTTTCCTCCATTTTGTTTTTGTGCTGCCATCTAACGATATATTCTGGACTCTCTGTGAGTAAATGACAATGTCTTCTTTACCAATGACACTGATATTAAGCAGAGGGATAGTTTATAAAACCAAGAAAGTGAAGAAAGGTCAGCTTGCAATCAGGTAAATATGGTGCTCCCTACGGTTTCTAATACCGATATACGAGGCCTGTCTAAAAAGTATCCGACCTTTAATTTTCGTGCGTGTAATATTAATGCTAGGGTGGCGCCACTGTGCACAATGGAAGAAGAGAGCTTTATGAACATGCTTGAATTTTTTCTCTGCCTTTGAAAGTGCCAGTCACTGCCTGCTAGCCTCAGAGTGAGGTCCCGTGATAAGCGCTCAGCGCATTTTGATATCTCTCAAGATACTGCATCATATTTTGTCAAAAGCTTGGCGATTCTCAAAGCGAAACAATTCGGAAGATTCAGCAGAAGTGTTAGAAGTGTCCAGCAGATTCTGTGCAACCTGAAGGCGGAGTTCTTTCCGTTCCGCTGAAAGCAGCTTTGGTACAAATTTTGCAGCGACTCTGCACATGTTCAAATCATCACGCAAAATTGCATGTGCGGAATCTTTACTGATCCCAACCTCTTCGGCAATCTCTCGTATGGTCAAACGACGATCTCCCGTTACCAGATGTTCAACCCTCTCAATGACTGCATTCCAAGCGTTTTGTGGCCTCCCGGAATGCTGGTCACTCTCTGCCGATGTGCGGCCTTTTTTTAATCGGTTGAACCATTCCATGATTTGTGTTACCCCCATAGCATCATCTCCAAACTCCTGCTGAATCTTCCGATTGTTTCACTTTGAGAATCACCAAGCTTTTGACAAAATTTGATGCAGCTCAACTCGTTCAGTCATCTTGAGAGATATCAAAATGCGCCGAGCGCTTATCATGGGACCTCACTCTGAGGCTAGTAGGCAGTGACTGGCACTTTCGAAGGCAGAGAAAAAAATTCAGGCATGAGCATTAAGCTCTCTTCTTCCATTGTGCACAGTGGCGCCACCCTAGCATTAATATTACGCACGTGAAAATTAAAGGTCGGATACTTTTTAGACAGGCCTCGTATACCCAAGAAATACAGTATATTTTTCTTGTCTTGCTGTTTTTCTGTTATTCTATTTGCCCTTATCTTGGATAATAGTAATCTGTATTCTTTTATACTATAAACCGTTGTGTTTTCTGTTATTGTATTTGCCCATATCTTGGATAATAGTAATCTGTATTCTTTTTTTATACTATAAATCGTTGTCATTTTGGGATTGCATTTACACAATATTCATTACATCTGCTTATCACTTATGATAAGAGGCTACTGCTACTACTAGAGAACTAAAAGTACATTTCATAAGTCGGGTAAGTATCTTCTGTGTTGCAGTTCAGCTTCTTTTGTTCTACTTATAACAAAATCTGTCTAGTGTCATGTTTAAAGTCAGTTTCATAATTAATTGGTAATATTAAAATTATTGATGATTTCTTCATGGATTATCAACCAAGTCAAGTTTCATAACATACCAGACTTTCAGATTCCAGCTCTGAGTCCAACCTCTGGGGTCTGATTGCCATGACTGATTAACTGACCCGATGTTCAAGTATGCCTTTCTTATATAGGCAAGAGCAGTTGGTGAGTGCCAGCCAATATAAGGCAGAAGACAATGATCGTGGATAGTATCTGACCAATGGCAAAAACCCATGAAGAAATCAATAGTATTTGCTGCAAAAAAATTCAAGTCATTCAGTTTTTTTAATTAATTCAATTAATTTTAATTTGCAGCTTTACACCGATGTGCTCGTGAAGACAATCTTCAAGCCTGCAGGATATTGTTGTCCTACAATGTAGATTCCAATATTGTGTCATTACAGGGGTATACGGCTGCCCAAGTAGCAACAGAAAATGTTCTCAAAATTCTTCAAGGTATGCTAAAGATATAAGCGTTATTGTTTATATTTAAATAAAATTGCATATTACATTGTGGTACAAGGCTAATTAATATTAATCCTCAAGATTGAGACTAGTCTGTATTTATTGCCAGTATGAATCTAAAATTTAGTAAAATTATGAACCTGTGTTTCATAAGAAAAGGAAGTACAGTAGAACCTCGAGTTAACATTTTCCTGGGGATACAGAAGTTTTTACTTTAAACAGGAGTTGGCACTAAATGGAGCTTTGCTATTTTTAAGCAATAAAACTTAGTTTATCCAGAAATTTATTTTATTTACTGAATTCTGCTTTATTTGAAAACTATAACTGCGACTATTCCACTCATATGTCGCGTGTTTGATATTGACCAATAACGTTTAACAATTCCTCAGATATAGACCAATCGTGGCCATTTATCTTACAATATTCTTGTAGGAATCGCGAGGATGCCATTTTATCGGGTAAAACATGCCGCTCATTACTGGACACATAAGCTCCTGATGCACAGCTGTGAATCTATTGATAAACTCGTCAACTCTCGATTACCTATGATAAAAATTTATATAACATGAAATATTATGGTATCTACTAAATTGTGGTCTAGGGGTCTAGCCATATCCAGTATATTAACAGGGTTTTTTTTCCTTCTTCTTCATGTAGTTTTTCATTTAGGCAAGTGTTTTCATCTCTGTTGTTATCACTGAATTTCACTTAAAATGCAAAACACTGCGTAATAATTGGTGCATAAGCTATGATAATTTGCAAGCTTACTTTCCAAGATTCATAACTATATTCCTCACTGCAAGCAACCAATAAAGATTAACAAAAGTCATTACTCATTACTAAGAAACTGACTGATTGCCTGTATTTCGTCAACATGAACTTTTGCAAGTAAACCAAAATTGTTTTCGGAGATATAGAGAATGTGTTCGCGTTCAAGGTCATCAATTTCATCATCTGTTGTGATGCAGGTAAGCCTTATGTAAGTTAGTATAGTAGTTAGTGTTCCGTACCCATGACTTGCCGGTCGTTTACGTGTATCATTGGCGGAAGATGCGCCAAGCCTCACCCAGTCCGGTGCCGCCGCTCGAAAGATGCACTGTATTATTGTAATACAAGATTTTTGCTATGAAATTTGTAATTCCAGAGTTTATTTTAACATTAAATGAGGGTTTTATAGTACAAGGAATAACTTTAAATCGAAAATATTACTGGTAATACATTGGTTATATGTGAAAATATATGGGGTTCCGAAAAACTTATGCAAACTGCAGGAAAATGTTAATTCAAGGTTCTGTTAAATTGGAGTTCTACTGTATATATTTAATTTAATTTCACCCTTCAACAATATATAATTTGGATTATAATTTCAGTTTCATGGACACAATGTAAATTCATTTAAGAAATTGAATGAACTTCGTGTCAAACTTATTCATGAAAAACACAAATGACTCCTTTGTTGCATTTTGTATAAAATGATAATTCTGAAATTTTAGTTTTTGATTGGCTGTTATTTATCTCATTCTCAAAAGTTATTGATCTATATCATGTTTATGTCACAAAGTGAGGTTATCAAAATAATAGCCATGTCGTTAAGTTTCCCCTGCAAATTTGCTTTCAAACGGTAAATGTTTTTCAGATCCTCCCTCAGGGAGTGCAGATGTTGAATGTCAGCTTCTAGAAGCTGCAAAGGCTGGAGATTCGGAACAAGTACAAAGGCTCCTCACATCTTATCCACAAATAGTCAATTGTAGAGATCTAGATGGCAGGTTGGTATCCTTGTCATATGTTTCACTTCAGGGTCATTCCATATTAATCAACAAATTTTAAGAAAAATTTTTGCCACACCATTTTTTATTTTGATGAAATTTAGTAGGTGATACGTACCAATCTTTTGAACCCCAAAAATCTTTTTATACCTCTTAAGAAATTTTACTCCTGAGATATAGGCATTTGTTTAGAACATGAACAAGCAAAAAAATGTAATTTCACACATTTTCTGAAAGCCGTAGAATTTCTATTTGAATCAGTAGGATGATCAGATAAGGCTCATTGGAAAGCTTAAAGAATGGACTTTCATTTGTGCATACTAAATTAGATTTAAGTCCAAACAGAGGTTTTTAGGGCTCTAATCGTTATTCATGAACTGTTGTTTTGAGTAATTTTAGGCATTAAAAAAACAATGAAGAACTTGGAGCAACAGGCCAATGTTTTTCCCTGTTACACTTAGGTATGAGAAGTACGTGTAGGAATAAAACTGAGCTTTTACTGGTGGTCCTTCACTGTGAAAAAATTGCTTAAACTTAAAAAAAAATTTAAATTGTGCTTTTTCTTGGTCCCAAAAAATTATGTGTGACAGGTGATAAAACTCTGAAAATGCCAGGATGAGAAGCCCTTGTAATGTACTTTAAAATAAAAACCAAATCATCGTGTGACTCGAAGGGACAAAGGAGCTACAAGCCTTTGAAATATTAAGAAAACAACACTTGACCACTACTGAAAATGGGCTAAGCAGATAGGATAATTATGAACAAAATTTACTTCATATTTACATAAAATACAATACATGTTATGCTGTACCAGAGAGTACACTGGTACAGCATAACATCAGCTCAAATTGTAGACTGAAGATGACACATCATTGAGTGTCGAAATGCATCTCCGATTAAATATAAACCACTAACGAATATTGCCGAATAAGGAAGACATTGGGATATTACAACATGACAACATCATAGTAAATCAACGCAGCTATAATAATAATAATTAGTATAAAATTAAAAAAGATATTTTAAAACTGAAATAAGGATATAATAAACATATTTTATAGATTTGAGCATGATAATTTTAAAGTCAAATATATGACAAAGTTTTTGGAAATGTACAAGAACTGAATATTAGTTAACCAATTTTAATTATAAAGTCAAATATATGACAACATTTTTGCAAGTGTGAAAGAACTGCATGTTTAGCTTACCAATTTTAACAATTGTTTAAGTACGAGTTGTACTTCGTAAACATAAACTTTTAACCTAACCAGAAGTTAAGAAAATATAATTCTATTTTAAGAATTATTACACTTAATTAAATATTATGGTATAAATAATAAGGTTAAATAAGCAAACAGATACAACATATTCAGTTATAAACGGAGGTTAAACAAGCCAACAGATTTTAACCAATAAATTATAAATTAATTATAAACACTAATTTTATTGTATGAATAATATTACTGTAATTTGTATGGAATATAAGAGTGACATATATATGTACTGTTTGCAAAACATACTGTGTATAGAAATTACTTATAGATAAAGAAACCGACTGATTTTTTGTATATTAAAGGATAATTTATTAATCTGTAAATTTATCATAATAAATTAATAGCTTATACTAAATATTAAATAAAAAGGTTGTTCATACTTTCCCCAAATTCTTTCATATTCGGTTAAGACACGTTATTTGTGGTATAAGTTTACTAGTACATAGGCTGAAAATTCTCACCAAATTATATAACATTTGTACTAGTTGATTTAATTTAATAACTTCAAAATGAAGTTCATCAATCATTCTTATCCTTGTTTATTAGATGTATGTAATGCATTAAACACTAAAAGCTGCATAAAGCTATTTAAGGTTACATAAAATTAACCTTTTCTGCATGTTAACCTTTTTCTTCATCAGGTCCTCTAACAGATACACAATCCCTTTTCCCTGTCATCGTTCTGCTGTACTCATCATCATCATCGTAGAAGTATTGTACAGTTTTGACTGAAACTTCATCAAGTTTATTCCTACTCCTGTTCTCCCCAATCTGTGGCAAAATCCCATTCTTCTTCACTAAATTTCTCGACTGGGTATTTGCTGACATTAAACTCACTCTGAACTTTACTAATACTGCTAGGAGCTAAACTTCTTTTTTTTTTTTTCTTTCTTCTTGAGTACAAGATGCAACTTTCATTTTTTCTTTAAGCTTTTGAATCAGTTGCTCATACTCATTTGCTAAACTGGCATGCTGCATGTTCATTGAAATTTCCTCATTATCAGTTCAAATCAAAAGACTTACTTAACTTCCCTGTTAAAGATTTGACTATTTTACTAACTTTCTTTCTTAACATTGAGGATCTAGCTTCAACTGGCAGCTTCTTCACCTTAACAGGAGAAATACCAAGAGCTGAACAGGCATCATTAACTGTTTCAACAAGAATGGTTTCAGGTTCATAAATGTCTGAGCATTCATCTTCACTGTCAGTACCGGTATCTGTGTCTTTAATCTTTTGTAAACATTTTGTGCACAATGCTTTCCCTGGGATTAATTTCAGCTCAGTATTGCACATGGAAAGTGTCATTGATATTTGTTTGAGAGATTTTTAATATGTTTTGAGTGAACACTGTAGGGTTCAGAGCAAGACTGTCCATAAATTGTGGAAGTATCTGTCCAAAAATGTAGCCTCGTGAAACATTTTTCATATCATCGCAGCCAGTTCTAATTTAAAATAATATTTTTTGTTCTTCAGTGTTCTTGGAAATAGTATGGAGTATTGAAGACCTAGAGTAAGATAATATATGGCATACCTCTCCTTTGAAGATGCCAGTAGTACAAGAACACTCCATCATAATAATATACTGGTAACAATTTCAATAGCATATATTCAACACAAAATGACAATAGTAATTTAAAAATGAAACTAATCAAAAGACAATGAAGCACAAACACAACCTACTTGCTTTGAGTCAACTCAGTAAGTGATTAGTGGACAGCATTGAACAGAGAGGCTGGATCATATGACGCTATCTATGCATGTTCAAACATGACTTGGTGAGCAACCACACTCCAATGAACAGTGCATGTCTAGAACTTAAATCCTTTAATAACAGTTAACATATAATACTTGGAGTATTCATCTCGTCACGCTGGAGCAGTGACTTCACAAGTGGCAAACAACAAATTCACAAAATACAGGAATCTAATAGAACAGATCCGGTCCAGAAAACCACCATTAACGGCCGTGGGTGTCGGCATGCTGACCACATGCCCCCCAATCTTGCCATCTGCCTACGGGAGATGATGCAGCGGTCGGGTGGTAGGCCAAGTCCTTCCGGGGATGTAGCGCCACGGAGTTTAGTTTTAATAGAACAGAACTACAAATTTGTTCCTTTTGCAGTCGAAACATTAGGTCCTTGGTACACTGAAGCTGTCAATTTTATTGATTCCTTAGGAAACCTTCTACAGACAGTGACAGGAGAATAAAGGTCGAAGTTATTCCTAAAACAAAGGCTAAGTCTAGCAATTCAGCATGAAAATGCGGCCTCTGTCATGGGAACATTCTTACGTTCTTCCACTATGGCAGAATTTTTTTACATTTTATAGTTTATTTTGTTCAACAACTTGTTGTTCTTATGAGTGTTTTGTTTGTGAACCAAGTAAACACAACTTAATGTCTTTGCATCAGTGAAATTTGGTAGGATGAAACATATCTTTACAAACGAAATGTGCTCACTTCTGCTAGCTACATAGAATAGGTTGCTTGATGGTTTGTTGATATAAACTATGTTGTTCAATAAAAAATATAAAAAAATTAAGACTAGTTTAACAAGCATTTTTAATATGTTGCTATAAATAAATTTCAATATAGATGTATAATTCAATATAAGACTAGTGTTTAATGCAATATCTACATATAATAAACCAGAATAAGAATGGTTTCTAAATACAATATTTGAAAATACAGTACTTGAAATTGCCATGAATGTACCGTGGCTTAAAAAGAAATAAAATGTAGATATTGCTAGAAAATACCACAAAAAATCAGAAATTTGCATAAGTGAGGAAAATTCTCATTTGTAAATAAATGTTTTGTATTTTATGTAAATTTAAAGTAAATTTTTTCCTTAATTATCCTATCTGCATAGCCCATTTTCAGTAGCGGTCAAGTGTTGTTTTCTTGATATTTCAAAGGCTTGTAGCTCCTTTATCCCTTCGAGTCACATGATGATTTGGTTTTTATTTTAAAGTACATTACAAGGGCTTCTCATCCTGGCATTTTCAGATTTTTATCACCTGTCCCACATAATTTTTTGAGACCGAGAAAAAGCACAATTTAAACTTTTTTTGAACTATAAGCAAATTTTCCAGGGTGAAGGACCACCAGTAACAGCTCAGTTTTTTTACTACACATACTCCTCATACATAAGTGTAACAGGGAAAAACATTGGCCTGTTGCTCCAAGTTCTTCATTGTTTTTTTAATGCCTAAAATTACTCAAAACGGCAGTTCATGAACGAAGATTAGAGCCCTAAAAACCTCTGTTTAGACTTAACTTAAATCTAATTTAGTATGCACAAATGAAAGTCCATTCTTTAAGCTTTCCAATGAGCCCTATCTGATCATCCTACTGATTCAAATAGAAATTCTACGGCTTTCAGAAAATAAGCGTGAAATTACATTATTTGGTTGTTTGTGTTCTAAACAAATGCCTATATCTCAGGATTAAAATTTCTTAGAAGTATAAAAAGAATTGTTTTGGGGTTCAGAAGATTGGTACATATCACCTACGAAATTTAATAAAAATCAAAAATGGTGAGGCAAAGCCCATTTGTTGATTTAATATGGAATTACTCTTTATTGTCGTTTTCAATTGGTTGTATTTATAAAGATATCAAAAATATATTTTAATATACATAAATTTAAATGACACCAAATTGTGTTCCATAGTCCAAATCTGAATTTTAATAAACTGTTTATAACGAAGTAAGCTGCAGTTTGTTTCAAAGTTAAGGTATATTTGTGGGTGTTCTGGAGCAAAAAGGAAATGTAAACATTAGGTTTTGAATTCAGCTTTTGAATTAGGAATAATGACAGTCATGGAAGGTAACAGGTTGGTTATAGGTTGTTGAAGTGGCTACCTTGAATTACCTTTGTTGCTGGAACTCAATCTTCTTCTTTCTGCAATTGAAGCTCCCCTCTCCCAACAGGTCAGTGGCAATAGCAAGGATTCTCATCTTGAGTGTTTAATATGGTATGGCCATAAATGAAATACAGTGGAACCTCGTTAACATGTTCTTCTAGGGACTGAAAAAAAAAAGACTTCTTAAACGGGAAAACGTACTACTGAAAATTTAAAAAAAATCATAAAGAATGCAGATTTGTTTTCTAAGTTGCTCAGAACCACCCAAAAGTGCATCCTAATGGTTCAGAAATACCCACAGTGACACACAGGAGCTTCTATACCAAGCAATTAGTTACGAGAGATTTATATTATGTAACCAAATACATAGACCTAACAATTTGATTTGATTTGATTTTTTTTTTTTTTTTTAATTTTTTTTTTTAACTTGCAAAAATTGAAGGAATGTATGGGAGCCATATTTAATGAAAAACCAGATGAAATTCACAAAAAGCATCCATTTTATTCTAAAACATCACACATGAAACAAGTTGCACTCCATAATCTATTAACAAACATAAAAAATTGTAATTGTACAAAATTTCACACATGCCATTTTACCCCAGAATGTTCCGTAAACAGTCATGTTCAGTCACTTATTGCTAATGAGATATGATCCAAAACCAACGTGAGAAGCACGATCTGCTTTTTTGGCCTACATTTCTTCAAACGTTCTAATATTTCCTTCTCCTCACCACACGAACCGTAAGAAATTTAAAATATATTTCACAACCTGGAGATCACAACAAGACAACAAAATTATCATGATACAAAATGGCAGCCAAACAGCTGACGTTGCAAAATCGTGCCAAAATGACAAATGAGAAGCAAATTACAATGGTTCAAAATGGCCGACGATTGGTTCCATAGAGCAAAGGTTGCGACTTGACACCAGAGAGTACAAGAATTCTGATATAGAGATTACACAATCAGATTCGCGAACAAGGCTTGTGTTTGGCAAAGTGTGGTTGGCGAGCCAAATACGAACGTACTAAGCGTTAAACCAAAACGTGTTAAGAAACATTTAAACATGTAGTTAGTAAAATTGGGACCGGGACTTTAAAAAACTGACGTACTATGCGGGAAAACGTTGTAATGAGGAACGTGCTAATGAGGTTCCACTGTAGTTAAGTTTGATTTATGTGCATTTATTCTAGTTAGCCAAAATTATAGTGCTGTAGAAACATCACTCAATATGCACATTATATTACTTTAGTTCCATAGTAATGTTGTCTGTCAGAAATTGCCAAATTCATAGTGACCAATTTAATCACAAGTGAACTTGACAACTTACTGTATTTATACAACTTGATGAATGTTCTGGCAGTTAATGGTTGCCAGGCTCATAATGTCTTCTTGAGCCATCTAGTGCGATTCCCGCCAGCTAGATAAACACTCTTACATGCTGACCCATGACTGTTGGTTAGGTGACTGAGAACAGCCGAGAATTAGGTTATGTTTACCAACAGCGGCAGATTAACTACATGACTAATATCCAGGTGAAATATCACACATGCTGAAGACTGAACTTCACTGTGCAAGCAAAACCAACAGGCTGAGAACGAACGTACCTTCACAAACACTTTTATAGCACAGGGTCTTTTTACATAATTAACTACATTGAAATAATTTAAATACAGTCAACGTTCGATATAATGTCACAATCCGTTCTCTAACATTTAGTAGCACAAAGTGAGGGTGGCACTAAAACGAAATTTAAATTTTAAAATAAAAATGGCATAATAGAATGCTGTATCTTTTACGGTATTGTATTTAGTCCAATCAAAAAACCTCAAAAAATGACCCAACCTCCAAAAAAATCCGAAAGTTTTGAAACTTTGCACACTTATTTAAAGGTAGCCTACCTAGGGATGAATAACTAAAAGTCCTCATGAATATGAGGCGAGCTCTAGCGGCAATTAGCGAAAACAGGGCACGTTTTTTGTTTTTTATTAATATCTCAAGAACCGTTGGTCTGAGTTAAAAGTTAACTATATACATCATTAAAGCTTATTAAATTTGCAGCAAAAATGATTATGTACATTTTTCTTGTATTCCTAATGTTTACCGAGTTATAGGGCACTAAAGATAGCGTTTTTTCTAAAACCATCAAGAAGCGCATGATGGTGCACATTAAAGTAGGTACCTACCGTACTATTTCACCATTGTCTTGATTTGAGGAGGCAGGAATGCGGAAGACCAAGAAATCTACCTTGTATGATGCCTTTATTCTATTAAAAGAAGAAATAAACCTAGTCTACTTTGACATTGTTTTGGATGGAGGCTTACTATTACACAAGGTGGTGTGGCCCAAAGATTCGCCAACAATCTCAACCATCTGCTAGTTTCATGTAGCCTATGTTCTCAAGCATTATGGTGGCAACAGCTGCATGGTGGTGTTTGATGTTTATTCAGCCGCCCCATCCAGTACAAAGAGAGCTAAACAGAGCCGAAGGTACAAAACAAAAAGATGAGTTGACATAAACTTTGGAGAGAAAGCAATAGTAATAGTCAATCAGGATGATTTTCTGTCTAACGAAAAGAATAAATCTAGACTAATTTCATTCCTCATAACTGCCCTTACCAGCCACGGAGTTGAAACAGAACAAGCAACAAGTGATGCTGACACATTGATCGTCCGAACAGCACATTGACAAAGTAGCAATTGTCGGTGAAGATGTAGATCTTATTATTCTCCTCATGGTCTTGACTCCGACTGAACAAACCATATTGTTTGTGAAACCAAGCCATAGAATGAAAGTATATTCAAGCCAGCAATTGCAAACTTTGGGAATGAAGGACAGCATACTTCTTGTGCATGCATTCAGCGGATGCGATACGACTTCAGCTGCATATCGAAATGGGAAACTTTACTGTTTCAAATTGTTCAAGAAGCAAGCTGTACTGCAAGGTATTGCTGATATATTTAACAGCCCAAGTTCATCCCGTGAGGCTGTAGCTGCTGCTGGAAACAAAATATTCCTGGCATTGTACAATGCACCCAGGAAGCAAACCTCTCTTAACATGCACTGCTACAATGCTTTCACCAAATCTGTATCCAATGCTAAACGTGACCTTTCTGCTCTGCCGCCCACAGAAGGAGCAGCAAGACAACACGCATTTCGAGAGTAGCACCAAATTCAATTTTGGCTTGGGAATGAACTTCCTCCTGTGCAGTGGGGTTGGAAGTTGGAAAGCGATCGGCTGACAACAGAGAATCCAGCAGCATCTGAAGCTGTCCTCAACCTCATTTGTTGCAAATGTACAGGTGGAAGTGAGAACAGATGTGGCTGTGGAAAGTCAGAAATAATGTATACAAGCATTTGTCACAACTGCCATGGCAAATGCTTGAATGGTGTTACTTCCACCCTCGAAGAAGACTTTGATGACCCTGATGATCCCGATGTCATAAACCTTGAAGAAACAGACCATTCAGTGCGAAGAACAAACACTGAACATTGGTACATGAAGGTCAAAACACTGTGCTTGCTGGATGCTTAACCAGAAGTCAGGTGAGATTGCACATTTGTATTTTTTGGTTATTCATTTACCTTGCAATAGTATACATACGAGGGCGGTTCGTAAAGTAAGTTCCAATATTTTTTTTGCAGAAAACCCTTTATTCTAGGGACTTTTATTACACACCAGTGAACAGTACACCCTTTCAGCTATTTTTCAACATAATTTCCGCTAACATTCAGACATTTGTCATACCACTTCACAAGCTTCGAAATTCCTTCTGCATAAAACTCTGCCGCCTGTGCGTGTAGCCGCCTGTTGACGCTCTTCTTGAGCTCCTCATCCGTTTGAAACCGCTGCGATCCGACAGTCCGACAAATTTGTGGAAAATGCTCTGAGAGTGGAGACATGGTGAAACGGAGATTCTCTCTGACCACTTCATCCACTTTTGCAACAAGTTCATCACTCACAACAGACGGTCGGCCACTTCGTTCTTCATCATGGACGTTAGTGCGTCCGTCACGAATTTCACGACCTAAACGTCGAACCATAGTGTCAATCATAATGTTCCCGTACACTTCAGTAATCTCACGATGAATTGCTGCTGGTGCCATTTGTTTTGTCCACAGAAATCGTATTAATCCACGTACCTCACTCTTAGCGGGATCTCTTATCGCTGCACACATTTCAAACGCCTGTATTGTTGAGATAAATGGCCGAAAACAATCTCACAGTTATACTGCCGTGAGCGTAATGAACCAAGCTACACAACGGAACACAGTTCGCGATGCTAGCACCACTCATTCGCGTGTTGTGAGAGAACTTACTTTACGAACCGCCCTCGTAAATTGGTCGTCATGTTCATACATTGTTTTACTGCTCCCTTACCTACTTCCTTTTACCTACATGTTCTTATCTGTATAATAGTTCTCTCATATCATCATATCATGCATAGTTACCTCTTCTTACTATGTTTCAGGCAGCAAGTTCAGAAGCTGACCAAGATGAGCAGATTGCAGGGCCTTCTACCAAGAAACAATCAAGAATTGATTGATTTTTCTGTACACAATTTTCCTTGGAATATCCTCAGCATTTTTTTTTTTTTATTCATTCTTGTATTTCATTGTTTAATATACATCATGTCTTCCTTTTTATACAAAGCTGTGAAGTTTATCTCCTCAATCATCCTTGGTATCCAAAAAAGATTGGTAAACCATTGTCAAATATTATTAGAAATGCCATATTGTACCATGCTACGGTGGTTTTCAAGAGAACGCTATACTTTAGCGCCCTATAACTCGGTAACCATTGGAAATACAAGAAAAATGTATATAATCATTTTTGTTGCAGATTTAATAAGCTTCTATTATGTATATGGCAAACTTTTACCTCCGACCAACGATTCTCGAGGTATTAACAAAAAACAAAAAAAGTGCCCTGTTTTCGCTAATTGCCGCTAGAGCTCGTCTCATATTCATGAGGACTTCTGGTATTTCATCCCTAGGTACCTTTAAATAAGTGTGCAACGTTTGAAAACTTTCGGATATTGTTTAGGAGGTTAAATTTGTTTTGACTGACTAATTGTGAAAGAAAAATTAAATAAAAAGCAAATAGAGAACTTTAACACAAAATAAAATACAGTACAGTTACTCTCGGACTAACAGTTTTCCCCCACAATAATGAAAAATGTGATGCAATAGCCTTCTTGTTAGACTTTGGAAATCTTTGACTGTATTCACAAACTTCTCATTCCTCTTGAAGAGTAACAACGTCTCTCTTCATTTTAAAAATCTTACGAGTACTGTAGTGTAGTGTTTAACATCCAAATGGACACTGGACTAAAGCACTAAAAGAAGTGAAAGTTTAGAATGTCTCATTGTATGAAGGGCTCTTTCTACCTGCTCCACCCTCACGCAGGTTGTCTGTGTGATTTCTTAACATAGCTTCCTCATTCCGCTGCACTACATTTACAGTTAGTGGCAGGTGAACACACACTTCTTTGAAATACAGTACAGTATGTTCCCTAAATAATCTTGCTAACATTCACGCCAGTTTTAAAAGAATTCTGCAACTGAAAGAAATCACTGCAAGCTATATTTTGTAAAACTTTATTTTATATTCACTGGCACTAAATGAATTGGCACAGTAACAAGGTTTCTTATGTATTTTATATGGGAGGAGATCCGTTCACTTGCATTTACTGGCGCAGTGCGAGGGTGGCACTGTAAAGAGGGGCATTACATTGAGGGTTGACACTACTAGGATTTTATTGGCTCAAATTAAACACTTCTAGAATTATACAAAATTTTGTGAAGATGAAGGCGATTATGGTGCCCATCAATAGAATTTTCCTTTAAAGGGCAAAAATATGTGAAAATGTTAAATCATTGCTTTAGCTTTTATCCTACCTTAATGAAAATATGATCATTTGGAGGAAAATTAATTTAGCTAACTTTTCATCAGAACAAATCTCGGAGTGAACAAATAAATAATTAGAAAATTAGGGAATTATAAAATTTGAGATGGCTATAGAAACTGCTTCTCTTTATGGATACATTTAGCATATAATGATTAATGTTTAATTAAAGAACACACCTCGAAATTAAGTAATATCTAATATTGATTAAACTTTAAAATATGAATTTAACTTGGATTGCACATCTTTTATCAATACAATCTTAAACGTTTACAAATTATCATTAAATTGTTTCAGAATAAATTAACTTTAAATTGTTCACTCATAGTAAGAAAATAATCAATTAAATATCAATGTCCTAACATGTTTTCAAATTGCAATATCATAATATCAATATGTTCTTACCGGTAAACATTCTGGTAGTAATGTACTATGTCACATCTGTGTTTACTAATTATTGTCCACATCATGTCTTACATAACCTTAAAGCATGTATGTATTTTCGTATTGTTTCTTATCATCATATATTAGTATTATTCATCGCTGATGCAGATATCATGGTGCGAGGGGCACTGAAGGAGATATTGCAACTACCAAATGATATGGCGTTTGCTGATACTAAATTCAAGGGCTTAGGACTATTCTGTTCAACATGGGAAGTACACCTGTAGCATATTAATGCATGTAAAATTTTACAGAAATCTTATGTTCCTTGCCTGCATATTATGAGGCGTTTCTTCCAAGAAATTTCGTCAAGTCTAGAAGCCTTAAAAATCACCGAATCTCCTTCCATCTTCGATAATCATAGTCATGTTGATGCCTGGAAAGTACGGCAACAGTTAAGAGAGAAAACTTTTGAGAACTGGAGCAAGAAAGACCATAAAGGGAAAGGAATGCTTCTATATAAATAGTACACACCAGCTAATAAGTGGATTAGAGAGCATGAAGGACTAATTTGCAATGAATGGCAAGAAGCAATCAAGATGACAGCGAATACCGGTATATCAGCAGTCTGTAGTGTACCAGGCAGGTCCAAAGATGGTAACCTCTGTAGGCATTGTCACAGGGAGTTCGAAACTCTTGCCCTTGTCCTAGGTGCCTGTCCACATGATGAACTCCTACGCAATTCACACCATCACAAAATTAGATCTTTAATTGCTAATGCCTTAAGGAACAAGAGTTTTTTCTGTTTTTGAAGATGTGCATAGTCTTTCCTCTGAGGGTAGTACTCGCAGGGTGGATATTATACCCTTCAATCCTTAGTCATCTAAAGGACATAATTATAATCTATCCAGCAGTAAGATTCGAGTCCCATGAGGATCAGCCAGAGGAAGTGAATGAGGAGAAGAGACGAATCTTTGAACCCACCATTAAGTATTACAAGGATAAATACCATCTAACATCCATAACAGTAACAGGATTAATGATTGGAGCATGCGGCACCATTCCAAAACTACTGTTTTGTGAGTTCTCCAAAAATTTCAGCCTGCACAAAACCATCCTTGTAGACATATTACTGGTGGCTCTGAAAGGGTCTATTGCCATTTTTTGCAATCATTCATAATGTTCTGCCCAGGGGCAGGTCTTTCACTGCAAACTCAGCATTCTCCACTCTTCTCTTCTCTCAGCGTTCTTTTTTGTGTCTGCATAAAATCCATTTATTTCAATGTTGTCTATTATCTGGTATCTTCTTCTGCCTCGAACCTTCTTCCCATTTATCATCCCTTCTATGACATCCTTCAGCAGACAATTTTTTCTTAGCCAATGTCCCATCCAATTTCTTTTCCTCTTCCTAATGATTTTCAATAAAACTCTTCTTTCTCCCACTCTGCCTAGCACGTCTTTATTTTTAACTTTATCTGTCCATGGTATTCTCTCCATTCTTCTCCATATCCACATCTCAAATGCTTCCAGTTTTTTTTCCTCATTCCATCGTAATGTCCAAGTCTCTCCAGTCTCTCCACCATACAACCCTACACTCCACACAAAGCACTTCACTAGCCTTTTCCTTAGTTTTCTTTTCCAAAGGCCCACAGAAGATTTTCCTCTTCCTGTTAAAAACTTCTTTTGCCATTGCTATCCTCTGTTTTACTTCTTAACAACAGCTCATGTTGCTACTGATAGTAAGACCCAAGTATTTGAACCTGTCTACTTGTTCTAAAAAAGATAGAAAATCAATCCAAATGTGCCAAAATAGAATGGAAAGGAAAATCCTGGGCATCACATGGCGAGATAGAATAAGGAACGACGTAATACGACGAAGAACACAAATAACAGATGCAGGAAACGAAAGCAGGTACCTAAAATGGAGATGGGCCGGACACATAATGAGACAAGACCCTGCTCGCTGGACTCACAGAATAACTTCATGGGAACCAAGGACGGGAAGACGGAAAGTAGGAAGACAGAGGACACGATGGTCAGATGAACTAAGGGCAACTTTCGGCAACAGATGGACCACCACAGCTAAAGACAGAGGAAGATGGCAACTTCTAGTCAAGACAGCAATCTAGAACAACAACACAGGATGAGGACAGTAAATAACAAGGAGCAGGAAAGCAGTGCACGACCGAAAAGTGAAGACCTAAAGCCACAGTGTATAGACTACATATCGGACCATAAATGATAGACTATAGGCATAAGTAGGCCTATTAATAGGAAGATCCTTCCCGGAATGGCTAACCGGGATTGCGGACACAAGCCACCTCTCCCAGGAGAGAGGCCCGTGCCCCTCGGGGACATTATGGGCTAACACTAACAATAACACTAACTTGTTCAATAACCTCATCCTTAATTCTCACGTCTACCTTCTTGAGTTCTCTTCCTCTTCTAGTTTTACGTTGTGATTTATTTTTAATGCATCAATATTAATTTAATCTTTTTTTTGTTTATTTGTTTTGTTTTACTGTATACATACATCCATTTGTCATCTGCAGCCTGCGGGTGTTGTAGGAAGAAATAAAATAATAATACTATTCAATATACTTATGTCAGTTATCAATTGCATATTCATTTTTCACTTATCACGCTACTTTGTTTACTATTCTGTAATAATTATTTTGTATTTGACCACTATTCAAGTGACCTCTTGACCAACAACAGGTTTGAGGCATTGAGCACCCAGGAAGAAAACATAAGCAGTGTACTGAAGACCTCAAGGACACGTTCAAAAGAAGTAAAACATAAAATAATTATAATAGGAGATAGTCATAGCCGAGGTTTTGCAGCAGGCACAGAGAGTGTCGTGGGCAAAAACATACATACCAGATAACCATATAACTCACTATATAATGATGAAGCTGTTTTAGAA
Organism: Ectobius pallidus; assembly: GCA_964059195.1. Taxonomy (NCBI): domain Eukaryota; kingdom Metazoa; phylum Arthropoda; class Insecta; order Blattodea; family Ectobiidae; genus Ectobius; species Ectobius pallidus. Next base: position 161,307,675 of record CAXKWD010000002.1, read on the forward strand.
AAACACCCTTTTGTAACGATATTTGGTGGTTAAATTGTTACTGCAAAACCAATAGCTTAGCCCTATGGATGGTAGCTGGTATGAGATCAGTATCCTTCCTAGCCACCAGTATTGTTTTCTGGGTGCCTGATATCTGTTACATTTCTTAGAAATTTAAAAAAAGAGAGGTCCGTAAGGGGTGGAAAATAGGTTCACTGAGGCTAAAATCATCCCTTATGTGTGCAAAAACATACTATGAGTTAGGGTGTTACTTCAACATGTAGGCCTACATAATGTGGCTATGTATTGAATTTGCTTATCTTTCTCTTCTCTCTTCCCACCAACTACAAGTTTGAAATTTCTGAAACATGGCTATACTCAAAGCATGCCATGCATGATCTGTGATATACCAGTCTGAGTAGTAATTTTTTTAGTTTGCAGGTGTAAAGTAGCTATGGTCACAATTCAATGGAAGTCAATAAGTCAAGTAACAAATTAGGGTTCTACTTCTTCGCATAACCGTTCCATAATTATTCTGTCTGCCTAGATTACACAATTTTATGCATGCATTCTTTCTATGTGTTCAATCACAACCCCTCAATATAACAATACATTCTGCTAGGGCCCACAAATATCGTTATATGGAAGTTTGAATATTACACATGTAATCATGCCGAGGAAACCACCAGTTAAATCAGAAGTGTTCTTTTCTTCAGGAGAGCAAAAAAAGAAGTGATTATTTTTGAAAATATAAGTTTTGATGTTTGAACACCATCTGTTAGATGCATTCTTGATCTAGGTATTGAGGATTACTCAGCTGGTTGCAATTCTAGAAACTGAATTATATCTTCAGTAAAACACTGTATTAATCAGATTCCATCCAATAAGTCTCAGCGGACTTTAACATTGGCAACTTAAAGACTTTCGTCCATATCCTGAAGCCCTATTGTGATGAAATTTTAAACGCTTCATGTTTAAGACTTTTGAGATAAAAGGAAAAAGTATATCATACCTTATTAACTTTTTTAGTTTTGAAAATTTTCATTGTGAGTTCTGAACCAAATTGCTGTTTAAAAATTTACTTATCAGAACTTTAATGTATTTTAATAATTGTTGTTGTGGCGGGTCAAATTAAGAGGTGGTTGCTTATCACTTTGATTAGTGATTAAGAGATGATGTGTTGGGCGCCAGACATAGTTATTTACTATCAAAATGTAGTTTATGACCCTCTGGTAGCTTCAAAGTCGGTTGCGAGCAGGTTTCATTTCTTCTCAAGGCAGGAATGGTAGGCCTGCAGATCAATGACACTTCACTTTCAGAACTGGTAGGCTTTTATTCGTAATAATAATATATAAAGTTCCAGTTGGTCAAAAATACAAGTTATACAATAATTAATATTAAACTCGTTAATTATTGGAGAATTCTTCAATAGCAAACTGATGTAATTAGAAGTTTGGCTATCTATACTAATAAAAGGAAGTGTCTGTCCTCCGTCTGTCTGTCCGCAATGCCCAGCGAAATCTACTCAACGCAGAGATCTAAAATTTTATACATAGGCAGACTAAAGGGTCGGAATGTGCACCTCGAAGCCGGAATTTTAATTTTCGCTTTCGTTCGTGAGTTATGAGTGAAAAATGAGCAAAAAACGTGCATTTTTTGCGTTTTCGAAGCATCAGTTTCAGTAATAAATTTCAATATCAAATCACTTACAGTTGGCTTTGGCTATTTTTGTCATCATACCTTGGAAATAAAAGCAACGCGATCACTTGATTTTGTTAGTCCATCCTAGACGATTCATTTGTTTAGAGTGTCAAGGCCCACAGACATATGACATTTTCAACCTACACGGAAGAAGGATAATCAACCCTAAATATGGTCAAACATTGTTCGATTTGAACGAAACTCACTATACAGGGGTTTTCTGGGCCAAGGAACTCGAATCTGAGGTCACTTTTACCAGGGGACGCTACCTAATCGTGGAATGCACTCCACGTGATTTAGGTGTTAATAATTATAATGATTTAACTATGCTCTTAATTTTTAGTTTTTTGATTTTTGAAATAATTATCGCGGGGGAAGCCGCGGGCACATGCTGTTTGTCTGTCTGTCCACGATGCCCATCGAAATCTACTGAACGCAGAGATCTGAAATTTTAAAGATAGATGGACTGAAAGGTGGGCGAATGCACCTCGAAGCCGAATTTTTAATTTTAGCTTTCGTTCGCAAGTTATGAGTGAAAAACTGGCAGAAAACGTGATTTTAGCGCTGTCGAAGCATCAGATTTCAGTAATACATTTCAATGTGAAATCAATTGCAGTTGGCTTTGGCTATTTTTGTCATACCGTGGAAATAAAAGCATCGCGATCGCTTGAATGTTGTAAGCCCACGCTGGTCGATTCATTTGTTTAGAATGTCAAGGCCCGTAGACATATGAAATTTTCAACCTACACGGAAGAGGGATAATCAACATAGACCTAAATATGGTTAAATTTGGACGAAACTCACTATACAGGGATTTTCTGGGCCAAGGAACTCTAATCTGAGATCGCTTTTACCAGGCGACGCTATCTAATCGTGGTATGTAATTCACGTGTTAATAAATATAATTATGGGCGATCGCTTGATTTTGTAAGTTCATCCTGGACGATTCATTTGTTTAGAATGTCAAGTCCCTTAGACATATGACATTTCCAACCTACACCGAAGATGGATAATCAATATAGGCCTAAATATGGTCAAACATTGTTCGATTTGGACGAAATTTACTGTACAGGGGTATTCTGGGCCAAGGAACTCGAATCTGAGGTCGCTTTTACCAGGCGACGCTATCTAATCGTGGTATGTAGTCCACGTGATTTAGGTGTTAATAAATATAATGATTTAACTATTATGCAAAGCCGCGGGCACATGCTAGTTATTGATATTGAGTTCTTGGTAAAATCTCCTAAGTTGATTTTTAATTGCAGGGGATAGTTCTTAAATTCCAATTTATTATTCAATCAAAAGTTATTAAGTATGATATATCCCGTGGATGAAAATTTTGTAAGTCCGATAAATATAGGTCATCAAAATGTTTAAGTACAACATATTATCGTTTGTAAATATTCTAAGTCGAATAAATTATTTCAGCGGACTTGTCTCTGAACAATCGTGGAAGTTTGAAGAGTGATGCTGTGGGACCAAGTGTCCCCGACGACTTTTCTTCGCAGATTGATGATTCTTACTCTAGCAGAAATTCTAACAACTGAAAAATCCACGGGCCGCCCTTTACTGCAATAATCTGAACCCCACGTGACTATTCTAATATATTTAATTGGAAGCTAATTATTCTCATCTCAGCCAATAATATAAGACTAACTTTCTTAAAGGGAGTATGGCTTTCCCTGCACCTTTTAACAAGAAATTCACTTAATGTTCAATTATTCTCACCTCCGAGAAGGCCTACGCAATAACCATCAGCTTGCTATTGTTTTCCTGAATATGGGTATACAGACTTCTTTTCATACAGAAGACCAGTATCTTAAAATAATTCTTAACATTACCAGTCCTTTAGAAATATACATATGAAGTCTCGGGGTATGCAGTTAGACTATTGTTCGGAGGGTTGATACCTGGTGGCAATGTGGTCGTAGTGGCTTTTACCCATGTTACGGGAAATCCCAGCCCACTTCTCGGCCATTCCCTCTCATCTATGCCTTATTCAGACAAGTGTAATTGTTTATAAATTATATTTGTTCTTTTCTCTCAACATTAGGTAAATTATTAATAATGCACAATGAAATTTTATCCTGATTCTGATTAGTTTGATACCAAACATGGTTATCGTCAATTTGATTATATTTTATGAATAATAATTATCCTTCATTTAATCATCTAGCATTTTAATGAAAGAGTATATTTTAATTGATATGTTTTTATTCTGCTGAATTATTCAGAACTGTATTACATGCCCTGATATAATGAGGATATAATTACACTAACTTATGATGGAATTTTATACTTAGTACAGTGCGTTTTTCGAGCAGCCGGACCGTCGCACGGCGGCACTGGACTGGGTGAGGCTTGGCGTATCTTCCGCCAATGTTACACTAAACGACCGGCAAGTCATGGGTATGGAACATTAACTACTGTACTAACTTACATTAGGCTTACCTGCATCACAACAGATGCAATTTTTATTTATGGGGAACGTTAAAGAATAAAGTGTATGCATCAAATCCGCACACGTTACAAGAATTGAAGGACAGCATCACGAGAGAAATACAGGCAATCAGTCAACATGAACTTTTGCGAGTAAACCAGAATTGTTTTCGGAGATATAGAGAATGTGTTCGCATTCAAGGTCATCAATTTCAATATCTGTTGTGATGCAGGTAAGCCTAATGTAAGTTAGTACAGTAGTTAGTGTTCGGTACCCATGACTTGCCGGTCGTTTACGTGTAACATTGGTGGAAGATGCGCCAAGCCTCACCCAGTCCGGTGCCGCCGCGCGACGGTCCGGCCGCTCGAAAAACGCACTGTATATCACATCTCTCCAAAATTTTTGATTGCATTTTACACAAGCGTAACAACACTCAAGGATGGCTTCACTTTATACTGGCCTAAGATTTCCCCTTAAAATATGTTCCACTTTTTACATGCTAATGTTTCTTAATTTGCATACACAGTCCATTCTTATCTTCTGTGTTGATGGTATCTTGTTTATAAGTGGCGCATAAGTTGCACACGAGTATGCCAAACTCTTGGGTTCAACACTCCCAATTTGCACGAGAAATTTTTCTTGCATTCGAGCAATAAAATGCACTTGTATTACACAGAAATCTGCTTATTTTCTAGCCAGATTATTTTATCAAACACCAGAAAAATACAACAAAATTACACTTACATATTAAAAATGACTCGAATATAAGTTTAAAAAAATTGACTCGAATAAAAGCTTAATATACAGTGAAAAATTTACCTCATCTGTTCATATTAGCACAACAAAAATAGACAATCACGTATCTACATATATACTTGACACCGGATATTTACTCCTTAGTGTTCAGAATACGTAAGTGAGAAACAAACTATCGGCACGTTTTGCTACCATATTTGGTATTCAAGTTACCTTTTACACCCACTCCTCCTATAATAGGCCCTAAGTGGAACAATTAACCTATACATCTTGTAACACAACTTCCAGAATGGCAAATAAATCTCTGCCCTAACGACATAAAAGTGATAACACCTCAATATAAGTTTGATTTGATTTTTATTCAGCCCTTATATATGGCTTTATGAATGGTAGGTTATATCTGCCTATAATTCGATCTTTCTTGGGGTCATAGGCCTTTACTGTTACCTCATTAAATACTTGGGTCACCACAAATGGTCCATCGTATATTAAGTTAATTTTAGCGTACTCTTTCTTCAGGGCACTAGATAGGTTCTTTCTTTTTACCATTATTTCTTGACCTACTTGTGGTATCTACACAGTTTTGTGTCTTTTCGTCCACCTCCTTTGTTGCTCCACTTTCTTCCAGATCCTGGCGATCACTCACTTACAGGCATCCTCATACTTTTGCCATTTAAGTTATAATTTATGGCATCAGGCATCCGTTTCACAAGATTTTTAGGATCCTGGCCTACCATCAATCTATATGGCACAACTCCGGTCATGGGGTGGATGATGAAATTGAGAATGTCTTCAATCTTCTGACAGTGTTGGACCCAGGCCGTATGCCTTTTATGGCATAATGCTATGTCTCTGGTTTCTCTTTTACTAACATTTCCTTCTGGGTGATATTTAGATACTTTATACACTTTGACACTTTTCATTGTAGTGTATTTTTTAATCTTTCGCTAGCGAAGGGGGCTCCATTGTCCGATATCAGGTTTTGTACCATGCCGTACATAGGTAAATAGTGTCCTACAAGCTTCCTAATGCATTGGCTCCTGTCCGCCTTTCTAACAGGGTAAGGCTTCACAAAGTGAGTAAATACATCTACTACAACAAAAATGTATTTCATGCCAAATTTTCTGCCTGGAATAGGCCCATAATAATCGATTGCTAATGAGGCTTCCTTTTTCCTCTCTGGTGATAGTGAGTGGTCATCATCCCTTTTCCAGTGCTGTTCCAAATTGTTCCTTATATGTTCAATATCGGGATCCTGGCGCTGCAGTTCCCCCATTCTGCTAAATAAGATTTTCAGTGATGGTTCTTTAATTAGGACTACTGGCATTATGTCTATCAGACTAGTAGATGACTGCTGTTTCTCAGGAATTTCACATCTCATCGTTGAAACGAAATCGCAGAGTAGGTTTTCCCATCCCGGCACGTGTCTTATTTCTACGTCGTACTGGCTTATCTCGTGAATCACTACTAATTTTACTTTTATGGAGTTTGCACTTATGAATGAATGTTAGGCTCACATGATCAGTATATACGATTACGTGCCTGTTAAATATGAATCTGTGAAATCTAGCCAGCACAAAATATACACCAAGTATTTCCAGCAATGTGACAGAACCAGGAGATTCCATCTCGCTCAGTGCCCTTGATGCTACAGTGGTTATGTGTCTGCTGCCGTCCTCATGATCTTGCATTAGCACACTTCCAATGCGCTTCCAATGAAGAATCTGTGATAATTACTACTGCAGATCGTCTTTAGGCCTCTCTAATAGAATGGATTCCTGGAATGCCTTCTTAATGTTCTGGAATGCAACCTCTTCCTCATCTCCCCATTTTAAACTTTTGTCATAATGTATAGAGGAGAAAGTGTGACGACTGAGGTAGTTCACTGGTTCTGCCGCTAGGTAGCAGTTACTCTGTTTGAGATTTGCGGGAGCAAGATTACTATGGGCGGTATAGGAAAAATTGCAAAAGCTCTTCAACAAAATAATATATTAATCTACTTCAAAATTACTCACCTTATCTAAAATTAGTTGTTAAATACTTTTTGCCATTTTTGGGCTGCTTTACAAGTCTTGGAAGATCTCATATCCATAAATAAATAAAATAAATAATAAATAACTGAACCGTTATGCAGGGCCAGAGATGTGCTGTGGCCGTGTTTTACAGTAATTTCTCAGAATGCAAGAAGCTTGACTGTAACATTTTGTTCCACATCTATCCAAAAATCAAAGATGTTTGTTTATTCTGTTTATTTAAGCTGGCAGAGCTAAGGCCATTAGGCCTTCTCTTCCGCTCCACCAGTCAAACACAATATAACAAATACATAATTTAACTATTTAAAACCTAAATACAATAATGATGTTCACAAGCAATGAACAATTATATAATATAGGCATAAAGCAGCTAAGGGATGAATTATTGATCTAATATTATGTTGAATAGAAAATAGGGTAGAGAGTTTGTTAGTATAATATGATGAAAAATTGTTAAAGAATGTATATTTGTATAGAAATAACACTGTATAATTAGGGTAGACAACAGCCAAGGGATATTTTTATAAATTAATATCCATATTACATTGTGTAGAATATTATAGAGTATTCATTTTTATTAATATTGTATTAATAGTAATGTTATTTATATGATATATATGGCTATATGGGGGTAAGATATCTAGGTGAAACACGGTCAAAAGTGTAGATCTGTATACAAATTATGTGACAGATAATATAAAAACTAGGGGATGGTTTGTGAATTGCAGGGCAGAGAAGAATTCATAACCAACACTACAAAAAGGGGATGCAGGATCTTTAACCCATTGGCACACTACTTTTCTTATGCACAGCGCACCCATAAACACTAATATTTTCAGGCAAAAATTGATTTCTTTACATTTATTATTACTTCATGCAAATTCAATTTTATGGACTAAACTGCATACCCCTTTTTATGCTGTGATGTTTTGTTGATCCCTGGAATGTTTGTTTACAGGTATTTTGTGGTGTGATACACCCTAAAACAGTCTGGAACGCCACACACAATTTCTTCCTCGAAGCCATTTTTCGAACTGAGCGCCTCGGAATCCCATGATCACGTGATCATTATATCGATTTATAACTTAAACTTGACTTATTGTGTTGAATACAATAAGGTAGATAACTTTTGTGGGTATAATACGCTAATAAGGCATGTCATGCCATCTACTAACGGAAAGCGGGAGTAACCTCATATTCACGATCGATTTATACCTTGAAGATCGATATGAAGCATATCGTGTTGCATACCATTGCATAGAGAATTTATTCAGCTTTAAAATGGTATATGGAATGTTATCCCATCTACTCAGAGAAAGCTAGAACTAAAAGAAGAAGTGTCGGTTGCTCAGCCCGTCTGGTAGCCGCCAAAGTGCATATCGACCACATATTCACGATCGATTTATACCTTGAAGATCGATATGAAGCATATCGTGTTGCATACCATTGCATAGAGAATTTATTCAGCTTTAAAATGGTATATGGAATGTTATGCCATCTACTCAGAGAAAGCTAGAACTACAAGAAAAAGTGTCGGTTGCTCAACCCGTCTGGCAGCCGGCAAAGTGCGTTACGACTTGGATTTATCACCCGTCCCGCAGACGGGTAAGTGCGCCGATGGGTTAAAATTGGTGTCTCTATATCCCATAAGGACACTCATACACAAAAATTGTTTTGCAATGCATTCTACATATATCACACAATATTTAAAAGCATTTTCCCTGATTTTTCATAAAAAAGTAAAATCCTCTTGCCTTAACTACAGCCCGCTATTTGCTCTTAAACCCTCGGCAATTCCCCGCACGCTGTAACTGATGTACTTTTTATGTTGATAAATTATGTTATGAAAAAAAGCATAAGATATTAATGATAATTAGACATAAAAATCACTAGCGTAAATAGGGTGGCCAGACGTCCGGCTTTCGGCCGGACTGTAAGGCTTTTGGCTAAGCAGTCCTCCATCCGGCGCAGCTTTATGCCGGACGTTGATTTGTCCTCCTTTTTGAGACTCTGATGGATCGGTAAAGCGTATTAATAAAATTTGTATTTTCCCGTACGTTCCTGCCAAGGAATCTATTCCTAAGGTTGGCACGCTTGTCCATATGATGATAGCATACTATCATTTGTTTGGTGCACTACGTGGTGTTGGCCGTACTGTTGACTGTTATTAAAGTCTCTATTTGTATTGTACATTCATAAATAGAGATGAAAATCCCTTTCTGCAGTGCATAATCATTTATTTTATATAAATGCAGTTATTAAGTAAAATTAGTCAGGGTAATATCTGCTGTCGAGCCATCCATGCCCGAAGTTATACTATACTAGATTACCGAAGTTATGTGTCCTCCTTTCTGACATTTTAGAAATGGCCACCCTAAGCGTAAATGAAAAGAAAATATAAATAATCCAACAAATGTCTAAATAAAAGTAGTGTAGATTTACGAAGTTATGAAAAAGCTTGATTCATTCCTTTTCCCCAGCGAGTCAATCTTGCAGTATGAGCGAAAGTAGTTAATATAGTATTATTATTGAGCCCACTAATAAATTATTTAAATATTTTTACGTTATTGCTGGTATTTTATAGAAAAGATGCCTGCTAATACCTCAGTACCATTCTGATAGCTTTAGTGCCTGGAGTAATTACCACTCCATTACTCGTAAACCATTATAGATACAAAGGTGGTACTCGATTTATAATAAGATTCAAATATTAAAACTCACACGCTTGAATCATTTTATGGACACAAAAATTAAAAAAAATTGTCGCATAGTCTAATTTGCTTCACCCTCGACATTTCACGATCGTCCCATATCATTCAGACAGCTGTAGCGCCCGGAGTAATTACCTCTCAGTTACTTGTACACCATTCAAGATATAAAGGTGGTACTTCGTTTATAATAAAATTCAAATATTTCACTAAAACTTTCTTGCTTGAAGATTTTACGGGACACAAATATGAAAACAATTGTTGCATAGTCAAATTTTGCTTCACCCTCCATGAATTTTGTGTAATTGGTGATGTTTATGAAAAGAAATAAAAACATTTATATCCGCTGTTTTAAGGCTCTGTTTTAACCATCAGAAAGACCATTGTGTGTAGATTATTTCTACACAAATTTCACAGAAATTGGACCAAGGGTTAATTAAAGATTGCGAGTTTAATCATAAGGTGCCAAACTATCATGGTGCCGCATTCAGAAGCTGAATCACAAACGAAGGTGCTGCCAGTGTTTCGGTGGACCCCGCGCTCCCTATACGTACCATTGTCTGAGCGGCCGAGTCATCACACTTTCTCCCTCTATTCATTATGCTTTTGTTCTTACTACTCAGCAGGCTTCTAATGGGTGTTATTAACTCAGTATATTGTTGAATACATGGCATCTGTGTTTTTACCTCTCACAGATAATAAAAGTTCTGCTCTGATACTATCTTTTTGTTCAAAATCAATGTCCTCGCCAGTAATCTTCACAACATTTGAGCCATAGTGAGTTGTAAAATATTGGATATACTTGGCAGCTATTGTCCCAAAAGAGGCACTCCAAGGCCCCCACAACTTTGTGAAGAAGATGTCCATCATCTCCAACCACATATTTAGCCTTTTCCTGGTTCTCATCCAGGCTTACAGGAGTGAAGTCTTCGTAGAAGGAAAATTTGGTGACCTTCCTCTTTTCCTATTCAGTGAAAAGAGACATAGGAAAAAGTGACAGTTCATGTATGAAAAAATTTTTGAATTCTTCATCAGACTGTTTTAGAATGTATAATCTGTGGAACAGTGTGAGGGGGTTCACAGTCTGGTTTTTCTCACCATTAGAAACAGCGTCCAAGTTTTCACCAATCAACTGTAACATAATATCCTTTACAATGTGGAGAGCTTTGTAGCAGTTCACAGTTTCACTGCCAACAAGCCACAAGCTTACTTATTTTCTTTATGAAATCTGTCTTTGGAAATGGAGGATGATGAGAAAACCAGCTATGCAGTTTTTCTGTACTTTCTTTGTCTCCAATGAGACGGGAGGGTTGCATATCTATGTGTTGCTCAGAGGTCTCAGTCGTAATGTCACAGTAGCTCATTTGTACTATGTTCTGGAGGTACACCATTCCTAAAGTCACAGTAGCTTTCCACATTTGTACTATGTTCTGGACGTACACCATTCCTAAAGTCCATCGAGTTAGAACATTTTCAGTAATCTTGCAACCCAGGGTGTCTCTTTCTTGGAATGTATTGGGTCAACAGAGATCATTTTGATCATACTTTGTTGCAAATTTAGTCTTTTTTAAAAATGTATATAGTTTTGCCGAAAAATGGGTTCTTTGGTGTTAAAATCAGTAAAACTGCAAAATAAACCTGTAAAATTTGTTTTTTTCGAAACTTTTTGAACTTTGAATAGCTGTATCTTGGAAAGTATTTTTTCTACAGAAACCAATTTGGTGTCATTGTGTTACACATTTAGTCGAGAGTACATAATAATTTTTACTGTAAAATAGGTCCTTAGGGGTCAAATTTGACAAAAACTGAAAAAAAATCCGAAAATTTTGTAGTATTTTTCAAGTATTTCACAATGATTCGGGTCTGTTGAGGTCGAGAACTTAGATTTATCATTAACATACAACATATCATAACGTATAACTACTTTACTTGATGCAAGGTAACCCTTCTTTTTACAACAATATTACTGTACTACAAGCTATAGCATATTTATTGAACTGTTTGAACTCCAATATGAAGAATTTTTTTTTAGATTTTTGAACTTAAAATATATGACACTTTTCATTTATTTCTGTTAAAGATAGGATAAAAATCGACATAGAGTTTGTTTGTTGATTACTCGATAAAGAAGTGTCATGCAGAATTTCATGTTATTAACTTCTAAATCGTGAAAGTTATATTTAAACAGTTTTGAAGAACACAGTTCTGTATAATCTCTATATAGTCTCCATGTACATCATATTACATATACGTATGAAAATTGGCGAGGCATATGATTTGCAGACAGTTTATCGGACCATGTATAGAAGACCAGATTCCTTACAGATTTTCTGTTGAAAGTGTTAACAATAACAGCCTGTTTGGAATGTGTTCTTAATTTGGATTTGACCCTGAAAATATGTATAAAAAGTCCTTCATGTTTTTATTTGTTTATCAATAATGCCCATATTTTTACGTTCAGTCTAATGTGACATTGTTCTTTCAGGCATTCCACACCTCTTCATTTTGCTGCTGGTTACAACAGAGTTGCTGTTGTAGAGTTCCTTCTTGCCCATGGTGCTGATGTTCATGCCAAAGATAAAGGGTATGTATTTCAAACCTTTTCCATCAGTAAGCCATTTTTGCCCTCAGTATTGCTCCTTATTCTCAGTTCTACAAGAGGCAAGGGTGACTTCAAGCTGACAGTGTCACCAGGAGGATTAGCTCAATTGAAAAAACCCAGTGATCTCATTCAGATCATTAGATCAGTTTATGACAGAAATAAACTGTATATTTTTATCTTCATAATAATAGATGGACAGTAATTTTAAAAATGATGTGAATTGATATCTAAATCTGATTTGTAAAAAGCGCTTAGTTACGTGTCGTGAGATAAGAAGAGAGACATCTCCATAGTTAGCCATATTCAGGTCATAGTTTTAAAATATTAAGAAAACTGCTCTTTGTTTCCAGTGAAACTTCGTATGCAAATAACAATATGTTTTGCCACTATAATAAGTTCTAGTTGAATGTTACATCTTTATAATACTGGAACAAGAATGTTTCTCTAGTCTCCTGTAAAGTTGTCATTTTGGAGATCACAAGGTCTCTCATCTTAACCAACAACTTATTACCGTACTTACTCAAATCTAAAGAGCACCAATATATAGGTTTTGCTGATCAGGTGATGAATACTAAATAAAATACTAAATAAATTATCCTACGAAAGATGAGTATTGCATTCGTGAACAAACTTTTTTTTATGATTTAAAGTTTCAAAATTGGGGTGCAGGTAGAGTAGATAGGTTTTGTTCATCACGTGACGGGTGGGATGATGACATCATCCAAGATGGCGTCACTCCATGTTCCGGTTCCTTACACAAGATGGCTACACTTCCCGTTCCGGTGAAAAAGGTCGGCACTTCCGGTTCCTATTGCAAATGGCGGAAATTCAAAATGTCGTCTGGAGGGTGATTTGAAATTACGAGGGTTGATCCAGAAATAAGGTTCCCAAAGAGCTCCAGCCGCACAGGAAGGGCGAGGCGAAATCCGGCAACACCGCTGTGTGCGGATGTTCCCCCACTCTCGATTTCACCTGGCCGCGCTGCTCAGCCTTGGCTCAGCAGCCGTCCGAAATGGAGGTGTTCATTGTTGCTCTCGCAAAGTGCGAGATTCGTTCCGTAAGGATTGTTGGACTCCATTGTTACAAACTCTTTCTGCTGGCAAAGTCATGGCCAGTGTGTTTTGGGATCGTAAGGGGATACTGCTGATCGATATCATGGGACCTGGGACAACAATCAACTCAGACAGTTATTGTGCAACACTAAGAAACTCAGGTGAGCTATCCAGAACCGCCGGCGAGGACGACTGACAGCCGGTGTAACGCTGCTTTACGACAACGCCCGACCTCACGTCTCCTGTCAAACCCAGGACCTTTTGACAAACTTTGGGTGGACTGTCACCCACCGTACAGTCCGGACCTCGCGCCTAGTGATTATCACTTGATCCCGAAGTTAAAGGAACACTTGGGTGGCCAACGCTTCCGGAGCGACGATGAAGTCAAAGATGGGGTTAAACGCTTCCTCAACGGGTTGGCGGCGGAGTTCTACAACATTGGGATACAACAATTGGAGCACCGTCTACAAAAATGCCTAGAAAAAGATGGCGATTATGTCGAAAAATAGAGCAAAGTGTCCTCTTTCCAACGATGTACATTACTATGAGAATAAACAATGTTGTCTATTTGTAAAATTGATGGGAACCTTATTTCTGGATCAGCCCTCGTATATATTTTAAAATTATCGGAAAATCAAGTTGGTGGAAGACGGGAGGTTCGAAAATTGTATATTTTAGAATGGAGGAAATTCAAGATAGCGACAGGACACAAAATGGCGTCCATGGCAAATTTGTATTTTTTAAATTTTTGGAGGGAGACATGAAAATTGTGAAATTGAAAATTGGCGGAAATTTCGAGATGCAGGTGAGAAGTTGAAACAAGATGGCGGTACTTCCTGATCCGGTTCAAAATGGCATCTGGCGGGAGATATGTAATTGTAAGTTTTAAAATTATCAGAAAATCAAGATGGCGGAAGATTCGAAAATTGTGAAGGAAATTCCAAATGGCTTCCGGCGCGTGATTTAAAATTAGTTTATTATGAAACGGTGCGTAAGAAAAAAATAAGTGGTGGGGAATTTGAAATTGTATATTTTAAAATTATCGGAAAATCATGATGGTGGAAGGCGGGAGGTTCGAAAATTGTATATTATAGAATGGAGGAAATTCAAGATGGTGACAGGACTCAAAATGGCGTTCATGGCGGGAGATATGAAATTGAATATTTTAAAATTACCGGAAAATCCAGATGACGGAAGGCGGGAGGTTCGAAAATTGTGGAGGAAATTCAAGATGGCGGAAGGCTCGAGATTTTTAATTGTATATTTCAAATTGCACATTTATTTAATCCAATTTCACATTTACTGTTTTTTATTCGATTTTGGAATTTGTGCGAGGCTTCCATTTTTAAAATTAGGTTTTTAATTTCACATTTCGATTTTAGATTTTATGTCGCATTTGTGCAAGACTACCTTTGTGAGTAAATTATTTGCCGTTTTTGCACGTAAGCAAATCACGTCCGAGACCGGATGTGTTCAAGGTCACTCGTGTCATTTTACAGCAGAGACCGGATGCGAAATCATATTACACTCAGACGTGAATTCCTTCTGATTCACTTCCACACGCATATAATACTATAGCCGAGACAGGATGAGAGATTATATTACATTAGAAGACGCAATGTTATCAGTTTTTTATTGCTGAGATAAAGTAATTTAACATTTGTTTGTTAGCAAATCCCCCGCCAGAAGTCTTTGGTTCTTACGCACTAATTCATAATGGACAAATTTAAAATCTCGCGCCGGAGGCCATTTTGTTTTTCTATCATTTTAAAATATACAATTTCAAATCTCCCGCCAGGAGTCTTTTTGTTCTTATGCAGCAATTCATAAATAAATTTTAAATCACTTTATCTCAGCGTTAAAAAACTGGTGGCATTGCGTATTCTAGTATAATGTAATCTCTCATCCTGTCTCGGCTGTAATATTATACGCTTATGGAAGTGAATCAGCAGGAATTCACGTCTGAGTGTAATATGATCTCGCATCCGGTCTCGGATGTGATTTGCTTACGTGCAAAAGCGGCAAACAATTTACTCACAATGGTAGTCTTGCACAAACGTGACAAAATCTAAAATCGGAATGTGAAATAAAAAACCTAATTTCAGAATGGAAGTCTTGCAGAAATTACAAAATCGAATTAAAAATAGAAAATGTGATATCGGATGAAATAAATGCGAAATTCGAAATATACAAATTAAAATCTGAAGCCTTCCGCCATCTTGATTTTCCGATAATTTTGAAATATTGAATTTCATCTCTCGCCAGACGTCATTTTGAACCGAACAGGAAGTGCCGTCATCTTGTTTCAACCTCCCACCTTCCATCTCCATCTTTCTTAGTATTTTATTTCATACTACAATGCCGATGAATATAGGTCAGTATATTGGTTTGGGGGATATTTTAAAAATTTCACAATTTTCGTATCTCCAAAAATTAAAAATATACAAATCATATCTCCCGCCATGGACGCCATTTCGAGTCCTGTTGCCATATTGAATTTCCTCCATTCTAAAATATACAATTTTCGAATCTCCCGCCTTCCACCATCTTGATTTTCCGATAATTTTAAAATATACATTTTCAAATCTTCCACCAGATGCCATTTTGAATTTCCGCCATTTTCAATAGGAAGCCGCTCTTTTTTACCGTAACGGGAAGTGTCGCCATCTTGTGACAGGAACAGGAACTTCCGCCATCTTGAACTGGAACATGAAGTGCCTCCATATTGAACCGGAAGTGCCGCCATCTTGGATAACATCATCCTACCCATCACGTGATGAACATGACCTATCCTACTTTACTCGCACCCCAATTTTGAAACTTTAAATCATAAAAAAAAGAGTTTGTTCATGAATGCAATACTCATCATCGCAAGGATATTATTTATTTAATTTTCTATCTCAGTATTTTATTTGATACTACAAAGCCGATGAATATAGGTCAGTATATTGGTTTGGGGGATAGTTGAGGGGGTACAATAAATACCTCAGCACTGAACCCTGCCGCCTTTGAACAAACTAGGTTTTAAGTTTGAGTGTCAAAATAATACTTGAACTTCAACCCTCGTTTATGCATACTGGTAATATACCAACAATAAATGTAACAAAGTCAAGAATTACAGAAAATGCATGCTTAGCTGAACTATGGAACAGATTTGTGCTCGAGTTTAATGTACCATTGAATCTAATGCACAACCCAATTTTGAATGCTACAAATGGACAAAAAAGGTTCACATTAGATTTGAGTAAATACAGTATTTTCTCATTGTCTTGACATACATTCAGCAAACGTGTTACTGTCATACTCAGAACCATCTGTGGCAATATTATACTGATATTTTATTTTGTTGAAAGTATTTTCCCTCCGTTAAAAGTGTTTATTGCAAAGTACATATGCTTGTAATTGTCATGCCCTGTTCATTAAATCTGATTCCCTTGAATTGATGGTTTGTTCCTCACGTATATATTTATATTTGTAAAATAGGATGGACCAGTTACTTGACAAGAATGTGTGTGATTTTTCAGTGGCTTGGTACCTTTGCATAATGCATGCTCCTATGGGCATTATGAAGTCACAGAACTCCTGGTGAAACACGGAGCCAGTGTTAATGTGGCTGACCTTTGGAAATTTACTCCACTTCATGAAGCTGCAGCGAAAGGAAAATATGAAATAGTCAGACTTCTATTAAAGGTTTGAATAGCTGCATTGTTTGACTTCAAAAACATTTTTTCTCTGTCTCACTCTTATTCTTTTAAAAAGGGTCATGATATTAAGTATTCTAAAAGTAGGGAGGGCATTTTGAAGCTTTGCTAAAGCATACAAAAACAGGTGTAAGAAAAATAAGTTTAATTAATTAATTCAGGGTCTTCATTTTATAGTCATTTTTATTATTAACTAGAGAAATATCCATTCTTGGAGTAGAAGCTCAGAGAAATATCCATTCTTGAAGTAGAAGCTGACATATTTTGTTTAAAGATATTTTATGTGAGAATAAAAGAAAAATAAAACTTTCTCTCTTAACCAATTACACAGGTCTACAAATTAATTTTTTTTTGTGAGCTGTTTTACATTTGAAATGTGATGCTAAATATTTCAGTACCACTGATTTCAAAAATGACCTTCGTTTTTCTCTATCACATCAGGTTCTTTGGCAAATCAAGAATGAAATATCCACATATTTTCTTTTTAAAAAATTACAAAATCATCATTTATATAATAGTTACAAATGCATTTGTGAGTTTTTGTTGCCAAAAATTTCACATTTCCATTCAGTTTATAAACATACATCAGTAAAATCTTGTTCATTTAGTTTCAAATGTTTGTCTCTTGGATTTTCTCTTGTGTTTTTCCGTAGATTCCCTACACAGCATCCAGCAGTAATCTGCCATTGAAGTATTCCATCGTCCTTGGTATCTCCTCTCCATTTCTCGAATATCCTGGTGAAATCTCTCTCCTTGTTCTTCACTTAATGCCCCCAGGTTGTCAGGAAATACATCCAAATGTGAAAACAGAAAGTGTAATTTGAGACTCATGTTGCATCCCAAAGTTCTCAACTCCCGTAGCATGTTGTTCACAATTTTGACATAATCAGGATGTTTATTATTTCCTAGAAAATTGTCCATAACTTCTTTAAATGCATTCCAAGCATTTTTCTCTTTAGAAGTCATATTAGCTTCAAATTCCCTGTCTGTAGTTAAAGCTCTGATTTGAGGACCCACAAACATTCCTTCTTTAATTTTTGCTTCAGACAGGGCAGGAAATTTGTGGCTGAGATATTTAAAACAATCACCATCTTGGTCAAGAGCTTTCACAAACTGCTTCATTATACCAAGCTTTATATGAAGAGGTGGCAAAATTATTTTCTTAGGATTTACTAGGCTATCCCTTATTATGTTCGTACTTCCTGGTGTTAAACTTTCTCTTTTGGGCCATTGTTTTTGTTTCCAATGTTTTTCTCTTGCCCTGCTATCCCACTCACAAATATAGCATGGATATTTCGTGAATCCTTGTTGTTGCCCTAATATCATACAGATAACTTTCAAATCTCCACAAAATAACCACTGATGCTCATCATACTTAATTTTCTCCAAAACAAACTTCAAATTTTCATAGCTCTCTTTCAGCCGTACTGAGTGTGCTATTGGAACTGAAGCAGCAGTAGCAGCACGCCTTTAAGACTTCTTTTACTTGAATCGATGAATAGCCTCCTGTCATTTGGATCATATTTAACAGAACCCAATTTGTTTATTAAGTCTGGAATGTTATTACAGTAAACTAGATTTTCTTCATCACTGAAGTACTGCAAGAGATCTTTTTCTCTGTTCCTGTAGAAAGTCACTGATATGCCAGCTGCAAGCAAGTTATTTTCCTGTAGTCTGGAACCTAACAGCTCAGCTGCATCCTTGGAAAGGTTTAAATCCCTTACTATATCATTTAGCTTGGCTTGTGATAATGGTTGTGGTGCATTTGACGTTTCAGGAACGAACTCGTCGGATACAAGTGATGATGATGAATCACTATTACTTCCTGTATCTGAAATAAGTTCTATAGTGTCTGTAGGTGGCTTAGGTATCGGAATACCAGGCCCATGAGCAACTGGTCTCATAGCAGATGGCAAGTTTGGGTATATAATTCCTTTTTTGTTCTTTGCATTAAAACCCTTCACATTGCATGTACAGAAGTAACCGTCAGTGCTGTGATTCTGAGGTTCACGCCAGACCATTGGTATTCCAAGATGTAGTGATTGTTTCTTTCCCTTTATCCAATTTCGTAAGTCTTCAACACAAACACTGCACACAGTATGAGGAACCCAAGGCCTTGATTGATCCCCTAGATGGATTCCGAAGTACGCCTTGTAAGCTTTTGTTACAAATGAGGTTATGTTTCTTCTCTGCTTCTTCACAATAAAACTACCACAAATGTAGCAAAATGAATTTGGATTATTTACACAACACCTCCTTTCCATTATTCTGTACAAAATTACATATGATACAAACAAGAAAATGGTAGCACTTAAATGTTAATTTCTTGCTTTATAGAACAACTATTATGGCCTGTATAGATGAATTCACAACACAAAATGGTGGAAGCAGCTTAGGATGTGCTGCCATCTACCTCCAAAACAGTCAACTAGTTCATTTAAGTAGATTTATTCCAATAGATGTCATTGTTTTAATGGTGTAATGGGTTATGATCACACAAAAAATAGCCAAATAAATAAAAAATGAAGATTTTAATTTTGTAAGAAAACGGTATGTGATAGGACTAAATAGACGTCATTTTTGGAATCAGAACATGGAATTTACGATAAAAAGACATCAAAACCTAAAACAGCAAAATCACTGTCGACTTGTGTTATCAATAGAAGAAATAGAAAATCAGTATGTCTCATAAAAGATTTATTTTATTACATTTTTTCACAGAATGAAACTTCTCGAAAATGTTATTTCTAATCAATTCCTGGCATATGCTACTTTTAATTCAAAGCAATAAAAAGTTATTTTTTTTAACTTTCCATGTTACTTAAAACACGTGTATATTATTTAGTCAGAAGTGGGGTTCTCCCAAATTCTGTGTTATTTTTAATGCAATTTTACTAATTGTTGAGTTTAAGAATGGTTTTGAAGATAAGCCATTTATTAACCTTTTTCAGCATATTTTTTTATTAAAATAACTGGACATATAAATGCAAACAAGCCGATTAACCATTCAGCATTTGAATGTTTATCCATATCAGCACATGTTTACGTCAGTCATGTACACTATGTAATACATAAAGCATAAAAAAGAAAAACCATACAAACCTGGGCACAATATTGATACACACACTTTATATGTAGGCTACATGAATGAATGAATGAATAGCCATTTATGTCCCTGAAGGACTATGGCCTCCTCTTTCGAGGGAGAGCTCGTCATTGGGCGTATGCGGGGAGCTGTAGCGAATTCCACTTCTAGAAAAGAGTATTGGTGTTACGGGCTTGCGAAATACCTATTCTTAAACACTAGAATGGGCAGGCACATTCTTGCCAAACCACCCTTTGCCAAACAAAGCCAGGAGAAGGGAGACCTGCTGTGGCAGGTACAGAACTGGATAACACAAGTGCAGTGTGAGCACGTGTCGTTAGTGAGAAGCATGGAGGCACCGGTTAAACGTAAGCAGGGGCAGGTAATGCGTAGTAAAGAAATACCTCAAAGGCCCATAACTTTTAATTTCTATTTATTTATCATAAATACTTGGAATAAAAATCTGAAGAAAAAATTAATAAGTTATCCAATAAGATATTCTGCTTACGAAATATAAAAACAGCTTAAAAATATTTGCAGTAAAATAATTTTAAAACTATTAAAATATTTATTGGCCTGAGAGGCCTTCTAATGCAAGGCACCGAAAATGTTCTATTCATGCATTTTTTTTTCCC
This sequence comes from Ectobius pallidus, assembly GCA_964059195.1. NCBI lineage: Eukaryota > Metazoa > Arthropoda > Insecta > Blattodea > Ectobiidae > Ectobius > Ectobius pallidus. The sequence continues at coordinate 161,328,367 of CAXKWD010000002.1, forward strand.
CGTTTGATCTGAGACGTTTCAACAGTTATTTGATCAATAATATTGTATTAATTGCTGTCGCGTGGCTTTTCTTGGTGTTTATGTGTAGACATATTTAATTTAGGAAAATTGCATTATGATTTGAAATATTAATTCTAACACCCCCTTGTTATTTGCACGTGATATTTATTGACTTGTCTCGGCTCTTCTTATAGGCACAGATTAACATTTCTGTACATTCAAACACAAAGGCCAAACTCCAGTTACACGATTACAATTCTGATTTTGTGTCCACTACAGGAGTAATGAATTTTTCGGTTCGCGACATCATTTTGGTTATCCCTTACAGTAAGTTTTGGTTGTATCAAAAATTGTTTTAGGCAAAGGTTTCAGAAAATATTTAGGTTTACAATAACTTTGGACGGATTTGATACTCTGCCTACTAAGATAATTATGATTTTTCATTGTCTTTAACCCCTCTTTTATTACCTCTTGTGCTTATTGTTAATGTTATCAAAACACTTCTCAGACAAAAGTTTTGGCATTACTTTAGGATGTATAATAACTTTAAACGGATACATTTTTTCATGTTACAGAGAATTTTTTTAATTGTCACCTATTTTACCCTTTGCTCCAAGTGTGCACATTTATGAAATCTATATTTAATAATTATTTTAGTCTGGAAGTAATTTCTGCAAATTAGAGCTGACTATGATTTTGGGGTCTAGGACTGTAAAACGAAAAACTAGGGAGACATTTTTCAGAAGTCACGCCAGGGTACTAACAAAGAAATCTAAGAAATACCTTCTCAATAAATAAGTCAAGCCCACAAGAACAATACTAATTTGAATAATTGAAGCAAAAGCCCTTAGAATGCTGGAATTACATTATTTCTAGCAGTAATGTTTTGTGACGTATTTTGTGTCTTTAACTTATTATTCGCCTGTACTTCTTCACTCCCAGGCCATATATCTAACTTGTCTCTAACTGCCACAAAGCAAGAGGCAACCTTGTCGCCATAAGAGCAATACTCTTTTCTAAAGGTGGAACTATCTGTATTCCGCATAAGTGATACTGCTGCCTCGCACTTAGTCACTTCTGTTCTTTCACTAGTCACTATTGGTTATCTGCACTCAGTGCTGTTAACTGTCTCTTTCGGATGTCTGTCCATTCTGTACAGGTTAATGCCTTCCTCGTCCAGTGGGGTCCTACTGCTTTCCTGAACGTGTCGGTCCATCTCGTTCCAGGTCTTCCTTGACGTTGTTTTCCAAAGAAGGGCGACCACATTGTTGAGATATACATCTGTCTTGTGTTCTGACATCTAACCACGTGGCCTCCATTTCCGTTTCAGGTTGGAGGCTCTTTGAGAGGCGTCTTCTAAGTTTGTTATTCTCCTTATTCTGTTGTTTGATATTTTGTCCATAAGAGATACTCCTAGCACTTTCCCTTCCATCTTTCTTTGACAGATTTGGATGCGTTTTTTGTGTGTTTCGGTTAAATTCCAAGTTTGGCATCCGTACAATAGTGCTGGGAAAACACAGGAGTCTAAAATGCTGAACTTCAATTTCCAATTTATTTTCTTATCCAGTAAAATGAATTTTAGAGCCCAGAAGGCTTTCCATGCTATTGCTATTCTGCGTTTCAGTTCATTTTCCATGTTGTTCCTGATCCCTATCAGTTGTCCTAAGTAGATATATTCTGACACGTACTGCAGTTCATTGGTGTCAATTTTCGTTGGTATGGTCTGGCTGTTTGTCATGACTTGAGTTTTGGATTTGTTCATTGTTAGACCAGCTTTCTTACTGCTGTTGTTTAGTTCTATTGTTGTTTTGTAGCTCATGAGCACTTCTCGCGAATAGCACCATGTCGTCAGTGAATCTAAGGTTTGTGATCCTGTATCCATTCATTGTGATTCCTTGTCTGTTACTCCATTTCTGTTCACGGAATATGTCTTCTAACAGGCATATGAACAGTTTTGGGGAAATCTCCCTGACGCACTCCTCTCCCTATTTTGAATGTTTCTCCTTTTCGTTCTGTGGCCACTTTAGCTTGCGATTCACTATATAGTTTGGTGATTAGCCGGATATACTTTGGTTCAACCCCTTGTTTTGCCAGTGCCTGTATTACCCTTGCGTGTTCCACGGTGTCAAAGGCCTTCGTATAATCTATGAATGCCAGGTATAGGGGTAAGTTAAATTCCTCTGACTTTTCAATGATTTGTTTTACTGTGTGCAAGTGATCCACCATACTGTAGCCCGTGCGAAATTCTGCTTGGTCGTGAGGTTGGTTTTCGTCTAGCCCTTTTGTTATTCTTCTTGTAATTACTTTAGTTGGTAGATGTTTGACATCAGGCTAATGGGTCTATAGTTGTTCAGATTGTCCTTGGAACCTTTCTTGTGTAGTAATATTATTTTGCTCGCTTTCCACTGGTCTGATATTTCTTCTGTTCTGAGCATTTCGTTGAAAACTGTTGTAATCAGCTGTGTTAAGTGGATTATCCCTTGTTTTAAATGTTTGTTTTGTATGGCATCTTCTCCGGGTGTTTTGCCGTTCTTTAGTTCCGTCAATAACTGTCCTCACCTCACTTAGTAGTATTGGGGGACTTCATTTTCGTCGTTGATTGTTGGCAAGCTGCAGTCCGTAGACATGGGGATCCGTATGGAACTTGTGTACAGGTTTTGGTAGATTTTGTTGTGGCTGTTATTATGTTTGCTCTTCCTGTCGAGTTCATTCCTGTAGTCTTTTTTGCTCCCAAGATACATTGCTTCCCCTTGTACATCTCTCTCTTTGCTTTTCTTATTGAATTGGTCATCTCTAAGATTCGGGTTGTCATTCTTGTGTTGTATTCTGGTATGTCACTGTGTATCTCTCTTTTCGTTTGTTTGTCAATCATCGCGTATTGTTCCTTGTTGGCTGTACTCTCATCCCTTTTGGCTTAGTTTACAATTTTGTTTCTTCTCGGGTCTTGATGTCTTGGCTACTATAGTTGCTTGTTCAATGGTTTCCATCAATGAGTTGTATAGATTTTGTGTGCCCGTTGGCAGGTGGTTGTGGTTTGCTTGTAGGTGTAGCTGCAGTGCTGTATTATATTTTGTTTCATCTATTTCCTCCATTTTATGCATTGGGGATGCTTTGAAATGCCGTCTTTTCTGCTTGAAGTTCACGGTGGCCCTTACTAATCGGTGGTCTGTTGCGAACTTTAGACTTTGGGCTATTTGTATGTTCTCTATGCCTGCTGGATTGTCACTTAATATGTAGTCTATTTGGTTTTTTGTGATTCCATTGGGGTGACGCCATGTCCATTGTGTACTATGATGTTTCCTGAAGAATGTGTTCATTATTCAAATCCTATTTTCTGTAGCAAATTGTACCAGTCTTTCCCCTCTGTCATTCCTTGCTCCGTATCCATATGGTCCAACTGGGTCTTCATTTATATGGGTTTCGTTGCCTACTTTGCTATTGAACTTTCCTATGATGAAGTTCCTTTGTGTTCTGTGTTTCTCAATTGTGTCTTCCAGTTCAGCATAGAAGGCTTCAATTTCTTCGTCACTGCATTTCTTGGTGGGGGCATATACCTGTATAATTGTTGTTTCGCCTTGGTTCATTTCCAATTTTAGGACCGTTATTCTTTTGGAGATTACAACTATTTCTTTTATCATGTGTTTTATATTTTTATTAGGGCTGTACCGATTAATCGGCCCGATTAATCGATTAAATATTTAATCGTCGATCAATTGCATTTTCCGATTAATCGGTTTAGTCGAATTCTGAAAAAAAAATTCGAGAAATGGGTCAAATGACTGAACTCCTTTTTCAGTGCAGAGTGAGAGAGTTTTTAGTGCAGCCGGTATTATTGTAAACAAGCTACGATCGTGTCTTGAACATTAAAATGTCAACAAACTCGTGTGTCTCAAGTCTTGGCTGAAAAAGTAACCGGAAATGTAATTTTATATATATTTTTTCATTAGTTAACTAATAATGGTATTCATTAATTCAGGATTTCTTCTGATTATCTATAGTATAGTAGTTATTAAACATGTAAAACAATATTAAATGTACACTTTGGTTTCGTTTAATATGCCGACCTTTTTGTCGATTAATCGATTAAAGTCAAGCGTTAACTCGGTTAAAAATTTTAATTGATTTTCTGCACTAATTTTTATTATAAACCCCACTCCTCTTTGCCCTTTGGTTTGACCTTTGTAGCAATATATATCTCTTCCTCTTTTCAATAATAGCTTCACCTTGCTTTCTTATCTGGCATAGACCTAGTAAGTCATAAGGGACTTCTTGGAGGGCAATATCCAGTTCTTCTCGTTCCTCTGTTTTGAGAGTATTCACATTTAATGTGGCTATTATTAGTTTTTGCTTTCCTGATTTTGTCTGGATGCTATGTTGCCTCGGTCTCCTTGGTTCTAGGCGGTGTGTTGTGGTGTGAGGTCCTTCCAGTTTACCCAGTTGTTATTTATCATGATCTTCTGGTAGCCTACTTTTGCTTCATTTCCTTTTTCTTTCTCCTTCCTGGCTCGTTTTTGCAGTTCTCTCTGGATGTCTCTTTCTTGTTTCATCATATCATGTTCGATGAAGAAATCTTGTCCCTTTAATTTGTTTTTGTTCTTCATAATGATTATTTTGTCCTCAAAGCATCTGAGTTCCACTCTCACTAGGCCCATTTCCGCGTTATTTCTATCCATGTAGACTGCCCTTGAAAATTTCACATTCCTTTTTGTCTTTTGTAAGATTTCCTTTACCTTGTTTGCCAGTTCTGACAGCGAGCCATTCGTTATTACTTTGCTTTTAATTATAATGTTATTCTTTCTTTCTCTCCTCTGCCTTCTCTCTTCGGCTTCTTGTAGGCTGTTGATTTTCTGTTCTAGTTGATTAGCTATACACAAACAAAAATCAAAAGTAGAATGCTAGAAATCAAGCACTCAAGTGAGTATTATTTTATTATTTTACATTAATCAACTTTCAAATCGTTAGCGCAAGCAACATGTATAGTAGTTTCTTCTGTACAAATGGCCGCTATTATAATTCCCTGTGCCGAGTCAGCATTTTGTTACGTGGTCCAATGGCATACACGCCTTTTTCTGATCCAATACTTTACTCACGCCATGAGGAAGCCAAGCGACCTCAGTTAGTTCATCGTCAGACTTTGTGTTCAAACTCATGCAAGTGTTTTCTACAATTCGTGCGGTTTTATAGTCATTGTGAAATGCCTAGCTCAAGTGCTCTTAAAACCCTGAATTTCTTACAAAACTACAATCTTCAAGTTTTGTTGTACAGTCGCAATTAAATTCAGTAATTGCAACAGTGTTACATTCATTACAGCTAACATATCCGTGTGTTACGCTCGTATAATCTTGCGTGCCATTGTGAAATACATTGTTACCAGTGCATCATTCTTCTAGTGCAAATTACACTTAATATTAATATTTCTGTAATTTAACATAAATCAACGGACTATATCAGAGATTTTGAGTGTTTCACTATATAATTGAGTGTCTCAATATATAATTGAATGTTTCAATATATAAATTAATATCTGCTGTAATTAGAGATATTTCCACCCACATGCTAAGTTTCCCGCCATTTATGCATAGTGTATATTTCAAGTTTATTAGTCACTATATTCATTGGTTTCAAATATATATTTCAGTTATTTCTATTAGTGCATCGTGTGAATAAAGTTGCATTGTTTTATAGCATGTTATAAGTTGTATTCCAGTTAAGATCCGTGGATCCCTGTTCCCAGTGCCTACGATAAGTCCACTAGCTCTCCTTTTGTTTCTACTAGAAGTAGAATGGTCCTCCAACTCTAATTCCAGAGGCTAGGTCCTTTAATTATTTTACTATTTCCTGTGTAACCCAACACAAATGAAAAAATAACCATTGTAGAAATTTGGCTAGAGTTGTTCTCCTGTCCTTAGTAGGAGGATCATTTAAAACTATAGTGAACTGGTTGTTAAGATAAATTCCACCTACAGTAGAACCCCCATTTAACGTTTTTCTGGGGGTACAAAATTTTTTACCTTAAATGGGGGTTTACACTAAACAGGGGTTTTGCTATTTTTAAGACATCAAAGAAGAACTAATGTAAAAAAACTTAATTTAATGGTATTCAAGGTGAAAGACAAATACTTGCCATGTTCAGGCTCCCCTTCCACCCTTCCACTGCTATGACCACGGCAGCTTCCCCTACCTTTCCTTAGCCACCTGCCTGCCAGCAACCTTTCATCTAGCAAGCTGTTGAAGGCCGGCCGGCTGCTGCTCAACGCCAGTAATGCAGCTCACTGTTGTGCTGCACGTTATACTGTGCTATTAATGTTATTGTATTCAATGCAATTGAAATACAATCACCAGAGCCTCTTTAGCTTTACTCAGGACTCGCCACGTGACGGAAGAGGTCGATTTGGGAAGGAGATGTTATATTAGTCACATCACTTCCCCCGTTAGGTCCCTGTTGGCTCTGAAAAGAGCCGTTTTAGGGTGGCCTAGGCCCAACAGGCAATCTTGGAATTATGTTTTTTCCCCTTAGCTTAAAAAGAATATCTAACACTTTCCGCACCACGCCATCTTTCACCGTTTTCATCCTGTGAACCGGGCGTTTTCTTCCGATTTTGTGATTTTTTTTAAAGCATACAATATGTATTACAAAATAATGAATTACTTACTCATGAAGATTGAAACTTCCTCTTTCTAGAAATGATATTCATTATTGTATTCACTCTCATATAAATATATCACAGGCAGATAAATGGGAGGCTCTTTTGAGGATTTACTTTTTTTTGGAAATAATTTTTTCAAGGTTTGGAGGGTTAAAAACCTATTTATTGCAAAAGTACTAACTAAAATTACTGAAACAATACATAATATAAGGTTTGTTCGCAAAGCAGTCAGAAACCAGGAACAAATCGTTCGCGCATGCGCTCTTTCTCCACACGCGTTCGCAAAGCGAGAATCCGTGATTCTGATTTCAATCTTCTGTTCGCAAAGCTCTCACGGACAGTTTCTGTACTAGAAGAAAAGTTTGCAGGCTCTACCATGAATTGTTATCAGAGACATGCGCAGTAACCTATTTTCACGCGCCTGACTCCTCCCTCCAAATCCTTGCTCCAGATTTATAAGCATAGGCTACTTATATGTATGAATAATGGAAGATAATTAAAAGTTTCCCAAAATATAGTTTATATTGCCGATGTATATTGCATGTTTTACATGTAAGGGTAAGGGAAAGGGCAATATATGTTTTATTTGCATATCATATCGATTAAACGCAGAAACTATCGATTCCAAATTCTTCTAACCGTTCGCAAAGTGCAAATCACGGGTAAGTTACAGACTGGACATGCGCAGTACAACCAATTCTCAAGCAGTCACGGATTTGCTTTGCGAACAAACCTATAGAATTCTGACAACATTTTGGTTGCATATTGTCTAGTAATTAACACGTTTGTGATATTCTTGGACATCTTCACGAATTCTAACCTAGCTTCTTGTTGATGTTTTGGTAATCGCAGAAGGCCGATATAAATTCGATAAAAAAAGTCGATATAAATTGATACAAGAATCGATAAGTGTATGAAGCACACTCTGTTGGGAAGTTCATAAACTAAGCTTTGTGTTTATCTGTTCAAATCCTGTATTACACCATTGCTTAGCACGGGATCGCGCACAACGTAAGGGATACGGTCTTGGTTCACGCGGGAGTAAAATGCGGACCGTATCACGTACGGGCATGGTGCAGAAAGTGCTAATAGCAAACATAACTTTCTATTTTTTGAAAAAATTTAGAAGAGTTACTGAGTTTGCCACCATGATATGCTTCACCTTTTAGGCTTAGAGTTCTTGCAGGCATTAGGTGGTAAAAGAGTCCAGTTTCATCAACATTATAAATATCTTGCGGATCATAGCCTTCCAGTAGGGATGGTAGAGTGTTTGTCTTCCAGTGCTGCACAGTGTCATCATTAACAACACCACTCTCCCCACACACTGCCCTGCAAGTAACGCCATGCCTCTTATTAAATCGATCCAGCCATCCATTCGAAGCTTTGAAGTCTTCTATGCCAAGTTTTTCCGCAACAAGGGATGCTTTTTCTTTGATGTACGATCCATCTATTGGGAGTCCTTGTGCACGTGCACCATTGAACCACTCCATCAATACTTCTTCCAACTCTTCATGTGGTGAGTGCTTAATGTTTTTCCTCTTCTTAGATGTTGAGCCACATTTTCCTTCCTCGTCTAAAATGTTGGTCTTGTTTTTCAAAATTCCTGCCAAGGTTGATGTAGCCATGCCTAACCGTCTCGCCATTTCGGATACCTTAACTGGTGGATTTTTTCAACTTCACGTATAATACGCACTTTGTCCCTGAGAGACAGTGTTTTCCTCTTTGTAGCAATCACTCAAGCTTCAAAATTAACAGTAATGTATAAAATAAGGGGAAAGCTTCGTAAACCACGAGAAGATGTACGCTTGCTTACATGGTACATGCGGGAAGCACAAAAGCAAACGGGCCACGCGAGTAAGCTACCAAGGTCACGCACCACACGGTCAGCCGGACGCTACAGAAATCGCCAGTTAGCACAAAGGGGAGAGAGAGGCTTACCCACGTTGCCAGATCTCTGTAAAGCGTGATATATCAAAGATTACATTTTAGTATTTTTCTGAGATTTCCGGGGAAAAAAAACTTGAAAGCCAAAAATTGTATACGTTAAAAGCGAGTTTTGCAGTACAAGGAATAATGTTAAATCGAATTTCTTATACATTCATTTATATGTGGTAATGTTTGGGGTTTTCAAAATTTAACGTTAAATGCGGGAAAACGTTAAATCGAGGTTGCGTTAAATCGGGGTTTTACTGTATGTACCACTAAATATTAAAACACTCAGCTGAAGTCTACATGAGATAAGGAGAACAGTTAATTAACAACACGTGTTTTAAATTTTGCTTTTATTGTGTTGTTATAAAAGTACTTTTATTATGTTGAATTAGTCAATCATTTAATAAGATAGTATAATTAAAATAACATTGAGCTCAATGTGTTGTCAAATTAGATTATTTGCAATAATCAGTAATAAAATTACGAAGTTGACATTTCCACAATAGTTAAAATATGAATTAAAATTAAACATATATGAAACTTAGATTAAAAAGTATTCTAATACTTGTCAATTGTTTTAAAATAGCAACAGATGCCTGTGTATGTCATAAATATTTGTCTTCTTGGATGAAATGCACTTAGCTTCTTTCTTCTTGTATTTGTGTCGTGCGACTATTATTACTATGAGAGTTAATTATAACATTGTCAATATTGTGATTAAATGTAATTTATGTGGTCCTTCTTCTTGGAATAGATAGCAGATCTTGAATAATGTAGTGAATTATCTCTTGTAATCTTCAGCTTACGTTGTTTTCCAATATGGTGAGATGCATTTTGACATCATATGCGTCATCATCAGTCACACCTAGAATATGAATATTTTAGATATCAAAAGAATCTCAGGTAAAATTACTTACAGGATATGAATCTTCGTTAATAAAAAGTAACTGATTTAAATGGGTTAAGTATAGAACTATAATGAAATGAACTACTTAATATGGGTGACAGTCTTAACTTAACAGAACAAATCATCACTATCACTTTTAATAATTAATTCATCAATTTCAGAATCTGTAATACACTTTCTTCTTGCCATTTGCCAAAAAGAAGGGGAAAACACAAAGAAAGAAAGCATGCCATTCACTAGAGGCGCATGCCCAGTGAAATCCTCTACTAAAATCATCATGGGCACTTGTAAAAGGAAATTCCCAAGTCAGAGAGAGATTAAGAGAATATTCTCCTGCCATCTTTTGAAATTTTTACCTACTTTGTGCATGAGAAGAGCCAATCACATTATGAGTTGGTCAGAAAATTCATGTATGGGTTTCTGCTCGCAAGCATGAGTAAAGGCCTCTCATATATGGGTTTCTGCCCGCAAAGGGTTAAAAGTAACATTAATTAAACACTATTTTTTTTAAACTATCATACCTAATTAGTTGTAAACATAGGTTGTGTTCTCTACATATATCCTGTCTACCTTCAAATTGTGAAAAACATTTGACTTGGAAGAAGTTCCAAAAGTTAGTAGAGTTTTCCCTTAAAGGAGAACGCAAAATCATAATTCTCCAATTTTTTATGTATTAGTCAGATTTTTCTAAATTTATTAACCAATTAATAAATTTGCATGTGTATTTACACCTAAATCATTGAGCACATGATGCTTTGATAATTGCAGCATGGAGCAGATGCTAGTAAAAAGAATCGAGATGGTGCTACTCCCCTAGATTTGGTAAGAGATGGAGACCAAGATGTCGCTGATCTGCTTCGTGGGAATGCAGCTTTGTTGGATGCAGCCAAAAAAGGAAATCTACCTCGTGTCCAAAGGCTTGTGACATCTGAAAATATCAATTGTCGAGATGCTCAAGGACGCAATTCTACTCCATTACACCTGGCAGGTAATCGTTTATCTTTAAGAAGGCTGTATGCAGTTTAGAAATTTGGTGACATTTGCTAGTGTACTGTATTTACTCCCATAATGGAAGCTCTTGCATAATGGACACACCCCAATTTTTCACGTTGAATTAAAAAAAAATCCCCATGTAATAGTTGCATCTCATTTTTAGCAAAAAAATTGTTTTAATAATAGCTGAAGACATAAGATTGTATGGCCTGATTATTTTTTTTAATTCAAGATTTTAAACAATGCATGGAAACAGTAAACGCACAAAAGAACATTCAATGATTTTATCGATTAATATCACAGTATTCGTAGACATCTGCAGTAGACAGTTATGTTGATAAACTTGTGTTTGGGCAGTGGATGAGAACCAATGGAAATATTAAAGTTATACAGCGAGATTTAGGCTGAATGTTATCAAATTTGCAGAAAAACACAGTAACAAGAATTTACTGAGAGTGTAATGTGCATAAGTGTTTTTATCTGTTTATACAACTGCTAACTACAGTAAAACCCTGATTTAACGCTACCTCGATTTAACGTTTTCCTGCATTTTACGTTAAATTTTGAAAACCCCAAACATTACCACTTGTGAGTGAATTTATAAAAAAAATGATTCAAAATTATTCCTTGTACTGCAAAACCCGCTTTTAACGTTTACAATTTTTGGCTATCAAGGTTTTTTTTAATTTATTTATTTATTTTATTTATTTTTTTAATTTTTTTTATATATGTCAGAAAAATGCTAAAATGTAATCTTTGATATATCACGCTTTACAGAGATCTGGCAACGTGGGTAAGCCTCCCTCTCCCCTTTGTGCTAACTGCCGATTTCTGTTACGTCAGGCTAGCCGCGTGGTGCGTGACCTTGGTAGCTTATAGCTTACTTGCGTGGCCCACACAGAACATGTGGCCCGTTTGCTTTTGTGCTTCCCGCGTGTACCGTGTAAGCAAGCATACATCTTATCGTGGTTTATGAAGCTTATTTTATACATCACTGTTAATTTTGAAGCTTGAGTGATGGCTACAAAGAGGAAAACACTGTCTGTCGGAGGAATTTTTCTCCTATAATATTATCACTGTCTCTCAGTGACAAAGTGCGTATTATACGCAAAGTTTAAAAAATCCAACGGTTAAGATATCCGAAATGGCGAGGCGGTTAGGCATGGCTACATCAACCTTGGCAGGAATTTTGAAAAACCAGACCAACATTTTAGACGAGGAAGGAAAGTGTAGCTCAACATCTAAGAAGAGAAAAAACATTAAGCACTCACTGCATTAAGAGTTGGAAGAAGTATTGATGGAGTGGTTCAACAGTGCACGTGCACAAGGACTCCCAATAGATGGATCGTACATTAAAGAAAAAGCATCCCTTGTTGCAGCAAAACTTGACATAGAAGACTTCAAAGCTTCGAATGGATGGCTGGATCGATTTAAGAAGAGGCATGGCGTTACTTGCAGGGCAGTGTGTGGAGAGAGTGCTGGTGTTAACGATGACACTGTGCAGTAGGGTAGAACGAAAAACATCAACTTTTGATTTTCAATTTGTAATAGCGCGGAAAAGTTGCCTTTCGGTGTAAATAAGATAAATTTAAAATATGAAAAATATTGGATTATGTCTTGAGGTGCCGCAAGGACGTTAAAGTTTCATAAAACACACACTTTTTGCAATTTTTTCAAACACTTTTGCGAAACAATCACCTTTTGATTTTTAATTTGTAATAGCGCGGAAAAGTTGCCTTTTGGTGTAGATAAGATCAATTTAAAATATGAAAAATATTGGAGTAGGTCTTGAGGTGCCGCAAGGAGGTTAAAGTTTCATAAAAAAACACTTTTTGGAAATTTTTCAAAGATTGTTACGTGTCTCGATTATGAAATAAAAAGTTTCAAATAGGCGTTATAATATGAATAGAAAGATAAAAACAGCTTTACTATCTTTACTGAACTTTACTGCTATTGGGTGTGATGGAACCGTTGTAAACACTGGACATAAAACTGGTGTGATTTCTTTGATGGAAAAGGAAAAAGGAAGACCTTTACAATGGTTAATTTGTTTGTTCCATGGTAATGAGCTACCATTGCGACATCTTTTTTGTCATTTAGATGGTAAAACGAAGGGACCCAATGAGTTTAAAGGCGAAATAGGTCAGCAGCTAGAAAACTGTGCTAATCTACCCGTGGTTACTTTCTTGCCAATTGAAAATAACCTTCCTCTTTTGGAGAACAAAAATGATTTAAGTACAGATCAAAAATATTTATTGGATATGTGTATCACTGTATCAAGTGGAAATTGCACACTAGATTTATCTTTAAGAAACCCTGGAAAAATTGCTCACTCCAGGTGGTTGACATTAGCCAACCGCGTGCTTAGATTGTATGTGGCAACTGAAAATCTTAAGACTCTGGCTGAGTAGGGCCTACATTGTGAAAGTGTATGCGCCTGTGTGGTTTATACTAAGTTAAAACCTTCATGTACTTATGGTTCCAAACATCTGTTTAACCTTATCTCATATTCACGCTATCTCTCTGACGATCTCAAGAACGTTATAGACCCGATTATTGAAAGAAATGGGTACATTGCTGCTCCGGAAAATCTCCCTTTGTCCATGCTATGTGATGAACGCAAAATTCAAAGAGAACTTGGTTTACGACGTGTTTTAAAAGCAAGAACAGAAAGTAGAGGCGGAGTTAGGAAGTTTAAAGTTCCAAAGATAAACTTTGATGTAAAGGATTACATCGACATGATCTCATGGCCTGAAAATGACGTAGGCCTAACTGAACCCCCCTTGTTCAAACATGTCTTCAGTGACTCTCTCAAAGACTTTATACGGAAGGTATCTGAAGCTGAACCAAATAGTAAAATGGATCCGGTTATCGACTTTCCCCGGCTTCCTTGTCACACGCAAGTAGTGGAAAGAGCTGTAAAGCTGGTGACCGAATCGGCTCAAAATCTCTGTGGTTCAATCGCAAGAGAAGGATACATAAGAGCAAAAGTTGACTCACGTGTGAATATGCCAAAATTTAATACAAAAAAACAGTTTAATGTGGCAAAGAAGTAGAAACAAACCTTTTGCTGCTGTAACATTTTTTATCATTAAGGATACAGAAGTAAGAAATACAAAATTTGACATTACAAAATTTTTATTATTGTTATTATTATTATTTGTAATTAATAATTTTTTTCAATTCTAATGCTTATATATGTATTCAAAACCAAGTTTTGTAACATTATATGTACGAAAAATTCATAAAAAATAATTTATCAAAGTTTATAATTTCTCAATTTTTTCAAATTTTTTTACAAACTTTAAGCTCTTTGCGGTACCTCAAGATGTTGCAGTATTGCAACCAAATTTTGTTTAATTCTTTTTGAGCCTAAAAGGCAAGTTTTCCGCGCTATTACAAATTAAAAATCAAAAGCTGATTGTTTCGCAAAAGTGTTTGAAAAAATTGCAAAAAGTGTGTTTTTATGAAACTTTAACGTCCTTGCGGCACCTCAAGACATAATTCAATATTTTTCATATTTTAAATTTATCTTATTGACACCAAAAGGCAACTTTTGCGCGCTATTACAAATTGAAAATCAAAAGTTGATGTTTTTCGTTCCACCCTACTGTGCAGCACTGGAAGACAAACACTCTACCATCCCTACTGGAAGTCTATGATCTGCGAGATATTTATAATGTTGATGAAACTGGACTCTTTTACCACCTAATGCCTGGTTGAACTCTAAGCCTAAAAGGTGAAGCATGTCATGGTGGCAAACTCAGTAAAGAGCGCATCACAGTGGTCCTTTGTGCAAACTCTGATGGCACCCATAAATTGCAGCCAGTTGTCATTGGCAAGTATGCCAAACCAAGGTGCTTCAAAAGGGTCGTAACGCTGCCATGCAAGTATTACAACAAGAACGCATGGATGACCACAGTACTCTTCACCAAGTTTCTACAGTCTTTCGACGCACAAATGGGTGCAACGAACAGAAAAGTAATTCTGTTCATGGATATGTGCCCAGCTCTTCCATTAGACCAGTCACATCTGAGAAATGTGAAAGTACACTTCTTTACTCCTAACTGCACCAGCAAATTACAGCCCCTGGACTTGGGAATTATTCACAGTTTCAAGGCCAAGTATCTTAAAACACTAGTCAGGAAAGGTGTAGCATACATAGACAGGGGAGACAAGCTGAAGCTGAACATATTGCAAGCTATGCACATGCTGACAGCAGCTTAGAATTCTGTATCGACAGATACAATTGTGAACGGCTTCAATAAGGCTGGCTTTGGAGATTGAAGAGCAGATGAAGTAGACGTGCAGGAAAATGCTAATGAAGAGGACTGGCAATTGATCTGTGAGGATGATCCAGTTGACTTCGAACAGTATGTGACTTGCGATGACAATGTTGTCACTTATGAAGTTCAGGATGTGGATAGATGAACTCTTTTCCAGCAAGGTGCAGGGAGATGATGATGATGATGAGGAGGAGGAGGAGGAGGAGGAGGAGGAGGAAGAGGAAGAAGATGATGCTGATGAAACTTCAAAGCAAACGCCAACATTTGGGGATGCTGTGGCAAGTTTTGAAGTGGTGCGAAACTACCTTCTGTCTTTCGAGGTGGATGCAGCTACTGTTCAAGGCATAAATGAAGGAGAGAGGGACATCTTGAATGTCCAACAGCGGCATCCAAAAAAGCAGACAGCTCTTCTAGATTTTTTCAGAAAATAGAAAGTTATGTTTGCTATTAGATATTCTTTTTAAGCTAAGGGAAAAAACACAATTCCAAGGTTGCCTGTTGGGCCTAAGCCACCCTAAAATGGCTCTTTTCAGAGCCAACAGGGACCTAATGGGGAAGTGACGTGACTAATATAACCTCTCCTTCCCAAATCAACCTCTACTGTTATGTCACGGGTCCTGAGTGACGCTAAAGAGGCTCTAGTGATTGCATTTCAATTGCATTGAATACAATGACATTAATAGCGCAGCATAACATGCAGCACAACAGTGAGCTGCATTACTGGCGTTGAGCAGCAGCTTGCTAGATGAAAGGTTGCTGGTAGTTAGGTGACTAGGGGAAGGTAGGGGAAGCGGCCGTGGTCATAGCAACGCACAGGTGTGAGTGGAAGGGGATCCTGAACATGGCAAGTATTTGGTTTTCACCTTGAATGCCATTAAGTTTTTTACATTAGTTATTTGATTTCTTAAAAATAGCAAAACCCTTATTTAGTGTAAACACCCATTTAAGGTAAAAAATTTTGTACCCCCAGAAAAACGTTAAATGGGGGTTCTACTGTACCATATTTATTCAGCTATCCTCTCCTATAAGACCCCCTAATTTTTTAATCCATAATTTTCAAAAATATTAAAAATTTAGAAAATAATGTTTTAAATTTGGAGAAAAGTGGCAATGTTGGACATACTTTTGACAGAACATAGCGGTAAATTCTTTAGCTCCCTCCTTGGCCTTGAGCTTCCAGCTACGTGACACTTCCCCTCGCAGTTCCACCCTTAATGTTTTGCAGCAGTGTTTTTTGGGCACGTGGTCCAAGGCATGGAGTGATGAGTATTTAATTTTAAAGCAGACGACAAGTGGCGGGTGAAAATGACTGGTCAAAGAATTTGTTATTCTGTCTTTTGGAAATTAAGTGTAGTGGCGTTTGCAGAGCAAAATTGTGTGAGAGCTGTGGCTAGAAGGTTCGATGTATAACCAATATTGGTTTGTTACTGGCGCAGTTAACAAGCGTGCGGAATTAGAATTATTTTTTCCTCTTCAGGTAGATGTGGCAACAGTGTAGGCTGGAGTTCATTCAGAAGTGCATTCACGCATGTCAAACATGTTATGGCAGTTTTTTTTTTTATCTACCATAGTTATGATTGTTTATGTTATTAATCGGAATTGAATGTTCTAAAGTCTTTTGTTCACTGCATTTTTAATAAAGCAGTTCATTTTAGTGTATAACATACTTAGAGTGGCCACTTCCAAACTTTGAAAATGGAGGACATTTTTTGACTACTTTAAATATCGTGCATTGTTTTTTCCTTTCATTCTTTTTAACCTCTAAGCCCACCTCAAATTACTTCAGACAAAACAGCAGAAGTTTCAATATTTTTGAACCTAAGAGGAACTTACAGAATCTAATATAATATGTAAACTCGTTTTCTGTGTACATCCAATGCTACCTATATTAACAAGACAGTATTAAATTATATATTGTGAAATTCATATCCAAGGTGGCCTGGCTCAGCTTGCCATAGCGATCAAGGGGGGGAGAGGAATGAATGATGTGGACGAAACTCACTATGCGGGATTTTCTTTGGTCTAGGGAACTCGAATCTGAGATTGTTTTTCCCCGGGAATCGCACTTTAATTGTGAAATGCATATCAAAACCAGGATTTTTGCTTTTTTAATTATCAATCGTTTCATTTCGAATATGTATGCCCATACGGTAAAACAAGATTCATTCTGTTCGTTTAATTATTTATATTTATTGTGTAAAACAATACAATTAAGAACAAAATTATGTAATTCATGCAATTTATGTAAAAATGATAGAACTGTTAATAAATATTATGTTCTAATTATTTTTCTGTCAAATAAATTATTTAATTAAAACATCTAGCAGGCACCTGCTAGTTCTTAATAATTAGGCTACGAAGATCTGACAATGTGAATGTCATTTTTTTATTGCATTCTTTCCTAACAGTGTTCAGACTTGGTATGTAAGCCTACATGGCTGAGCATTTTGGTGATTTGTTGAAAATTTTGAGCTTTGTTTTAAGCAACTCTACCTGTGGGTGGTATTTATGGTTCAACATCAAAAAAGACAAATTAACGTCTGGCATGAGTTGATGGTGGACGGCAGACAATTAGCTCAAAATCCGGACTATCCAGCGCAATGCCAAGCATATGGACACCCTAAATATACTGGTTCTCTTATTTAATATTAACCACCTCCCAATCTGTTGGCCTATTGAAGACATTCTCACCTATAAGTCCTCCTCCCATTTTAAAACACCAAATTATGGAAAAAAGGGATCTTATAGATGAATAATTACAGTATTGATTGTCATATGTGAGACACAGTTGATAGGTAAATTAGTTGTGGCTGCTATATCGATATGTATGCTATTGATCATTAGCTGGTGCATCTTTTAATATGTGTATCCCCCCCCCCCACTAAAACTTTTTCCTAGCATAAGTGATGAACCCTAGTATTTTGTTATAAAAAGCGGGGGGAAAAGTGCATCTATTTTGCGGGTAAATACGGTAGTTCAGTTCTTTATTTATAAAGGTCGAAAGTGTAGTAACAGTATGCCATATTTTGACCTTCAGTTACTATTTACTAAAAATCTTTTAATGTTTTCCTTTTTTTAAATTGCTATGGGTGTGACAATTTTATAAACTTGTTAGTGCATTGCAAATTGATCAGATTAAATTTGTTATAATCTGATTTCTACTGTTGCTGAAATAATATACGGTACATTCTAAACAGAAAAAGGAATAATTTACCCAGTAATTCTACATATCTAGTTGCATTATGTAACAGTTGTTTATTGTAATGCCAAGGAGAAAATCTGAGCATTTCTAACATTGGCTTTCCTAACGGACATCACTGTCAGCATCTGTCATAATTATTTGTTGGATAAATCTGATTTTGGAAGTGATTTTTACAACAAAAAGTGTATGCAGTACATGATTCACTATAATAGTAATAGCCTTGTGGTTTGGACTCGCTTCATATTCGTGCTCTAGTAAATGTGCCCTTATATGAGGATTTACTCAACTTTACATGGAACTACTATTTTGGAGAATTGAGTGACTACAACTGCATCTGTGGAAGTGTTTGTGTGATGGAGTTTTCTTCCATTTGCCTGTGTTGAGCGTTATTAAAATTCACAAATTTGCAAACGATTGAGTTTGTTATTTTTTAAATTTTTTTTTTTTTTAATTATCTTAGTTACAATTGTTTCCCATTTGTACACTATTATATTTCTTTGTATTATATGCTGGCTGAATTTCATCTTCATCATCAGGTATTCCACCAACTTTACGAATGCAAGATATGCAGAAAAAACTTTACATCTAGAGGAATTAATATCCACTTAGCTCGTAGTCATAGCTCTTCACAGGAGTCTTTTACACACAATGGCAATGGCCTATGTAATAGGGAGACTGATGATGACAGCAATACCTCTATTTTAGTCACAGGTCAGACTGATATTACTGGAGGTAATGAAACATTGCATTGTCCGATATGTGATAGACTGTGTAAATCTAGCCTCGGTGTAAACATACACCTCGGAAAAGCTCATCCTGAAAACAGAAGAAATAAAATTGTGATGCAGTATTTTGCTCAATCAGAAATCCCTCCACATTTTACATGCCACTATAAGTTTAATGGAACCATTGAAGATAATGCACGTTTAATAGATCTATTGCAAAATACTTCACAGTCGGAAAATGCCATGGATAAAGGACGTACTCCTATGGTGGATTGGGAGGAGAGACTTTCTTAGATAATACTGGGTGATAATAATAATGACCTAGAAACACTTACTTCCGAAGTTATACAGTTTTTCGTCAGTCAACAGACTGAGTTACCTGGTCCCAAGCATCCCGCAGTCAAATATTATCAAACAAGAAAGCTGCAAAATAATGTTAAGTACGATTCTAAGGCATCCAGCAAACCAAAACGCAGATCTAAAAGACAAAGGGAGAAAAATCAGGAGCGTTATGATTATGAGATAGCTCAATACAACCATAATGAATAGAGGGAGAAAGTGTGATGACTCGGCCGTTCAGACAATGGTAGTATAGGGAGTGCGGCGTCCACCGGAACACTGCCAGCACTTTCGTTTGCGATTCAGCTTCTGAATGCGGCATCATGATAGTTTGGCACCTTATGATTAAACTCGCAATCTTTAATTAACCCTTGGTCCTATTTCTGTAAAATTTGTGCAAAAATAATCTACACACAATAGTCTTTCTGATGGTTAAAACAGAGCCTTAAAACAGCGGATATAAATGTTTTTATTTCTTTTTATAAACATCACCAATTACACAAAATTCATGGATGGTGAAGCGAAATTTGACTATGCGACAATTTTTTTCATATTTGTGTTCCGTAAAATCTTCAAGCGAGAAAGTTTTAGTGAAATATTTGAATTTTATTATAAACAAAGTACCACCTTTATATCTTGAATGGTTTACGAGTAACTGAGAGGTAATTACTCCGGGCGCTACAGCTGTCTGAATGATATGGGACGATCGTGAAATGTTGAGGGTGAAGCAAATTTGACTATGCGATAATTTCTTTTATTTTTGTGTCCAGAAAATGATTCAAGCGTTTGAGTTTTAGTGAAATATTTGAATCTTATTAAAGATTGAGTACCACCTTTATATCTATAATGGTTTACGAGTAATAGAGTGGTAATTACTCCAGGCGCTAAAGCAATCAGAATGGTGCTGAGGTATTAGCAGGCATCTTTTCTATAAAATACGAGGGTTGATCCAGAAATAAGGTTCCCATCAATTTTACAAATAGACAGCTTTGTTTATTCTTATAGAAATGTACATCGTTGGAAAGAAGACACTTTGCTCTATTTTTCGACATAATCACCATCTTTTTCTAGGCATTTTTGTAGACGGTGCTCCAATTTTTGTATCCCAATGCCGTAGAACTCCGCCGCCAACCCATTGAGGAAGAGTTTCACCCTGTCTTTGACTTCATTGTCGCTCCGGAAGCGTTGGCCACCCAAGTGTTCCTTTAACTTCGGGATCAAGTGATAATCGCTAGGCGCGAGGTCCGGACTTTACGGTGGGTGACAGTCCACCCAAAATTTGTCAAAAGGTCCTGGGTTTGACGGGAGACGTGAGGTCGGGCATTGTCATAAAGCAGCGTTACACCGCCTGTCAGTTGTCCTCGCCGGCGTTCCTGGATAGCTTGCACAATAAGTCTGAGTGGATTATTGTCCCAAGTTCCATGAAATCGATCAGCAGTATCTCCTTACGATCCCAAACACACTGGCCATGACTTTGCCAGCAGAAGGAGTTTGTTTGAACTTCTTTGCGACTGGTGACCCTGAGTGACGCCATTGTTTGGACTTTTCTTTCATTTCGGGAGTGAAATGAATCACCCACGTTTCGACCCCGGTAACAATGGAGTCCAACAATCCTTACGGAACGAATCTTGGTGGGAGCAACAATGAACACCTTCATCTCGGATGGCTGCTGAGCCAAGGCTGAGCGGCGCAGCAAAGCGCGGCCAGGCGGAATCGAGAGTGGGGGAACAGCCGTGCAAAGCGGTGTTGCCGGATTTCGCCTAGCACTTTCCCGTGTGGCTGGAGCTCTTTGGGAACCTTATTTCTGGATCAACCCTCGTACCAGCAATAACGTAAAAATATTTAAATAATTGATTAGTGGGCTCAATAATAAAACTGTATTAACTGACTACTTGTACTCATACTGCAAGTTTGACTCGCTGGGGAAAAGGAGTGAATCAAGCTTTTTCCTAACTTCGTAAATCTGCACTACTTTTATTTAGACATTTGTTGGATTATTTATTATATTTTCTGTTCATTTATGTTAGTAATTTTTATGTCTAATTATCATAGCAAATGCCTTATTAGTTTAATATCTTGTTACGCTTTTTTTCGTAATATTATTTAACAACATAAAACGTACATCAGTTATAGCGTGCGGGGAATTGCCGAGGGTTTAAGAGCAAATAGCGGGCTGTAGTTAAGGCAAGAGGATTTAATTTTTTTATGAAAAAATTAAGGAAAATGCTTTGAAATATTGTGTTATATATGTAGAATGCATTGCAAAAAAGATTTTGTGTATGAGTGTCCTTATGTCATATTGAGACACCAATTTTAAAGATCCTGCATCCCCTTTTTATAGTGCTGCTTATGAAATCTTCTCTGCCCTGCAATTCACAAACCATCCCCTAGTTTTTATATTATCTCTGTCACATAATTTGTATACAGATCTACACTTTTGACCGTGTTTCACCTAGGTGTCTTACCCCATATAGCCAGGAGAAAATGAATATTAATATAAATAACACTACGATTAATACAATACTAATACAAATTAATACTCTATAATATTCTACACGATGTAATATTGATATTAATTTATAAAAATATCCCTTGGCTGTTGTCTACCCTAATTGTACGGTGTTATTTGTATACAAATATACATTCTTTAAAAAAATTTCATCAAATTATACTAGCATAATCTCTGCCCTATTTTCTAGGCAACATAATATTTGATCAATAATTGATCCCTTAGCTGCTTTATACATACGGACCACAGATATCCAAGGCCACATGTTCACTGGGTTGCATAACTTCTGGCAGCTGTTGCAATTCCGTCCTCTTCCTATCTCGGTCAGTATGCTTCCCACAAACTTTAGTTCCTTACCCATCAGTTCACATCCTTCCTTCGGCCAGGCCACCAATACTTCATTGCTACATGTTTGTTAGTAAGATTCCGCCACACATGACCCACCAACACATGTGGTGGTATAAATAAGACCAAGCCGCGGCTCAAAACTCACTAATTCATAGCAGCTGCTTGGTTTGGTATAAATAAAACGCGGCTTCCTCAACCACCTGCCTAGCCGTTGCTCAACGACCTTGACAGCTCAGCCGCTGCTTAGGATTTGGTATAAATAAAACTAAGCCGCGGCTCTCTGTTGGTAGTAGCGGCTTGCTTTTTTCTGAGGTACCTCGTTTGCGGACTCAGCTTGCTCAAGTGAAGTTTTTAATCGTATTGGCGGGGTTCATGGGGGTGATTTTTTAACCAATATGAGTAATTTATAAGGAACGTATGGATTATGATGTGCACAGATGTAAAGAACCGGTTGTACAATAAAATTGTAAAACATGTGTAACTTAACTTTGTTACTTTTCTTTATTATTATAATAATAATAATCATGAAATAATACATCATTATAAGTCTAACACATTCTCATATTTTACTGTTATCAATATGAACTAAAATATTTCAAACGTGAATAATTCTTTTAACACTATTTCAAATTGTAATGCTGTAAACTAAATAACTTCAAATCTATTATGTAGCAAGTAGATTCAAAACGAACGTATTTTATGAATTAATTATGGAAAATAATTAAATATTAATAAAAGAACTACATATATATGTAGTTCTTTACTAATAGCAAAACATATTGAAATAAAAATGGAAACTCCATCCTCTTACAAAGCTGTTTAATGTGGGACAAAATAAGCTGATCTGAACAAATCTCACACCCTTAAAAGCTTATCCGGGTTTGTTTGTCTTGCTATCAATTTGAATATGCCCCCTCTTCAAACAAACATAAATACTTGGAGGGAATGAAAGAAACGGGGTAGAGCACCAGCTTTTAGACTCTTCAGTGGTACAGTCTGCACAAGAGCAAACTATTAAAACTGCTAAGATTATAAAATATCCTAATTATTTACCTAATAGGTACTAAGTATACTTGTGATTTTAGGACAATTGCCTACTCTGTTAAGTATTATTTAAAATGTTAAACTATAATACGTTTCTATGACGGTACAAGTAAGCAAAATATCGAAATGTGCTTATTAGTATAAAATGTTAACTTTTGTTTATTAAAATTAAGTAAAATTATATCTGTCTACTGTTTTAGTTAAATGCTTAATTCATTAATTTACAAGCCTAAACATAATTTTTAGTGCCCTAAAATCAAGGTTTTCTAATAAAACATGAATACTAGAGAATACTGTAGGATAAAAATCCCTCTGACACTGGGGCTTGAACCCAGGACCTTTTAATACTAGGCCTAGAGATGTAACAACTACGAGGACATGTTCTCACTCTCTTGTCTCTTTCCTTTCTCCCAAAGTAGCTTTTCTTTCTTTAAATTCAATACTTTTATACATTATATACTGAACTTTAAATTTTAAATCGGTCACAGACAGTCAAGTGGCATGTTTGTTTACTCAGCTGCCATGTGCCGGGCGGTATGGGATGCAGGTGTTCAAGCACTTGCTACCAGTAGCCTGAGCCGCGGCTTGCCAAGGAGTGGAAGATTTTATTTATTTGAAACAGCCAGCCGTTGCTATATTCTCAACCTTCTCATAAGCAACGGCTAGGTAGCAGTGGCTTTGTTTTATTTATACAACCAATGGTCATGGCACTCTAATAAGACCTGACTCCGGCAGGCTTTAGGTACTACGATGTCCAGTCTTCACTTAGTGTTTTTACAGCAGTCTGCAATCTGAACCCTTCCATTTCCAACATTGCTCATCCTTTTCTTGATCTTCATAAATTCTCTCCCTTGTAGCTAGTCCTAAAGGGCATAGTCGACGAGATAACACAACTAGGTTGCCATGCGCCTTGCCAGGCAGGTGGACTACCTCAAAATCATATTCTTACAACTGCAGGGCGCAGTACAATAGAGGGATGGAGACAGTGCAGTACGCTGTTCGGGATTGGGTGCTACTTGACAATCACCAACTGAAACCAGGTCTCATGAAAAAATTCTTCTCTAGATTCAAAGGCCAATTAATAGAAGTATTGCCACCCATGAGTTTAAAATCGAAATTTCTGCACAGAACCATAGTGGTACATAGTAATAGGGTGAAGAGGTACGAGACAAGAGAGGACTAAGACAAGGGCGTAGTACACCAGGAACAGGAAGAACCCCAAGGTAGGCTAAGGAAGAAGCCTAGGCAACCTGCATTAGAGTCGACCAGAAAGGAGGAGTGTTAGGAGCTGGTTCATTGGGATTCGGAGGAAGATTTACTCCTAAGTACGTGGCAGGGTCAGCTCAGGCGACCAAACGGACCGTACCAAACTTCAGTACCCATTCCATCATGAAAGCCCTGGCAATGGTTTCCACCCTTTGGTTACCATAACTAGATAACGACTAAAATGATTGATAATGGTAACTTATTTACACGCAACCCTATTCCCGAGTTTTCTCCCCAGACCCCCTACATCCTGCGATCCAGAACTCAGTCGATGAGGGAAGAACAACCTACTAGTTTGCAGAATAGGTATTTCCTGCGGTCACACCATGATAGCCGATGAAATTAAAAGAATGAAAGTGCGTAAGTTTAATCAGATTTAAAACATTTTTTTAAAGCAAAAACACTTTCCATTATTTGTGTGTGAAGGTGATGGCAAAAGTTTTGTTCATTGTTTTGCAAGTAGTGATAAGAGTAAGTTTATTCTATGTCAGCCTGTCACTGTGATGGAGAAAAGTACGTGTATGTTAAATTTTGGTATTATTGTGTGTTTTATCTATAAAGTTTACTGAGCAGTAAGAAGATAAGTTGCCTGAATCCATGGCGGCAAAGTGGTCTAGAAATCACCGGACGAAGCAATATTTCTGATTTGTATGGTTTAGTTTCCTGATGTTGGGGTGTATGCAGACGGAATTCAGAGTTTCAAAATATCTGGCTGGTGTCTTGTTTCTCTCCCAAGGTCAAGCATACCTTTCAAATCAGAGAGAAATTTTATTTTGTTATATAACATGAGTATGCCTAACATTTTATACAATGCTAGTTTGTTTAATAAGTATTTTGAAGAGATAGTACCTTGGGTACAGAGAGCGAGTAAGTTAGCCCTGATGGTTGAAACTTATAGTGGGGTTTCTCTGGCGGAAACGAATGGGACTGTGAGTCACTTGCTCCAGGCTAGTACCGAAATATCAATGAGAGCTTGCAAATCTTTTTGGTTTGGCACCAGGGCATATGAGCGCACGACCAGAAATTGCTCCCAGCGACCCTTTTTCCTTTTTAGAAGCAGATGAGGGGAATAATGTATTAACATCTAACAGCCAAAGAGGGTTAATTGTTATTTTTATGAAAGTAAGATCTGGAGGTATTTGTTTGAGGTAGTGATGAGGTAATGGTTAAGGAAGTGGATATTCTTTCAGACACGCTTCACAGTATTTAAATACTTTAGCTAAGCAAGTAATTTCTTAAGTGCAGATTGTATATTGTGAGGGACTTTTCTGTAAATACGCGAATTCAAAGTCTTCAGTGATTAACATTTAATTTACATAACAAAGTCTATATCTCATAACCACCTTCTGTGGCAATGACCTAGTTCCGTGATTACGAGAACAAACACCTGCACTCTCAACTTCAAGTGACATAAAGACACAAGGAATGCAATTGAACTTTCCAACAACATTACAGGGTGTTTCTAAATTTCTTCACCATAAGTAACTCTTACTAATTCCTCAAGTTTCTCTTCTATCGTGGAATACTTATTTTTATGGGTGCCATCCACAATTACTTCTAATTATATCATTATCAATCCACTGATTAATTATTATTATTATTATTATTATTATTATTATTATCTTATTATTTTCTTTTTCTTAATTACAACTTAATTCCTTTCACACAATTTATGCCTCTCAACTAGCTTTTAAACAGTGGAGAATTGGGTAGGTTCTACTGTCTTAATTTCAACAATACAATATAAAGAGAACAATTTTCAAAACAACCCGTTTTTATTATAAATCAATAGCCATCTTTTTACTTATTTTATTTTTTCAATTTTACTTACAACACATTTTAGTTGTTCCAACTTTACTTATTAAGCACTTTTCACTGTAATATCAACCATTAATACTATATATGTATGATATGCTCTTACCACACAAAATTTACACTTTCATTTATACTTTTCACATCTTTCTAAACAGCTGAAATTATCTTTTTTTGAACCTTTCTTTATCAACACAACAATGGAATTTGTTTCTAGTAAATATTTCTTACCAATTTTAATTAATTCCATTTTCTTTTCTTAATAATCTTTTACTCGGTAACCCTATGGTAGTCTATCCCTGTCTGTCCCATCTAAAGAAGAATGGTTTTTCTAAGATAGACAGAAAAGATATTGCAGAAGAATGAAAATGAAATTTAGGCCTATATCCAGGAATTTAACCACGGCAATAGACTCCGACACAGAGAGTTATGTCTAAGTTCTGAGTTACAGCGAACTTTACATATCCCCTGTAACCGGTGACACATGAAAGTACTAGAAAAATATAATATATAATTTTGTCAATTCATAGAGCAAGGTCCTTGACAAGTATATACCGGTAACTGCAAATGGGGCGGATAGTTGCCTTGACCTCGAAAAACTCTAGTAACTTCCTCAATAATTACACAATTTCTCTAGTTTGTCGTTCATAGGCCTACTACTAGCTTTTCATTTTACTCTTTTTTTTCGCTTCTGGAACCACGGGTTTTCACATAACCACAAGTATCCATATGCTAACAATTCTTTTTATTTTCATTTATAAATACTTTTCATAAGAATTCTTAGGTTTCTTTAATTTCTTTCTTTCTTCTCTTTCTTCACTTCTTTCATTTCTTAACCTTTGCTAACCTACAGCAACACACTTTTACATTTCATTTTACTTTGGTTCCAATTTACTGTGAATCTTTGCTCCACTTTAACTTTGATCATTTTATCTTCAACTTTACTTACTTACTTACTATACGGCGCTACAGCCCTGGGTGAGCCTTGGCCTCCCTTACTATCAGCCTCCATGCTTCTCTATTCATGATCTTCTCTCTCCATCCTTTCACATTCATACTTTTCAAGTCCTCGATTATACAGTCTATCCACCTCAATCTTGGTCTTCCTCTTTTCCTCACTGAGTAGAGTCTTGCTTTGAACATTTTTTGAGGTATTCTATATTCTTGCATCCTTTCCAAGTGGCCCCACCATTGCAGCCTTTGGGATTTTATGAATCACACTATATCTTCTCCCATAATTATTTCATTAATTTCATGGTTGCATCTAATCCTCCACATTCCATGATCAATTACTGGTCCGTAAATTCTTCTCATTATTTTACGTTCGAATTTCCTCAAATTTTCCTGGTCTGTTTTAGTCATAGTCCAGGTTTCTGCACCATATGTAATCACAGGTCTTACTAGTGTTTTATATATTAACATTTTCGATTTCCTGGTTAGTAGTTTACTCTTCATTAATTTTAAGTTTGCGAAATATGCTTTGTTCCCAGCTTGAATCTGATCCTTTATAGACGTGTCTATTCTGCCTTCATTATCTATTATATTTCCCAGGTATCTAAATTGGGACACCCCCTCAAAAACTTTCTGTCCAATTTCCAATGCCTGTGGATTTCTTTTTATTTGTGAAGGAGATATAACCATATATTTAGTTTTACCCATGTTCACTGTCAATCCCATTCCTTCTGCCTTACGTTCCAATTCTTCATATACTTCTATAATTTTTCTCTTAGTTCTGGCTACAATGACGATATCGTCAGCGTATGCAAAAATCTGACTCATCTTATTAAAGATTGTGCCTCTTTGATCAAGATCTTTAACCACATAGTGCAGAGCCAATATGAATAGCGTAGTCGATAAACCATCTCCTTGCTTCACTCCTCTATTAAACAGAAAGCTTTCACTAAGTTTGTTGTCAATTTTAACTTTGGCTGCCGTGTTCGTCATAGTCATCTTTATTAATCTGATTAACTTCTTAGGGATTTTCATTTGTCTCATGGCTTCGTAGAGTTTTCCCCTATTTACGCTGTCGAAGGCCTGTTTGAAATCTATAAACAGCATATGCAGGTCTAACCCATGTTCATAATGCTTCTCCACCATTTGTCTTATGGAGAATAATTGGTCAATTGTCCCCCTATTAGGTCTGAATCCACATTGGTATTCGCCAATTATAGTTTCGGTTACCTGTTTAAGTTTCATATTGATTACTGATGACAGTATTTTATATGCCACATTCAATAGAGTTATGCCTCTATAGTTACTGCATTCTAACCTATCCCCTTTTTTAAGAATGGGGTAGATTATCCCAGTATTCCAATTCTCAGGCATTTTCTCATCCTTCCAAATTGAGACAATTAAAGTATATAATAGTTGTTTTATTGACTCGCCTCCATACTTGAGCAGTTCTGCAGTAATGTTATCTTCTCCAGGCGCTCTATTGTTCTTAATTTTCTCCAATACATCTTCCATTTCATTCATCGTTGGTGTGTCAGTAACACTGGCACTGATATTGTTATTAACATTAACATTCTCCTCTTCCTCTCTGTCCATCAGTCTCTCTATCCTATCCTCATTGTTAAATACTGTATTCTCAGTTTCATTTAATAATTCCTTGAAGTATTCCGACCATCTGTCCATAACCTTTTGCTCTTCCCCTTCTATTTTCCCATCTTTACCTCTACATCCATTCACTCTAGGCTGAAAACCTCTTTTCATTCTGTCAACTGCTTTATAAAATTTCCTGCTTTCATTTTGCTTATTCAACTGCTCTATTCCTTCTATCTGATTTTTGATCCACGTTTTTTTCTTCCCCTTTATTAAGTTATTCGCTTTTCTTCTCAACTCTTGATATTTTTCGCAGTTTGCTCTAGTTTCTCTTTGTAACATTTTCCCTCTAGCTTCATTTTTTTCTTGTATAATATTGGCACATTCCTTATCGAGCCAATCTATATTTCTCAACGTTTCCTTTTTCCCCAATAGCTTCTATTGCTGCTTCTTTAACTGTCTTCTCTATTTTTTCCCATTGTTCCTCTACAGTATTATCTGTCGTATTATTTATATTCTCCAATTTCTCTTTTAACGTCTTTTGGTATTTCTTTATCTCTTCAGGATTTTTGTTTAACTTAGATGTTTCCCAGCATCTCCCTTTCATTTTTGGAAGTTTTTGTACATTAGATAATCTTTCTCTGACTTTTGTACGGACCAAAAAGTGATCAGAGTCACAGTTTGGGCCTCTCAAACTTCTTACATCCATTACTGATGAGGAGTGCCGTTTTGTTACCAGAATGTGATCAATCTGGTTTACTGACGTACTACCAGGAATTTTCCAGGTCCCTAAATGAATATTTTTGTGGGGGAACATTGTGCTTTTAATAAGCATCCTATTTCTAGCCGCAAACTGAACCACAAGATCGCCATTATCATTATTTCTATCATGCAGTGTAAATGGACCAGCCATATCTCTCTGATTTTCAAATTTGCCAATTTGGGCATTAAAATCTCCTAGTATGATAATCATATCATATCTACATACTCCCTCACAGATTACATCTAGTTTGTCATAAAATTCCTCTTTCTCTATTTCTCCCTTCTCTTCGGTTGGGGCGTGCGCTGATATTACTGTTATGTTCCTAAATCTTCCCTTCATTCTAAATTTACATATTCTATCATTAATGGGTTCATATTCCAACATACTTCTCCTAGTTTTCTTATTTATCAGAAAGCCAGTTCCCAGTTGTCCCGTTCTTTCTTTGGGCCCACTATATATCATTGTGTATTCAGGCTTATCTACTCTTCCTTCTCCTTGCCAACGAATTTCCTGTAAAGCCAGAATATCAATTTTATATTTGATCATTTCATCAGATATTTCCTTAATTTTCCAGGTTGCTTCATTGTCTTAACGTTCCAGGTTGCCATAATCAAGTCCTTATTTCGGTCCAGGTCGTCAACTTGTAAATCACCAATCCGAGGCTGATTGTTGAGTTTCTTAACTAGACAAATTTTACAGGATGGGGCAGTCACCCCCAAGCAAAACCCCCAACCTGGGGGACCAGGGTATCCCTTTTCGTCTGGCTCTTCCCTCAAGATCTGTCCGGCAAGGGAGGCCCTGCCAGTAGCTACGCTACCGCCAGCATAGCTCTTGAGATCGTCAGAGCACGCAAACCCCACTGCCACGATAAGGCAGAGATACCAATGGGGGGGATCTTCAACTTTAGTTTGAATAAATTCTTTTCTTAACTTTTTACTTTTTTTAGGTTAAAATACTAACCACAATCAATTTACTATTCAACTTACTATTCTTTGGGTGCAATATTTTTTTCTGATTTTTAACAATGGGAGTACATCACTTCCTCGGTCTCCCTTATACTTTTGCTTCGATAAGGCGCAAAGCATCGCTCACATAAATTAATAAATAGCCATCTCTAACTTGAAATTTGGATCTTACAACATTCTTTTGGGAGTATGACACTTACTCGATCTTCCAGTCCTTTGCTTATGATAGGGCGCCTAAGCTCGCCGACTATCTTAATTTACTACTTCAGTTAGTGAACATTTACGTCTCTGAATTCCTTTTATGAATTACATTTCGAAACTACATTTCACCCCCAATCAACTTTTTTTCTAATAACCCTTTACTTCTATTTTTTTCTATTCAGAGTTTTCTCTTTAACCTAACGTTCCTGCTAAGTTCACTCTCTTCATTCTGAACTTGAATTACATTACTGTACACTTTTCTTACTGTTTTCAAAGTTAATTAAATCCAATATTTCTTTTTCTCATTCCACGTATTACTCTACACTACAGATCTCTTTTTCTTTCTGTACAAATCCTACTCTCAATCTACTACTTCCTTGAACCGAATATGGTTTTCAATCCTTACAATGAAATAATTTACTACTTTAACTAATACAGATGGACACGTAGAAGAGACCAACACTTACTAGTCATCTCACCACCTTACGGCTAAGGCGCCGCAAATGCTCAGAAGAATCAGCATTTCTTCTTATCTCAAACCTAACTTCTATATGGATACAGCGCCATATTCGCTCAATTAAACAGGCCCACTGCCTCATTTAACCACAGGCTAACTGCCTCAAAAATTACATATTTCATCATAATTACCTAATCATAACTCTTATAGTTCAAAGTTATTAAGTTCAAGACATATATTACTCAACTGACAGTAGTCCAGCGATGTTTCCACCATCTTCATGCCGACCTCCTGCTGTCGTCCAATTTCTAATGGGTCTTGTGAATCTAAACAACAATTAGATTCTACCATATTCCTCTCGTATACATTTTGCTGACAAATGGCTCCCACGTAAGCCAACCAACATTTTCCGTAAACCAGCCACCGGCCATCTCTTCACAGCCATAGGTCGATATTCTTCTGGTTCAGCTGTCCATCCACGTTCCGTTTGTAGATGTCAGACAACTCAATCATCTCAGCTCCATCACCCGTCGACCCAAGTCTTCTCTTTCTCCCAACCTTCTTATTCAAGTTTTCAAAGCCAGCTCACTTCTCTTTTTCTCTCACTGCTATTCTTTATAAACTTTCATATTTCTGAAGTTTTGAACTGTTCAACTCGTTGAGTATGATAGCCCATTAACTTATTTTTCGACACTGCATAACTTTTCCACTGATCAACTTTTTGACTTAGTTACTGTCTGATGGTTCACTCTTTCCAATGAAATTCTAGATACAGTGTCCATTGACTATAATCGGTTATTTTTTGTAGACTGTCTATTCACAGCTCTTATAGCTTTCAGTGCAATACACACCAGCCCGGATGGGCTGTGCCCCCTCAGAGCAACGACCACCTCCTTGCTCTTGGTGTGTCTGTTACTCACTGTCAACTCAACTCAACTCAACTCAACTGCCTGACTCCTTGACTCGAACTCTCACACTTCCTCTGCAACCTTCATCCGTCTCTTTCTTTTAAATTTATAACCGTCGCGCATGCGCACTTGTTTCTTCTTGTTCATTTGAACAGTGCATATAGCGCTGCAACAACGCTCTCCTCTACTGGTACTCTTAACTACAGTGGAACCTCGTTAGCACGTTCCTCATTACTACGTTTTCCCGCATAGTACGTCGGTTTTTTGAAGTCCCGGTCCCAATCTTAATAATTACATGTTTAAATGTTTCTTTAACACGTTTTGGTTTAACACGTTTTAGATTTCACTATCACAAAAGACAGCACACAGAAACATAAATTCAAAATATACAGAAAACCCACAATGACAGACACACTGATACACAACAGCTCACCCAACACAACACAAACATACTGCATTCCGATCCATGCTCCACAGACTTGAAAACACACCACTATCCGCTGAAGACCACAAAGAAGAACTTAACACCATAAAACACTTAGCCATTACCAATGGCTACAACCACACAGTCATTGACAACCTACTACACAAAATCAGAACGAAGAAAAATGACCAAAACACAGAAAAGAAAAAAGACAAATACATCACACTCACATACTTCAACACACATACACAGAAAATCGCCCAATAATTCAGAAAACAAGGATACAAAATAGCATTCAGAACAAAGAACAAAACAATCAACAAAATACAACCCACAGACAACAAACAACACACAAACAAATACAATAACCCAGGAGTCTACAAACTAAAATGCAACGACTGCCCAAAATTCTACATAGGACAAACAGGCCGAAGTTTCA
Source organism: Ectobius pallidus (assembly GCA_964059195.1). Taxonomy (NCBI): domain Eukaryota; kingdom Metazoa; phylum Arthropoda; class Insecta; order Blattodea; family Ectobiidae; genus Ectobius; species Ectobius pallidus. The sequence continues at coordinate 161,361,075 of CAXKWD010000002.1, forward strand.
AAACACGATACACAGAACACATACGAGCTCTCAAACAAAACACAGACTCCGCCTATGCAAACCATATAATAACCACAGGACACGAATACGCAGACATCAATACAGACATGGAAATCCTACACATTAACCACAAAGGTCACACACTCAACACACTCGAACAATATGAAATATACAGACACACCACACAAGACAACACCAACATCCTAAACGAACAGTTACAATTCAAATCGCACGCGCTTTACGATACAGTTATCCAGAAATGTCTTCCCAACAACAACAACAACACCACGGAAGTCAGTTGCTGAAGATGGCCGCTCCATGCGGTTGAAAGCGCTCCAACAGGTAAAAATACCGCAATTTAATAGTGAGTACCAGTGATAAAGCTCTACGCTATACATAAATCATCAATTTGACATGTATGACTTCTCTTCAAATTGGTTAACTTAGTTGACTATATACTGGAATGGCATTTAGCCAAAATGACCACAATATCAAATAGGCAGTCAACAGTCACAAACACTAATAATGGTTGGTCATTTAACTTACAGAAAATATTTGCTGAATCAATTGTTTAATTCAAATAAATGTATACAAAAATAGAAATTAACTAAATTATTATAACTGACAATTAAACAGATTAAATTTGCAATATAAAAACAGCCTATTAAATCAATATCATGTATATAGGCCTATCTGGTGCAAGAAAATTGGTTAACTCATAACTCAGTGGTCATTAGCAAGAAGTGACCGCAATATCAAAATAGGCAGCCAACATTCACAAACATTAATAATGCCTGGTGATTTAACTTACAGAAATATTTGCTGTATCAATTGTTTAATTACCCCAAAGCTGGATTGATTTAGCCATTAACTAAATGACTATAATTGGCTATAATACAAATATAATCCACAGAAATATTGCCTAATAATTTAATTTGTCAAGTATATAGGCCTGTCTGATACTACCTACATTTACACTGAAATGGCCATTAGCCAAGGTGACCACAAACTATAAATTGGTTGTTAACTTAATCTACAGAAACATTCTTCATGTTAGTCTTTAGTAGCTTCTTTTCCACCAAATTAATTTCATCAGTTTACGACTAATCAAAAAACACTGCACATAATGATACTATGAAACGACACAGTACACCTGAATAACCTTACAGTCGAATACATTGCCTAATATGTATATCTGTGCTGCTTATCGTAGCATCGAGAATTATCCTTGAAAAAGATTCTAAGATTAGCCCTATGAAGAAGGCGATACACGAGAATCTGAAAATAGATTATTATGCACCATATTCAACCATACAAAAACTAGAAAATCTGAATCAGAGAAAGCCGTAATATAAGGAGAGCAGCCAATAACGAATTATCTACAAGAATTTCTAGACAGTCTGACACCGCCATTTTACCATGTTCGTGTATGCTAACTTACTACTTCATGGATGCATTTTCAATGATTAAGAGAAACCTATACTTAACTCAAAGCCCTTCTGTCTGATGGACACAAAGGAACTTTACCTAACATAATAATATATTAAGACTCACACAATAATCAGCCATTACCCACAATTCGATGAGAAGTTTCCCCAGGCAAAACTCAGCACTTGACTTCCACACAGACACTGACTCCCGCGAGAGATCTGCCCAGAAAACCTCACGCGAAAAACACTCTGCACAGACGCGAGGAAAATTTCCAGAGCTCTATTCACAGACAAACGAAATCGGAGGACGGGAAAATGTGACGTCTGACATCACAGCGCCCAAGTTCAAACATTTCTTGTTTATAACTGGTCACAATTTTGCAACGTGACAATATGAGAGAGTAGATTGAACTGTATGTAAGGATACATCTGTTTAGCCTGAGTGTATCATTGCAAACATGAAGAGCAGAAGCTTAGATAATAATTCTCTGTCTTTTCTAAGCTCTTGCAATGTGTCAGATAGTGTTGTATCACGACGAGGCAGTTTTTGATAACATCACTTGTACTCAGTAACGTGTTGTGGTATTATGATACATTTACATTCATTTAGTGAATCAGAGCCCTGGTTATGTTTACGAGTTGAAGTACCAATGCGGTCAGATTTAAATATTTACTGCTTGATGTGGTGAATTATGCAAACTGTTCTTTCTCGTGTGTGATTTCTTCTTTTTATTCATGTAATTGTTTCAGTTGTTGTAGGATGGTAATGGACCCTTTCACAATACCGTAATTATTTTGTTTTTATTTAGGGTGTGTTATATTCATGTGTATGTTCGAGTTTTGTCTCCTGACAGCCACAGTAAATTTTGTTTCTTTTGCTTGTTGTATTTTTCTTTTCCTTTTGCCAGTGCTTATTGCTCGAGGGCGAGCAACGCTTTCCCTGTGAGAGGGGGCTGTTGTGGCGGAATATCCTATGGACAAAGTCCAGGGTCGGTTTAGCCCTGCGTGCAGGGTGGTATTGCTGATGTATAAGTTCTTTTTAATATCTAGTGGCCGCTATGCACGTGTGTGCTGGCTAGTCTCTGCAAGGAATGAGATGGGTATGGACATTTTCCTGTAACATGCATAAAGATCCCTGAGGGGATGCTCAGGGGATGAACGGAACAGAAGGGATAGTAATGATAGCAAATAGAGGGTTATAGTGTTAGCGTTATGTACAAAATGTAAATAAAAGGAATAATGGGGGAACCGAGTGATTATCATTATGCATAGAGAATCCCAGCACCGTCCTACCTTCAATCCTGCAGGGGAATTTGTACAACATTAAGGGAAGTAACTGCAAGTGACTGCAACTCAGAAGACCCAGTTGGGCATTCCACTCTCCAACAGCTGATGTACACTGCACAACTTTACAAAATTAGTATCATAAGTAATGGATAAAATAACACGCTAAAAAATTATTCATTTTGGTAAAATTTAGTGAAATGGAATCTCTCATAATAAACATATGTTTTAACACACTTTTCAATATTATTATTGTATTACCAAGAAAAAGGTTTGAGGAGCAGAAAATCTGAGCTAATGTTTAGGAGAAACCACCTGGAAACTTGTTTTAGGTAGTACTGTATAACAATAACAGTGAAGTTGTAACAGTGTTAGAATGTCTTTATTCTGATCCTTTCATAGCCAAAATTTTGAATCATAGACATCTTTTGGAATATACACAGTGTTCAATGGCATCTTTATTACTAGACTTTTGCTCCCACTGGTGCAACAAACACAACAGCCAAGCCATCCCCTTCAATATAAAGGAAAGAAAGAAACAAAAAAAAAAGAAGAAAGGAAAAAAAGAACCACTGAAGTTCCCATAGCTGGCAATAAGACGGGTAATTAATAATGACATTCAACATGGCCTACACCCCAAATCATTTCTATAATTCAGTGTTATAGTAGTTTCGATTTGCTTCTCACTTGCTGTGTTCTGTTTTAATAATAATAATAATAACAATAATAATAATAATAATAATAATATTTATTGTCAAGCATAAATTTACATGCATTAGTACTCACATCCCTAATGTAACATAGGCTATTTACAGGGATGTTTGTACGTCTGGGGGGGGGGGGAAACACCAAACAACAGAAAACAGTACAATACAAAACAAGTAAAACAGAACAAAATTTCACAATTAACTAGTAACTTAACTAATACACATTTTAGGCATTCTTGATGGAACCCTCCAATTTTGTTTTAACTCTGAAAAGGTATTTTCCTATTTGCCTGAGGATTTCAGCATTATGTGTATTAATTATTTTAATATAATCAATATATTCTTAATTATTAATACTAAAATATTATTCAAGGAACTGTTTTCTGAACTTGCTGGTTGCATTCAATCAAAATAATTATGTTGGGTATCCTCCCTCAGATTACATAAATAACAGTTGTTCTGTTTAAAAAACAGGTAGAATTATCAAGTCTTTACTTCTTGTACAGTGGAAATTTTCTTCCTGTTCATTCTACGAAGTCTGTAAACAATATTAATTAGTATAGGAATTATATGTTCATTGTCACTCCATGTTGGTTTATTAAAAACAAAAAAAAAGCCATAGCAGTAATTTAATGTCCCCAATATCTTGTTGTTTCAGCTGGTTATAACAATTTGGAAGTGGCAGAATTCCTTCTGGATCATGGAGCAGACGTTAATGCTCAGGACAAGGGTGGTTTAATCCCCCTCCACAATGCTTCCTCATATGGCCACCTGGATATAGCAGCTTTGTTGATCAAGTTCAATACTGTAGTAAATGCCACAGATAAATGGGGCTTCACACCATTGCATGAAGCTGCACAAAAAGGACGTACACAGCTTTGTGCTTTGTTGGTAAGAATTATATTCATTTGTTGCTAAAAATGTAGCACAATATATCTAAATGTAACTTGAAACTTGAAAACTACATTGAAGACTGGTGAACCATCATAGATTGCATCAATTAATTGCCCTAACTTAGTTTTCTGAGCATCATCGATGAGCTCCTTGAAGTTGTAATATGGATTTTCAAGTAGCCAGGAACTCATTCTCTTAGTAAATGTCCAAGTCAGGAACTGTTCACCTTGTAGTGAGCATGAAACACTTCAGAGAATTGAATCACATGTCCAGTGGCGGCTCGTGACATTTAAAACTTATGTGCTACAATAATAGCAGCGACAACAATATTTATTATTATAATAATAATAACAACAACAACAGAATGAATACACAACAAATTCCTCATGTCAATGATATCCTTTTATTTTTGCCAAACATCTGAAGGCGTATAAATATGCAATCATGTCTTGTCTTCAGTTCCCAACAACATATTCAGTTCAATGCAAATTTGGTATTTTAAAATAATGTGATGGTTAATTGGTTGTTACTCTGGTACCGGTCAATCGACGTGTTAAAAAATCAATAAGGTTTTTCCTATGGAGTTTATAAGTTTCAGGAAAATCTTACAAAGCGTATTAGAGTTATCGTGCATACAGTCACACGGACGATTTTCCCATTCACTGTTTTTGAAAAGAAGGCAAGGGAAACAGAAGAGATTGCGGTATTTATGATATTACAGCCACAAATCCAGTTATAAATGCCATAAACTTTCCTACTAAACTACCTTATGTATTCCCGACAGTAGCCTCCTTTCGCTTTTTGTGTTAAGTATAATTCCGGGGCTGGTTTACCGGTACCTATTTGCTTAATTTGTACTTTATATTCAAAAGATATAGCAGAAGTTTTTAACAAACTATCAACTGAATTTATGTTCCAGCACTGACACTGACCTCGGAGAAGGGAAAATTTAACACAACACACGAACAAAGTAACAAACAGAAGCCACTATTACAGGAATTTAAAACATAACTAGCGTCGCCAACACATTGATTGTAGTTCCCGTAGCAGTCTGCAATGGAATGCAGCTTAATTTCATATTATCAAAGTTAACATATATTTCTAATTTTATTAACTAGACAAATTGAAAGCAACTATTATACACCATGTTTCCAAAACAAAAATTAATGTTTCGTAATTATATTATATATTTTTTAATATATAAAGTTTTAGGTACCAAATACGTAGGTTGGCTATTCTGATCTGGGCTCGTCTAGTGGAGAGCACAGAACAGAGCAGTTTGTCGAGATTTTTGGTGCATGCGGGGAAGCGGAAATGTGGTTAACGCACGCTCATTGCTCTCCTTTTCAAAGCGATCCGGTGCTGAGCACATCTTGCACTCATTGGTGGGTGAATGATGACGCGTGACGAGGCGGAAGATTCGAACGTTCTAACAATTCACAACGGAATTATAAGTAGCTATTATATTAAAATATATCTTTTGTGATTTTTTTTAAAACATTTTATTTTCCCCTTATTTTTTTGTGTGCTGTAGCACGTGAGCACATACGCCCCTGCACATGTCTGTAAACCATGTTTCACATATACATGGCGATTATCCAGACGATGCATTGTACATGCTACAATTTCCTTATTTGAACATTTTATACACAACCAGTTTCATCCAGCCATTCTCGTATTGTATTGCCAACAGGGATAGTAGATACTGAGGGTGATGAATAAAAACAAAGCAATTGCTAAGAAAAATTGATTTCTAGCAAAAGCAAAAGCTTACTAGGAATTGCTAGGAGCAAAAGCAAATGCTGGACCAATATATGAATAAAAATAACAGGCTTTTCCTAGCTTCGTCTAGGAAGTTCCAGCAATTGCTAGCTTCTTTTCCCTCCTTCTCTGTCGGCGTCTTTAAAACTGGTGGCAATTGTTAACAATGTTGTTTGGGTTTTATTTACTTGTACTCGTAGCTTGCTGAAGAGAGGAACATGATTATTCAATCATGGATAGCGAATGTAGTGGGTCAGGCGATGGAAGGGAAATAGATAGTAATAATAAAATTTGTATGATGTTAGAGGACAACAAGGTTCTATTCAGTAAATCTCAGCTTCCCAGCGTGAAAAGAGAAAAAGAAATCGCAATAGGAAAAATTTTGAAAATGTATGAAGCGGAATTTGGAGAAGTTCACAGTGCCAAACAAATATTCAAGAAATTAAGTAATATGAAAGTGTAAGTTAAACGGATGTTTGATGTGAATGCTATGGGAAACCAAAAAATGTACCGGTATATAAAGCTTGGGAGAAGATGCTCCTGGACCTTGTAGACACACAAAATAATCCCACATTAAATAAAATTTCATGTAAGTGACAAATTACCGTATTTCATCGCGTAATCGTCGCCACCGCATAATCGTCGCACCTTGATTTTTCAGTCCAAAATTGGTGTATAAAAATCTCATCGCATAATCGTCGCAGGGATATTTTGACATTATTCTCTCTTTCACGATGATTCAGAAATTTATAACTGACACGCCGCCACTGCAATCTAGAGCACCGTTATCCTCCACCCGATGCATTCAAGGTTAAGGAATGTGCTGACCGGTGACCGCTAGCTTGACACAATAGCAAGGGGTAGGGGTGGCAATTCACGAGAAATTGCTGTAACACCATTTGGGTCAGTTTCAGTACACTACACTTGTAGAAAAAGGGAAGAAATAGGAATTATACTGTGAGTTTTCATTTGAAAGTAATAGCATTTGCGGAAGAAAATGGAAACCAGGGAGTTTTCAGTGAACGAGATTGGCACAAAATAAAATAGTAATCAGCAGCGCACATCATTAGGACTCATTAATTCATGTGTCATTTAAAGTTGCAATCACATCTCCCATGAAAAAATCATTGTACAGAGCGTCAAGAAGACAGGGATTTCCAACAGACGGCACGAGGTGCGGATGGCGGGGTTCTGATGCAACTGTAGGGAAGACGCGCGATACCGGCTCTGCCGTGAATCATTGGACAAAGAATAATAATAATAAAAACATGTTGTGGAAGTATGTAGTTAGTATTACAAGACATCGCGTCGAATAAATTTTCACAATCGTAATATTTACAGGTAAACACAATAACACAAAGTAATTGTAACTTTATTTCGGATTGATCGTCTTTCCGCGAATTGATATGATTGACGTAATTTCATTGCACATTCAGTTTAATAACTCTGCAACTGTAAATAGTAAAGTGCTCTGGTAGTTTAATACTACTTTTTTTCTTTCGTTGTAAGGTATATATACTGTAGGCCTATACATGTTAGTTCCAGCCTTTCCTCGCGTAATGGTCGCACTGTGTTTTCACACGGGAAAAAAATGGCCTAAAAAATGCGACGATTATGCGGTGAAATACGGTATGTAACTTTAATTAACTGTTTGCAATTACTGTATATTTAATTATACTGCACTTATTTATTATAGTTTTATTACACTAAACACTTGTGAAAATGATATCACAACAGAAAACAGCCTTATGTACAGAAATTTAATTTAAACTTTTGTAATATTGTTTTTCAATTACCAAGATATCCTGGGTCAGACACATGCCTCAGAAATATTCTCATTCGGTCCTTGGAAGAAATTGCACCACCATGCTTCTCTCGTGATTCACCTAGGAAGTGATTACCAAGCCACTCCACATTTACTTCACTAAACCTATACAGTTTCCTATAATCATTTTCACCACTATTTCTACGAACATTATATACTTTTCGCTTCCAAATATTCCTAAAAGCAGACATGTTCGTAAAAATAAACTCTTCTGGACTGATCTCAAGGCACCTACTGACCTGCCTTAGAAAATATTAAGCAATTGCTGCTAATGGATAGCAATTGCTAAACTTTATTCATAAAATGTTAAGGAATTGCTAGAGAGTTCTAGGCTTTTATTGGAGTTCACAGCAATTGCTATAAGTTTTATTCATAAAATTATAAGGAATTGCTTGAAAAATGTCAGAAAAAGCAATTGCTTATTTTTATTCATTACCCTCAATGTACTAGATCATCATGATACTGTACAGGAGGAATCAGAATTGCAAGGATTCACCTGATAAACGTGAAAAGGAAAGACTTTTCGGCATTTTTTGTGCTGTTTGCAAAGCTGAGAGATAACGACAAGAAAATTTTTCAATTATTTTAGGATAACAGTATCTACTTTTGATGAACTGCACAAACTCTAAAGTATTATCTTCGGTGCTTAGACTCATTCAAGCTGTATTTCTTCTTTCTTCTAACAAACTAATTATAACTCCATGGCACTACTTCTCATTTTGATATGGGGCTACCGTCTGTCTGCTGCATCATCTATCTCTGCCCTTCGATATAGGCAGATGGCAGGATTTGGAGCAAAGGACAACTGACATCTGGGCTGTTAGTAGTCTCATTGACTAGACCTGGTGTTTCTTTATCAAGTGCACCTCAGATGTCCTCATGAGAGTATGTGCACCCTATACCAAACCTCCATACCTCGTAAAAATCCAGTGATATACCAGAGATCAAACTGCACTTGAATATAGGCAGTGCTAACAAGTATGTCACATTGGCAGTATTTTTTGTCTTTAGCTCTTCAAAATCACATTTTCCACAAAACTTCCCCCAAGCCCCTTTAGTTTAATTTCTTCTGTCTTTAAACAGAACACTTGTTTTATCTCAAAGTATTAATTAAATAAGATTGTCAGTGTCAACATTTGCCATATTTTCTGAATATTTACTGAGTAACATTGGGAGATAAAGCATGACACTAGCCATTAAACACAGCACATGTGAAGGAAGCAATTCAAATGTTCATCTCACTGCCACATGTTGCACCATTAAGACTGTCACTGTGCTGGGTTTTGTAGTAAGAAAGCACTGCGACACAATAGCAGGTTGCCACATCAGTGCATGTGAAAATTCTTGAATAATGAATTTGTTGGATGCCCACTGAAGTGTTAAAAGGTTAGTAGTTTTTGGCAGTTCTTTTGAATGAATATTGCAGTTTTTGGCAGTTCTTTTAAATGAATATTTTCTGGTTTGGCAGTTCTCGAAGAAAATATTCATTCGAACGAATGACCAAAAACTGTTAACTTTGACACCTCAGTGGGCATCCAGGGAATTTTGATCAACAAGTTCTCCCCCAGATGGCCAGTCATAATCAGCTGATGATATTGGAAATACCTGTTCAAACAATTGTTCTGGGTAAAAATACCTAATAGTGAAGTTAGTGTGTATATTTCCATGCTCAATCTTGCCACATACTCATGTATAACCTTCATTCTTTATTCGTGTGAAACAGGTCAATCATTGCTTCTCTCTGCTTCACAAATCTGAATGATTTGGTCATTGGTTTTGTGTTGTAATTATTTTGAAGTTTTGTGAGGGCCACTGCATTCTTTGAGTGAGTTCATGGATGATTGCATAACACAGGGGTAAAATAAATCAAATATTAGAAGAGATGGTAATATTTAACAAAACAAGGGAATTTTAGTTATATTTAAAAATTTCTAACTAAAAAACTAATAAAATCTCAGTGATGAAATTTTAACCACTTATTACAACACAAAATAATAATTTCTGAAAATTTTGCATTTTAAAGTGTGGCCCTTCTGAGATATTTCAGATTGAAGATACCTGATTTTAGAAAAAAATCACAATATATTTTGAAGACCTATTAAAAAGGATGTAACTCTCAGGCCTGAAACTTTTTAGGGAAGTAGTATACTATAAACCAGTGGTGTAGTGTAAGGGGTAGACTTTGAGACTGTGGAAATAGTGGATTCATAAATAAATAAATAAAGGCAGCATCAACCAAGCCATTAATCATTGTAAACTCATTAGCCGTGTCATCAAAATATTTTTTGCCACTGCATTTCCCAATCCCAATGCATAAAGCATCAACTTGTGGTGCCGTGTGCTTAGGCAGCATCAAAATCTCACGGTGCAGTAGTCAAGACAAGTTGAGACTGAGCGATGGTTCAGCCAGTCGAGTCTCATCAAGTGCGAGTTGTATGACTTCTCCCACTAAACGTTAACCTACTCGTTGCGAAGACATGCCAGTTTGTTCGCAAGAGCGGCATAAAGTCACCACCAAAGAGACTGGAGAGATTTTTGAGAACGCTAGTCTCTTCAGGTACCTGCTCACTTGAAGAACGCCTGAATATAAAGCCGGACAGTAGATTGATTAAAGGGATGGGCACAGTAACATAAACATTACATTCTTCAGTCATTGGACTGAGTGCTAGTTTATCTTAAAATTGTGATTGTTTCCATGTTGCATGTTTCAATCTAATAGGTATGGATAAGACCGTTTTTGACTCGTATGAACCAAAGTGTAAAAGCTAACTTCTAAGCTTGATTTAGGCGTTTTTATAAAATTGAAACTTATACTTTATTTTTTAATCTATGTAACTTAGCTTAAAGTCCAAATCCACTAAAATTCGATAATAATTAATAATGATTGTGGTACTAATACTAATACTGAGCCATTTCATAAAACATGGGAATTTTTCCCTCAAAAAGATATGTTATAAAATTAGTGTAATTGGGAAGTCAAATAAAAGTCTAAAACCTGAATATTCAGGAATTATGTGTATTTGAAGTTGTTTCATGTGTAAAATTTGTCAATTTCTTATTTATTGCATGGTAGTTAATTTTTTTGGCATTTATATCATGATTTTAACACTTACCAAAACTTAATAGTCAAGAGTAATCAGCTATGTCCTGTTTGATTTGAGAAAATATACATCTCAAGGTACAATTTGGTATAAGATTGATTTTGAAAACTATGTTTGGTTAATTACTATGTAAAGTACCAAAAAGTGACTTTTTGTCCCACCCATAATGGTGATAGTTTATTTAAATATTATTGTAAGAGTTAAATAAATAATGTTCTGACAATCTTCAAACAGTTTATAATTTTTATTTAATTCCTCATACCTTCATTAATAATAACATTAAGACTCTAACATTAAAAGCAGAACAGCAAATGCAGCAAATGAACTGTTTTTGTGCATCATTAAAATCATTGTCCAAATTATGTCCCACCTGTAATAGATTTTGAAAAACATATTTTAAATAGTACTTTCCATATAGCATGAAGGAGAAAGAATGGTAGATTTTACAGAAGATGCAGAAACAGTTCTAATTCATTATTTATGACATGTAATGAACCAAAATAGTTGTAATATGCTAGAATGTCCCACCCGTAATTATGAAATGGCTGTACTACTACTAGCCGACTAGTAGTTATAGTAATAGTAGTACTAATAATAATATACTTATATAGGTATATACGAAATCAAATCTATGTGAATAATATTAACATTACTTTATTATTTCAAACACTAATACAATGGGAATTCGTGTATCATTTGAACAGTTATAAATTCATATTTTAAAATCCAGTTTACCCAGAACCCTATGTCAAGCTACGCCACTGCTATAAACACTATATCCAGGAAAAAAAATTGAATTTGAGTCTTATTTTTATCTTTAACATTTTTTAATTTTAAAAGAAAAGGTTTTTATTTGAAAACATTGACATTTACCTATTTTTTCTCTTTAATTACAATTGAGGAGCTTGTTTCCAAAAGGTACCAAATCCAAAAAATTCGAAAAATGCGTTACAGGTGGCAACACATTCTTCACTAGCCACACAATCATAGTTAGTGGTTAAAATTGCCAAAAATTACCAAATCCCATTGCTAGAGGGCCTGAAAGATTGAGTTTTGTAGCAAAAAGTACCACATCCCTCCACAGTTTCGTGACAAAAAGTACCAAATCCTTTCTCACGTTCCATTGGTGAAATATCATGGTCGAACAATTACGTCATAGAGCGTTCTTGCTTCTCATTGGCTAAGTGACGTCACATGCCTGTAGTTTGTTGTAAAAAAAACTTGTCCACAGACATAGAGCTAAAGCTTTCTTTCAGAACATGAACCAGTGTCTACCAGATGCAATAACTATAAATTTTGATCTTATGCAAAAACTAAAAAACTCAGATAGGACAGACCTACTATGCAAGACAAGTTTGGTATTATATATTGGCTGTAGTCATTCACAAGCAGGACAAAAAAAATTATCCTCAGATTACCCACTTCTATAGATGGCTTGAATGTGAAGGTGGTAGAGGACCTACGGAAATCAGTTCTTATGTATGGCATGCATTTAACACCTTTCTGAAACCATACTGTGTTGCAAACAGTATCAAAGTCATTAAAGTGTTTTGCAACAGTTGTGCCTCAAAGAATAAAAACTACTGTATATTATTCATGTTCTATGTAATTGCCTCCCAGTATGACTTTCAAATTGAGTGGTTTTTCGCTGTACATGGCCACTCTTACATGCCTGCTGACAGGTCCTTTGGCATTGTGGAGAAAAAGTTAAGGAAAATAAAAACCATCTTATTACCTGAGCAATATGATGAAGTTTTTGCAACTGTAGGATCAGTTCATATTCTGTCCTGATTTTAAATGGGTGAACTGGCAAGAGATATCAAATCATTCTGTGCCAACAACTTGTGTGTGGAAGAAAATGATAGTGAAAATGTTCTGTTCTTTATGATGAGCAGGAGCTTTATTGTTCATATGAAGCTAAGACAAGCTCTAGAAACTCGATTCTCTTAGTTTTCTATTGTTGTTTTTAAAATCAAGTATGGTCAAGTAATTTTTGTTTGTTTTGCTCTTGTTTTTTATACGGTAATAGGTGTATCACAGTAAGTTATAATATACTATAATTAGCTGCAATTAAAGATATTTAAGTAGGCCTAATCCAATAAATTTTAGTTTCAGTTTAATCTGTTTTAATGAATTTCTAAAATTGATTTTTTCATGCCAATAAGTACCAAATCCCAAATTGCTTGCAAAAAGTACCAAATCCAAGTTTGTTTTGTTGATAAACAGCAAAATAATGAATGAATATCTTAGTTTCTTATGTAAATATGATTCTTAGGTCTACCTGCACATGTTGTGAATGAATTATCGATATCAGTATAATTTATCAACTGTATAACGTTTTTTTCATTTCCTGTAAAATTTGTTGAGATGGATTTGGTACCTTTTGGAAACAAGCTCCACAATTAAGTTGGCCTATATATGGGTGATTTTCAAATAGTTTGGCCTTTTCAGAGTCAATTTTGGCAATAGCTAAATATTGGACATTTTGACTCCAAAATTTGTAGTTATAGGGCGGAATTCTGGAATCTTCCTTTCAAGCTCCTTCACTTAAAATGGGCCTTCAATCCTCCTTACATAGCCATTCGTGCTCTGGAACCTTCCTCCTTGTTTCGCTTTAGGAAGGATGGCTCCTTAAAGGTGAAAGGGGGCCTGAGATGTCCCTTAAGAAGCACCTTTTCTTATTCTCGAACCTCCCTGTTAGTTTAAAGGAAGAAGTAAGAGAGTTTCCTTATCTTAAATACTGAAGGAAGCCGAGTGGTCGCCTTTTTCCATCCTCTATAGTTTTCAGACGTCAGTTTTCTCACTTCTGTGATATTAGATGGTGAATTTATTGAGTTTATGCAACTTATATCAAATTTCAGATTGTACTACAGCAACATAGGTTAACGATAATGCTACGAAATAATTATTATATTATCTAGAAGTATTAAATAAAAATATGACTACATAGATACGACACAAACAAATTAAACTCATTATTATGGCCAAAAAAACCGTGAATTTCAAAATAACAGTCCATTGTGAGCAGACTATCTATTAAATAAGCTCCATAAATAACAATTTTTGGAAAAGAATAGCGTACTGTATGTACGGTAGTTCATTATTGTCTATTTATTTAAAAAATTAAGATTGGATATAGTACAGAGTGGGCCAAAAGTCGCGATCGGTTATTTTGTATGTTAGTTTATGCAATAATAAAATGCCACAATTGACGTAAAATCTTTATTTATTGAAGTAGCAGGTATTAAGGGATGGAAATATGGTAAAATAAAGTTCCCTGGGCCTGTCAGCGTCATTGTTAAATGTCAAAAGTTTCGGTATGTGCACCATCGTTTTCCGCGCACAGTTGAATGCGCCGCCATGTCCTTCTGCTTGCTCGCCTCAGCATTTCGGGAGTGATCGTTCTGAAGATACGGATGATCTCTCTCTTCAGTTGTTCAACAGAATCCATCCGAATCATTCCAAGATTTTCTTTTAAGTAGGACCACAGCCAGTTGTCGCACGTTGTGAGGTCGGGGCTTCTTGGAGGCCAAATGAGAGGTCCACCTCGTCCAATCCACATAGGAAAGCTGGTACTTAACCATTCCCGAACTGGAGTCCAGAAATGCCCTGGGGCTCCATCTTGTTGAAGAACAACGGTGTTAAGAATACCAACTCTGTCAAGTTCCGGAACCAGCCATTGAGACAGCATTTCGAGGTACGATTCGCCAGACACAGATGTGTCAAAAAAATATGGCCCGATGATAATTTCACTGGTAACTCCGGCCCACATCATGACATGAGGGGGATGTTGTTGAATTTCTTCAAAGAAATGTGGGTTATGTTTGGCCCACAAATAAACATTACGCGAACGAGAGCTGAGATACACAGCGCATTCGTCAGTCATCAAGACATTACGACGAACCGCTAAGGTGGGAAAAGCAGAAAGTAAATCTTCACATGCGACACGTCGCGTTTCCATATCCCGGTCACTTAATTCATTTATGGTGGTGGGCTTGTATGCATGATAACCTTCGTTTTTCATCCAGCGGCGCAACGAAGTACTTGGGATCTGCATTTCTGCCGATCGCTTCCTTGTTGATTTCATCGGTGAACGCTCCAATGATTCACTCAGACGATTACCGACATCAACGCCACAATATTTTTTAGGTCTTCCGCTGCGTTTTGCATCCAATACAGATCCTGTTGAGAAAGTCTTGTTTTCCAGTTTCCGAAGATTGGCTTCAGTGGGAGCTGCTTTACTGAAACGACAAAAGAAGTTCTCTCTGATTTCTTCGTACGTTTCGCCAGTTTGTTCTTTTTCATGAACCCACACACTAACAATGAGACGTTCCTCAATCGTATATTTGCTTGTATCCGCCATTGCTTACAACACAAACATAACACAGCGTTTCACATCGACAACAATCGCCTAATAAACTCGCGAGCAAGAAAAATCTGGCTTGTCACTAGAACACAACAATGTCCTTGCTCTATCGGAAAATTGACAAACTAATGCTACAAAACGTATATGAAGGGGGTAAATATTCCTCTCAGCCTATGACTAGTTTTTAATTAGTTTTCGGTTTCGGAAAATGAGTTATTTCAATATAAACATTATCCGATCGTGACTTTTGGCCCACCCTGTATAAAGTGATCAATGTCACGATAAATGACATTGAAGCGTGGATATAAAATACGTAAATTAGGCCCGTGAACATAACTCTTACATATCCATATAACAAAGGAAAGGAGTACTGTCTAATTAACCTTAAAGAATACAAATATATTTTTTTGAAAACCAACTATTAGGCCTACAACTGTTTAATTGCACGTATGTTTGATCTCAATACTTATGACAAAACAAAGAGGAACATAATAATAACATAATAATAATGATAATAAATACAGAAATAATAGCAGTAGACCTAACAATAACAATAACATTAAGAATAATTATAGTAGTAGTAGTAGTAGTAGTAGTGTAATAATAATGCAATATAAATATCATAATATAAAAAAATAATAATATAATAAAAATATAATATAATACAAATATAATAATGGGTCTTTAATATAAATATAATACAAATATAATAATAGGCCTATAATAAAAATATAATAATATAATAATAGTACTAGAAATAGTAGTTAGAAATCTAACAAAAAATAGTGAAATTCATAATTATAGCACAAGAAGTAGCTTAGATTGTCATAGATATACATGCAAAAAGCAAATTATATTTAAGTGTAATTAGAACTATACTATACAACAAGCTACCTGTAGAAATTAAGAATGCTGACAAGAAAAATTTCAAAACACTTCTGAAGAAATACTTAATAGAAAAATGTTTACATTCTTTAGACGAATTGTAATAACCGATTAGCACATATACATTATTATATTTTGAGCAATCACACACTTTTATCCTTAGATCTAGATTGTAGCAATTTGCTCTTAGTCTGTAAGCTTGGCAATGTCAGAAACTTGTATCAAGTCAATTGACAGCAAATAAATAATTATTATTATTATTACTAATAATAATAACAATATTAATGAAGAGTACCGGTAATAGAAGCAGCTGCAATATTATAAAAATGCTAGACACATTTTTTATATCATAGACTACATAGTCTTTATGTTCTCAATAAAATAGTACAGTATGACAATAAAAAGAGTATAGTTCCACCAAGCGGTACGCAGTTTTGTTCTGAGTAGGCCTAGGCCTATGCACTTTTAACTTTAAAGCAAGTTTCTGTTCGTGAAATAACATTTATAGGCTTATGTTACCATTCTTTAGGCCTGATGTTACAGGTTAATGTAAGAAAATGCACAAGTCAATGAAAGACGATGAATTCCCAGGGTTTTTTTTTTTTTTTTAAATAATATAATACTTATTCAAGCACATTGATAAAATAGAACACAAGAATGGAATCTGCACAATTCCACATAAATAAAAAAAAAAGGTCGCTTTGGGGTGGATTTGAACGTGAGACCTCTCCATTACTAGACACGCACGTTACCCCGAGACCAATAACACACTGTGAAGTTGAATCGTCCATGCGGGGAGGAAAGAAGGCTATCGCATCAGTGGCTCATAGAATAGAAAAAACACTTACCGTATTTCGACATTGGACTTTACTTCGGAGCCCTGCTAGTTTTCTTATGTTACATTATTGTATTATTTCATTCATTGGTACCATAATACGCTGAATATTCGTGTGATAAATTCGGATGTGTGCCTCGCTGCAGCCCCGTACAACGGAATAAAGACGCTAGTTACTACCAACCTATGCATATTCTCAGAGCTTCATGTTGTTATTTATTAAGAGGTCAGGAATTACTAATCTGACATAAAATGAAGTAAACTTCAATTCTGTAATTTAATTGTCATCAATTTTCATAAAATAAATAGTCATTATACAACAGCACTTAATGTACAATCGAACATATGGGAACATTTGTTTTTCATGCAGATGCCAACTGTCCATGGCAACTGAAGGAGGCTTTATAAGCTGTCCTTCATTAAGGACGCTATAAGAAAGAACCGAGAATTTGACTTTGCATTTGAAGAAGATGCCTTCTTTTTACCCTCCTTTACTAAGGAAGGTTTCAGGAGGAGTTGAAGGCTTGTTCCAGAATTCCGCCCATAGTCTTTAATACTTTAAGTTTAACTTACAATGTGAGTTAATTAGCTTCATATCGGTAAGTCACATATTATAATTATTAAAAACTTAATAGATATTCTTCTACAATACTTATGTCAACTTAAACATTTAAGTACAGTTTCTTAATCAATAGCTTCTCTTATAAAATTTCAATTACCGAATATTAACAAAATAATTACCATATTATTCGTTTATTAAATAACTTATATTTTAAATTTTTACTGGCTAGCATACAACCAATTTCTTCATTACAGTTCTATATTTAACCCATTTAAATTAGTCACATTTTTAAATTTATTTTATTAACGAAGTTTTTATCCTATAATTAATTTTACCTGAGATTCTTTTGATATCCAAAATATTCATATTCTAGGCGTGACTGATGATGACGCATATGACTTCGAAATGCATCTCAATATATTGAAAAACAACGAAAGCTGAAGATTACAAGAGATAAGTCACTACACTACTCAAGATCGCTAATCTAATCCAAGAAGAAGGACCACATAAATTACAGTTATTCACAATATGACATTGTTATAATTGACTCTCTAGTAATAATAGTCACTCAACACAAATACAAGAAGAAAGAAGCTAAGTGCATTTTATCCAAGAAGACAATTATTTATGACATACACAGACATCTGTGTGCTATTTTAAAACAATTGACAAGTATTAGAATACTGTATCAAGTTTCATATATGTTTAATTTTAATTCATATTTTAACTATTGTGACAAGGTTAACTTCGTAATTTTATTACTAATTATTGTAAATAATCTAATTTGACAACACATTGAGCTCAATGTTATTTTAATATTTTATGTTATTAAGTGATAGACTAAATCTAATACAATAAAAATACGTTTAGAAGAACACAATAAAAGTCAAATTCAAAACATGTGTTGTTAACTAACTGTTCTCCTTACCTCATGTAGACTTCAGCTGATTGTTTTAATATTTAGTGGTATATAGGCGGAACTTATCAATACATTCAATTTACAATGTGAGGCCACTTGCTCAAAGTGGTATTTTTTATTTTTTTCTCAAAAAACTAATTTTCACTCTCCAGGAGAATGACATATTGCAAGGAAAATGATATTGTTATGCAACAAACTATATTTTTTTTGCTTTTTTTATACCTGGGTTATAAACTTACAAGATTTTATTTAATTATCATTCAAAATAGTTGGACATCTCATTGTCATAATTTAGTATTTATGCTGACAAGATTTAATTTTGTCATCATTCAAAATAGTTGGATGTCTGATTGTCATAATTTAATATTTATACTGGTATAAAAAAGTCAGTCTCAATAGGCAATATTTCTCAGCTTTTCTTGGTTTCATCTTTTTTATTTAATTTCCCTGTTTATTTTTCTTTTGCTTTTCTTTTCTTTCTCTATGACCTTTTTTTTATCTCTTCCGAAATAGCTGGCATTGCTTCATTTGGTTCATCAAGATCAGAAATTGGAGATGTAATCTCAGCTGTTGTTTGTTTTTTCAAAGACTTTTTGCACCTCATATAGGAATTATTTTTCTCCACTGTTTACTCTTTATTCTCTTCTCTCTCTCGGTCATTTCTCCCACTAACTTTACTTGCCCTTTCAAACGTCTTTGTTGATATTTCCTACTTTGTTTCTTGTAAGAAGAAAGCATCATTCTCTGCATTTTGTTCCAACTTTGCATATCTTCTTCTTTCTGCCTCTCTTTTTTTTCTTAAGACGATCTTCACTGCTTTGTCTTACTCGTTGCTTCTATTCATGGTCTTAAGCATGATAAGTCATGGAATTTTCCATTTATGTACAGAACTTTAATATATGACATATTTTATGATTTGATATTTCATGCTGCACTATTTATACCAAACTTTTGCTCAAATGTCATTCTCCTGTCACACATGTATTTCTTTTGTCTTCAATACGCCAGGAGAATGACACAAAATTTGAGCCAGGAGAATGACATTTTACTGCCCATGGTTCATCCATCAGTTCACTAAAAGTGTAAAGTAAAAATGAAAACTGTGTGTGAAAAGAACTACAATTTCTTGATATTAGGAATGAAAATTAAATTAAATTATCAAGTAAACATTATGACTTAAACTTAACCAGAAGAATGACTAAAAACACTTCCCACTACAGCATTAAAAATTTAACTTCAGATCTTCACAGGGAAAGAAAAAATTGGAGGGAACAGTAGAGCACTACCAACACTGAAATATATCATGAATTATAGGTGAAACATAAAAAACTCGAAATCTACCACTTATGACCTTTCCTGTAGGGTGCTTTCTCTATGTTGAAAGGGACAGGAGAATGACATGAGCATCTTGGGACTGATTTTAAAAGTAAGTAGAGAATCGAGGAATAGTGTTTTCATCTCAGCCATTAAGTATTATAACAACCATACTTTATCTCAAACATATCAATGAAGAAAGATCATGGCTCACCTTAAATTGTCTAAAAATAGTGCAAAACACTTGTTACTTTATGCTTTGGGACAGCCAGGAGAATGGCAAATAAAATATTTAAGTATAAAATAAAAATAAAAATAAAAATAAAAATAAAAATGTTTAATTACACCAAAAACCCTTAAGAATAACAAAAGAAAATATTGCCTAGTTATCAGAAAACAGTACAATTATTAAAATAATCTTTTACTTTATCCAGCACATACCGGGGACATTAAAAGGCCAATCTATTTGAAAATTACCCATTTACTGGACAGGAAATATTGCACATTTTATGCTCTTTAACATGGTTTTTGTTTGAACCAAATATCTTAAAGAAAAATTGCAGGGTTTGTAAAAGCTACAGAGTCTGTAAAATGCCAAATAGGCTGATGCAGCAATACAAAATGGCTGCTCAAAAAGAAACTGAACATGTAAAAAAAATAATGAATACCTATTTTCAACTCTTTAAATGTAGTACAAATATAGATAAAAAAAATAACAATAAATTTTGTCAGCAACCATCGTTGGTTGATTTGTTATGGATTGACCTTAATACGTGTACTCTATGTCTATTGTTAAGTAGACCTATTCTAATGTGAAGCAAGTGATTTGCTATGGAATTATGGATTCATGAACCACAGAATTTTATCTCCCTGGGATTCGCACTCATGACCTTCAGCTTTCCATGCCGCTGCTCTACCAACTGAGCTAGCCAGAGTTCACTTCACAGTGTCAGATAGAGTGCCTCTCCCATGACTGATTACCCTTGATGGTCTAACTCACTGAAAGATAATTTGTGTCATATGGAGTATTGTGAGAGACACTAATTACTGATTAGAAATTAGGGTAATCAGTCATAGGAGAGAGGTTTCATCTGGTGGTGTGAAGCAAACTCTGGCTAGCTCAGTTGGTAGAGCAGTGGCATGGAAAGCAGAAGGTCATGAGTTTGAATCCCAGCGACAAAGGAATTTTTCTCTTCTAATATTCTCATTTAAGTCAATTGCTCTCTGCAAAATTTTTTTATTTTGTAGTATTACTTATCACAATTGGCACAAAGAAATGATGTAAGGAGTTTTGTAAATTTCATCCTTTTTAATGTTTTAATCTGTCAGATTTTAATATTGTTTTATTTACTAGTCTATTATAACCTACATATGTGTTGAAGGAATTAAGTCTTACATGTATGTATCTGTCAGATTTACAAGTGAATGCCCTACAAAATTAACAGAGGTGGGTATGAAATTTTGAACAAACAGAAGTTACAAAGGTTTCTATGATTCTGTTCTGCTCTGACCTAGGATCCTGTAGTTACAGAATAAAGGAAAAAAAATAGTTAACTCTAGCTGTCTCCAACAGCCCACTGAAGTCCATGTAGAAATGAATGCAAGCTATAAGCCATGCCTACTATCTCTTTCCATCAAATACAACATTAATAAATTAAAATAATGGAACATACAGTTGGAACACATGCCACTATCCCCAACTTTATGTTTTTCTTCACAGAAGATTTTCATTTGCCATTGCAAGTTCTTCAGGTTATCAGTTTGTTTTAAAAGACTATTAAAATTAATTTATATTCATCTCATTAATATTAAATGTTAGAGCAACAACAAACTTTGTGGTTCCTTTCAGGAACATGACTTGAAGTTAGATATAACCTTAGCAGCGATGATGATACAAACATTTGGTGTTATTATACATTGTTTTATATATATATATATATATATATATATTTATATATTTATTGCTGTAAATAGTATTCAACTATTCATCTTTTTGGTTTAGTATTGAGAAAGAATTTTATTTTCAGTTGGCTCATGGTGCTGATCCATTTTTGAAAAATCAGGAAGGTCAGTCGCCTGTTGATCTGGCATCAGCAGAAGATGTACGTTGTTTACTTCAAGATGCAATGGCATCTCAACAGAATGTACCTACTGCATCTGCTACTGCCCCACCATCAAGACCTCCTTCTATAGCGGTTCCTTCCCCAACTCCTTCGTTGGCCTCGTCGATTTCTCCACCTGTGGCTACAGAAACAGTGATAATGCCTTCAGGAGCATCCATGACTCTATGCATTCCAGTGTCTCGTGCTTGTCTCTCGCCCATGCCTGCTGCTGAGGGATGTTGTGCAATGGAACCTGTTAAGCCTGAAGGAGGAGCACAGGATATAGGCAATGTTTCAACAATTTCTGGTTTCTTAGCTAGGTTTGTACTTGTTTTGCACTTTTCTTTTTTAATTGTTATTTTTAGATTCAGTAAGATGTATGAGGCAGATGAAATTTTCGCGTTTTGATACAGAAAAGATAGGACAAAATGACATAGATTTTTATAACCTACGAGTGGAGGCACCTGTTTTCGGTAAAAAAATTGCCAGATCTCATAAAAGATATATAGCTTTGTTTTAGTATATTTTTTTATATTTGTACAGTATGTGCCAAAATATACAGTATTGGAGCTATAATTTATTAATTTTTGGCATTTTTTAACACTGGCTAAGTCAAGATGAACTATTGTTATTAAAGATCCCCAGATTTTGCATGGAGGATCTGCTATTTGTATACAAAATGGAATTTATTTCGATAATATACTAGATCTTTCTTGTATTTCCATACCCATTTTATTTGAAATACGATCAATATTCATTCCTTCTAGAAATACTTTGTGTGCAACATTTTATAGGATCCCTGGCTGTAGTAAAGAGAATTGTAACATATTTGTAAATAATATTCATAATTTGTTTGAGATGGCATATAGGATAAGAAAATCAACATCGTCCTTGCAGGTGATTTTAATATTGATTTCTCCTTAAACACTAATGCTGTTAGAGATCTAACCAACCTATTTGCAAGTTTTGGTGCTGAATGTACTATAAATAAACCAACTCACGATCAAAAGAATGGTTCTCATGGATCTCATATTGATAATATAGTTATCACCATTCATGAAGATAGTTCTGCTTCTGTTATTCCTACTGTTAATTGATCATGCTGCAATATGTCTTACAACCACATTTACGAACATTAACTTTAACACCAACGCAGTAAAAAATCTTTCTAGCTATAGAAGAACTGTGAACGATTTTTATGTGTATTATTTTATTAACTTCCAGTACGGTACTTTATGAGATTGTGTGGGGGGACGAGATAATGTCTGTCCGTCCGTGTGTCTGTACGCACGATAACTCAAATACGCTTTATCGAATTTTAATGAAACTTGGTATACGTGTTTATAATGTTCATGGGAAGAATCCTATTGATATTGGACCAAATCAGTTGACCGGTACCAGAGTAAAACCCAATTCAGTGTTTATTTTAAAGGCGCCATAACTTAAATACGCTTTATCAGATTTTCATGAAACTTGGAATACCTATTTATAATGTCCAGGGGAAGACGTCTGTTGATATTGGACCAAATGTGTTGCCCGGTACCGGAATAATACCCAATTTAGTGCTTTTTTATGGTATTATATAACAAAAGGCACGGTAACTCAAATACGCTCTGTCGGATTTTCATGAAACTTTGTATACTCATTTATAACGACCATGGCAATAAGCCTATTTATTTTGAACCAAATTGGTTGACCAGTACAGAGTAACAACTAATTAAAGGTCACATGTTTTTTAAATCATGTCTATACTACAATGCCACTTTTTTTTACCATTGAAGGCTTTGATGCAATGCAGTCACATGTTTGTTTACTTCGTTCATCTAGTTGAAATTGAATACTACATGAATACTGTTATATACAGAAGGTACATTACTGTGAAATAATTAGCAGAGTTATTTCCCACTGAATTTTGTGAAATGCTGACATAGGCCTATTTTAAGAATTTCAAGTTGCAATACATTTTAGATTTGACAAATAACACTATTCTTTCACATAGGCTTATCAAACTAGACCGTTAAACTGACTGAGTTGGCCAAAGGGTAATGTCTTGGACTCATATTCTGGAGGTCCCGGGATCGGCCGATTTGACATGGAATTTTTTAATTTTACTTTTTATTTTTATGTGAGTGCACGATTGTCAAGATATCACAAATCTGTAGTTCTGCTGACGCTGGTTGATTTTATTCTGATTTAAAAAAAAAAAAACTTATTTTCTGCATATCATAATTGCAATTATAATTGATTCAACAAAAACATTCTGGCACTTTGTTATATCAGTTTGCCTGACTTTATTCTTAATGAAATAGACTGGACATGTTGTGTGCATGGAGGAGGAAAGACATCTCAAAAATATTGACTGTGAGACCCAAAGGGAAAAGACCTCTTGGAAGACCTAGACGTAGGTGGGAGGACAATATTAGGATAGATTTAAGAGAAGTCTATTAGGAGAGAAACCTTATATATATACAAAATGAGGACTTGTTGAAAGCAGAAAGGTTGATTGATGATGTCTTGCAATCAAGACTTATATACCTTTTCAACTTCAAGTTGAGACTAAACAATTTCAAATTGAGAATAAACAATCTCAAATTGAGACTAAACAATTTCAAATTGAGACTAAACAATTTCAAATTGAGACTAAACAATTTCAAGTTGAGAATAATGAATTTTAAGCAAATAATAAACTAAATTGAAGTTAGGAGCACTTTATTGGATCTGAACTTACATAATAATGAAGTTTACTTATCATACTGTTTACATTTAAAAATATTGCAGTAAGGAGAAAAGTTAACAAACAAGTCTATTATCTCTTACATAGGCATATCGTTCAAGTTTATGGCATCAGGAACGAATCTAAGTATGTGAGCTAGATATCTTGCACAACTGTTAACATTTATAGTACCTAAGGCTTCTGCCATAATGTTTTCTAGCTGACGAAGACAATACTCAGTTTGGGATAAATTTCCCCTGTCTTCATCAACTTGCAATTGCACAGACAAACTTCGTTTAACAGCAGCTTTAAAACTGGACCACGCAAGCTCAATTGGGTTCAGCATTGCACTGTAAGGACTCAACCTCAACAAGCGATGGATTTAAAATTTTTCATCTGCGGAAACTGCTTCAACATTGCGATGACAAGGGGCATTGTCCATTACCAGCACTACACTTGAGTGATACATGTTTTGAGCTGCTCGCAGGCATTGACATACGATTTCATTACATTCTGCCATTTTGAAAGAGCCTCTTCTGAATTCAGAGTAAATTAGTCCCAAATTACCAATGCAGCCTATAACATGGACGTTAATCCCACGGGTGCCTGCTGATATGTACCTGCAACGTGTTCCTTTTTTAGAACATCCTTGCCGTCGTGAAATAAATAAATTGAAATTTGTTTCATCCATATATATTATGGGAATGTTCTGTCATTGATAATCCAAGAGCTGCCGCACATACATCATTTTGTTTTAGTTTCCTCGCCATTGGTTCTTTCTGGCTCTCTGCGAATATCTTTCAATGTGAACATCAAACCATCCAAATGTTGCCGTAAACATTCGGTAGAGACACTAACATGATGGTCCTCTTCAAATTTTCTTTTAAGTTCTTTCAATGTCATTCTTGGATTTTCCTCTATATACCACGTCATGATGGCCCGATGATCTTCCGTAATTTTCTCTCTTCTTTTACCATCATGTTGTCGTTGAACTTGATTTTGATTTTCACCCATCGATATGCAGTTGCTTTCTTCACCCCAAGTGCATTGGCCAGACCTCTCCAATCGCCATTATTGTTGTATACTACACAAATTTGCTTTTTGATACTTTCAGATTCCCTTTTCTTCATATAAGGCACGATAATGGAGCGGGATTGATAAGATACAATTCAAGCTTGTTCTTGTTTTAAATCACTGTTATCAAGCAAAACAATTGCCAGTTTCCTTTTGGATCAGTTAGCATTGTTGTTCTGGTTCTGTTGCTTTTTGACAGACGTCACTATGATACTGAATAGTATGAGAACAAAAATGTAATAGCATGAATGTGATCATTTTCAACTTGAAATTGTCTAGTCTCAATTTTAAAATGTTTAGTCTCAATTTGAAATTGTTTAGTCTCAATTTGAAATTGTTTATTCTCAATTTGAAATTGTTTAGTCCCAATTTGAAATTGTTTAGTCTCAACTTGAAGTTGAAAAGGTATAGTTGTAGTTTATTGACTTATAATATTGAATGTTTTTTCTTTATTTTGAATTATATACATTGTGTTATCTTTTGCCATCAATATAACTTTATTTTCTTCTTATGGTTTACTTTGTTGGTTGTCACATCTCCCATTTATGTTAATTCAGACAACCTGGCACCCAATCAACTACCTGATATTGACAAATTCAACAACCCACCCCTTCTACACTGATTTGCATAGCCCAGGTCTACAATGATAGTAAGTTGCCACATCACTTCAGGAAGCATGTGCAACTACAAAAATCTGTCTAGGCCAGTCGTTAGATTGAAAAAACAACTAAAAAGACAATATTTTATTAGATTAATAAAGGACACTATGATAAAAAAAAAAGTGGAATATTGCTAACAGCTTATTAAATAAAAGTAGATCTACAAATGCTCAGATAATTAAATTAAAATATGACATTAAAGGGATTACTGACAATCATGATGTCTGTAACATACTAAATAACTTTTATGTCAATATTCCAATATCTTTAAGACCAAATCTACCGTCACATCAGATGAGATAAACACCGTAAATTTTAATGATACTTCCTTCTTCCTATTACCTACTAATGTAGATGAGGTTAATAACATAATTTCAACACTTAAGAATAAATGCAGCATGACTGATAATAACATCCAAAGCCTTACCTTCAAGCGTTGTGCACACCATCTACTCCCACACCTAGTCAAACTAAAAATGTATCTTTCAGTGACATTAGCCTGACATCTGTAAAACTGCAAAGATCGTTCCTATATACAAGGGTGGGGAAAAATGGATCCAAATAATTATCAACCTATTAGTATTCTAACTAACTAACTCCTTGGTGCTTGGTCCCAGAAGGGACAAGGCCTACCACCCGACCCCTGCGTCTTCTACCATAGGCAGACGGCAGGATTAAGGGCATGTGGTCAGCATGCCGAAACCCATGGCCATTAATGGTGGTTTCCATGACCAGAGTCGCTACCTGTCTATCAAGTAGCTTCTCAATTTGAATCACGAGGCTGAGTGCACCCCTACCAGACCTCCCTAACTCAGAAAAATCCGAGGAGGTACCAGGGATCGAACCCGGGCTGATGGATCTGTAATCAGTGAGGTTAACCACAAGACCACGCCGGTAGTATTCTACCTACAGTTTCAAAAATAATAGAAAAATTTATGAAAAAAAGGTTATTATCATTTATAAACAATCCTCAACATAGAATTCTCAACTCTGCTCAATATGGTTTCTTACAAAAATCTAGCACAGTAAATGCTGTAGTTGATTCAATGGTCCCAATACAGAAAGCACTAGATAATAATCGGATTGCAGCTGGTCTGTTCATTGACTTGAAAAAGGCTTTCAATATGGTAGATAATGATTTGCTTCTTTGTAAGATGAACAGTTTAGGTATTAGAAGTATTCCTCTTAAATGGTTTGAAAGTTACCTTAAAAACCGATGTCGATATGTATCCATAAATAATGTTAAATCTAACTCACTGAAATCGCAGTCTGGTATTCCTCAAGGATTGGTTATCAGTCCTATCCTATTTCTACTATTTTTAAACAACATTACTAACCATAAATTAAATGGTAAAATCACCTCATTTGCAGATGACATTCCAATTTTTTACTCTGGAATTTCTGAAATATATTTTATTAATGGCATTCAAACAGACCTGAATCTTCTAAATAAATGGATAAAGTGTAATAAATTGGTACTAAATACAACTGAAGCAAAATATATCTTCTTCAGGAAACCTAGCTTTACTTTGTTGATATGTTGGTAGCCCTGTAACATCAACATAATTATGTTTAGTATATTCATGTGTTGGTAGTGCTGTAATCTGCCATGTTGTTAATAAAAACTGCAAGACAAAGTCGTCATTAGTAAAGAGCAAAAGTTAAGGCATGAGTTTTCTATTCTTTAACCAGAATAGTGAAAACCCCTACTGCAAAAGGCTGAATGTACACCAGAAAATCCGAATTATAATAGGTTTATGGGCCCAGGCATGGCTCAAGAGTGTGCATAGCTGTAGAAAGTGATCAGTGTAATGATTGTACACGAAGATACGCAGAGAGGTTAAGAGGACCATGCCCTAGCATGACGACCGAAGAAAACGAACTGTCTAGCATCCCAAAACTCAAGAGGGCTGAAACATACCCACTGTGGAATTTTGAAATGAGAATAATGCTTCATGCAAAACAGCTCTACAAAATAGTTAGTGGTGAAGAAACATTGCCCACGGAAGAGGATGACGACAGTGCACAAGCCATCGATAGGTGGAAGACAAAGGATCCAAAAGCACAGTATCATACACTGAGAACAATTGATCAACACGTGAAGCCACATATCTTGAGATGTGATACAGCATAAGACATGTATGAGACCTTGAAGAACATCTACGACAAACAATCTGCGCAACAGAAACAACAACTACAAACTGATTTCTTCAACTATACCTGAGACAAATCAAATGATGTTATGACTAACATAAGTCATGTTCATAATATCGTGTTCAGGCTGAAGACTACTGGAGATGAGATCAGTGATGACATGATGATAACAAAAATCATGACTATTCTTCCAGACCAGTACAAACACTTTAGAAGCGCTTTTGTTTCTGTAGCAGGCAGTGACAAAAACCTTGATAATTTAAAGTCATGATTTTCAAAGAAAGAAGATCTTCTCAAAGGAAACGCCAAGGAAGAACCTGTTGCATTCAAAGTGTACAAGAGCAGAAACATTAAGAAATCAAAGAATATTTACCCTCCGTGTGGAATCTGCAAGAAAAGAAATCACTCTGAGGAAAATTGTTTCTTCAAAGACAGAGAAAAGAAAAACAAACATTATCCACTATGCACCATCTGTAAGAAAACAAATCATTCAGTGGAAAACTGCTTCGCAAGCAATAAGTCTATACACAAGAAAAGTGAAAAAGTGAATTTTCTGACTGAAGTACACATAAGTGACAAAAAGGCAACAGCTGACTATAACAAAAGTGAGTTTGTTCTTGACAGTGTGTGGAATGCTCATCTAACAAATCAAGAAAATATTCTCCAGAATACAGAAATACCAGAAGAACCTGTAAACATAAAAGTGGCAAAACGTGGAAACAGTATGACGGGTGAACTTGTTGGAACTATTGAAACTGATAGTGTCATATTTAAAGATGTGACATATGCGCCAGAGCTAAGCAGGAATCTACTGTCAGTGAGTGCAATCACTGAGCATGATGGAGAAGTATTGTTCACAAAACATCAAGTGCATGTGTTCAAGGACAATGAAGTTTTGCTGCAATAATGGTTTTTATGTGGTGAATATAGAAACTCCAAGAAACTCAAAAGAAGCTCTTTCTGCTTCAAGAACTCTTGAAGATTGGCATAAGAAGCTTGGACATATCAGCTACAACAACCTCAAGAAAATTCCTCAACTTTGCAGTGGTCCACATACAACAACAAAAATTATTTCATGACTTGTGTGGATGATTACACACACTTTGTGAAAGTGTATCTACTGCAACAGAAAAGTGATGTGGAAGAATGTTTGAAAGAATACATAAATGAAGCTGAAGCTCATTTCAACCTGAAAGCATCGAAAATAAGGTGTGATAATGGAGGCGAGTACAGCAGCAACAGTTTTAAAACATGGTGTAAGAAAAAAGGAATTGTGTTGAATTACACTATTCCATACACACTTCAGCACAACGGTACCTCAGAAAGAATGAACAGGACTCCTGTTAACAAAGTAAGAGCTCTACTGTTTGACTCCAACCTGGAAACCTACATGTGGGGTGAAGCTCTGTATACTGCAGCATACTTAGTGAACAGAAGCCCTACCATTGTAATTGACAAGACACCAGCAGAACTGTGGTATGGGCATAAACCCAACATCTCTAACCTACAAATTTTTGGTTCGGTTGTGTACACCAGAATCCTTGGAAACCAGAAGAAACTTGATCCAAGAAGTAAGAGAGGAATATTTGTGGGATATTCAGAAAACAGATATCGCACCATGGATCCAGATACCCAGGAAATTTTTGTGTCGAAAGATGTAGTTTTTCTGGATGTGATGAAGAATGAGGAAAAACAAGGAACTTTCATCTCAGTGGAAAACATGGAAAATGATTATGAAAATAATGTACTGAGACATGAAGAAAATGGAATCAATGAAGACAGAAATGGAATTGTTGAACTCCCACACGTATATTCTTCAGAAAGTGAAAATGAACCTGATGATGAATCTGAAAATGAAAATCAAGTAAACAAAAATCAACAAAATGTCATTCTACAAGCAAGAAGACAAAGAAAGCAGCCACAAAGACTCCAAGATTATGTCATTTATGGTGATAATGAAGCTTTTATGTCATACTCAAAATGCATGAAAAGTCCTGAAAAACAAGAATGGGAAAAGGCAATAGAAGAAGAGAAGCAATCATTGAAGAAAAATGATACACGGCAGCTTGTGGATGAAAAATGTGCAAAAGGAAAAGAAATTGTTACAGGAAGATGGATTTTCAAGATAAAAGATTATGGAAAACATAAAGCAAGACTGGTGGCCAGGGGCTGTCAGCAAAAATTGGAAAATCTGGATTTCAAAGACATCTTCAATACAGTGGTCCAGACAGGTAATTTGAAACTCCTTTTGCCATAGAAATATGTTAACAAAGAAATATGAAAATTATGACATTTGATGTGAAGACCACTTTCCTCAATGGAAACCTGGAAGAAGAAGCGTACATGAAAATCCCAGAGGACTACTATGCTCCAGGAAAGATATGCCTACTCAAGAAGGCTCTTGATGGCCTAAAACAGGCACCACTACAATGGAACAAGCATCTCACTGAATTTCTGAAAGGTGAAAGTCTCAAGCAATTGAAGTTGGATCAGTGTGTTTTCAAAACCAAGAATACAAACAAGAATATGTTCTTAGCTATCCGTGTGGATGATGGAATTTTATTTGGAGATGAAGATGCTGCTTGAAGGACTGAAGAAAAATCTTGAAATAACTGTTCAAGAAAACCCAGCTCAACCTTTGACTGGAAATCACAAGCGATGAGCATGGAATATTCATCAACCAAGCCAAATACAGCAGACAAGTCCTTAAGAAATATCAAATGGATTTGTCAAAACCAATGTCAACTCCAATTACTCCAATTGAGATGAACACTCAAGCAAATCAGAGTTCTACGGATAGTGATTTCCCATATCGAGAAATCATTGGAAGTCTACTTTACCTATCTTGCAAAACCAGACCAGACCTGGCCTATGCTGTCAACTATGAGAGCAGCTCAACGGAGAAGCCATCGAGCCAAGACATCAGCAACGTGAAAAGAACACTGAGATACCTGAATTTTCATCAAAAGGATGGAATTTTCTACTCATCCAACAAAGAAGACTGTAACTGACTGTAAGGTATACAGTGATGCTGATTTTGCAGTGATGCAGGCCAAGAGTACAACTGGATACATAATCCTTTGTGGAGGTGAACCAGTGGTTTGGTGCCCAAGAAAGCAAAGTGTAGTGGCACAATCCACTACTGAAGCAGAATACACCGCAGCTGCACAATGTTTTCAAGAGATGAAGTACAGTCGGTCAAATAAAAAACGTCGGGCGGTATTTGATTAAGTATCACGAACGAGCATATGCGCATGTACAGGAAGACTTAAGGTTAGGTTCACACACGCCTCTTGTCTATCCATGTATTTTCTTGATTATTTAGTCAGTTTTGTTCCAGAACAAACATGTATAGAAGGCTGTGGCTATATGCCTCAAATCCGCCATATTCTTGGTTGCAAATTTTTATAATATTAATAATTAATAGATTCGCGAGGAATATGTTTATTCAAGGAGCATTTTTTTAAGATTTTATTTTATAGTACCGGTACTTCTAGTGCAAAATCAATAACTTACGCTCAACTTCTGCAACCAATCTTAGTATCGAAATACGCGTCCGACCAGATCAACGTTTGCTATGAAAACTTCCGGTCGCATTATAGTAACGTTCCCACCTCTGAGCTGCTCTTTCATAAATACGGAACCTTCTCGCTGCTTCAGAGACCGAAAAATGCAGGTCAATTACTGCCCTAACTACACTTTCTCTCACGTTAGTATTTGTATGTGGCGATGACACAAAGCAAAATGAATTATGACAATGCATTAAGTTGAATATCGTGTGTTGCGCTTTCCGCGATTTTCATTTTTTCCCTCCTTGTTCATATTTTCCCTCCTGCCGCATGGCCTCATATGTTCCAAAAATGACCTATATTTTGTGTTTTTTATAGGAAACTTGTGAACTAATGCGTCAAAACTTTAATTTTAACAGCATACGAGTCCCGACGTTTTTTATTTGACCGACTGTACATTAAGACTTTCCTTAAGGAATTACTTGGCAAGCAAATCAAAATGACACTTTACGTGAACAACCAAAGTGCAATCCAAATGATCAAATCAGGACAAATAACCAGATGCAGCAAGCATATTGATGTCAAATTTCATTTTGTTAGCGATGAACTGAGTCAAGATGGTATGAGATTGAATATTGTCCTTCCCAAGATCAACTGGCTGACATACTTACTAAGCCATTGCATTGTCCAGCTTTTGATAAACTGAAATCAAAGCTCATGTGTTAAATGTTTCAGGGAGTGTTGTGTTTCATATAATTATAACAATAGCATATATTCCAGTAGCATATATTTCATGTTAAAATTGTATGCAAAATATATTTTTTTTCTGTATGATTCTGTGGTTACAATTATGTCTCTGCTAAGGTAGTGTGTTGATATGTTGGTAGCACTGTAACATCAACATAATTGTGTTTAGTATATTCATGTGTTGGTGGTGCTGTAATCCGCCATGTTGTTAATAATAACTGCAAGACCAAGTCGTCGTTAGTAAAGAGCAATATTAGGGCGTGAGTTTTCTATTCTTTAACCAGAATAGTGAAAACTCCTACTCCAAAAGGCTGATGCAAACCAGAAAATCTGAATTATAATGTAACCAACATCAAGTGAAACTAGACAATTAAATAATTCAAGAGGTCAATAGCATCACTTTTCTAGGACTTAATTTAGATTCAGCCGTTAGTTGGAACAACCATATGATATGATATGATATGATATTTATTGTACTAAGAAAAAATTTACAAAAGAGTCTACCGGATTTGACGCTTGCCATTTTACCAGTAGACATCTTAAACACCATAATACATTTTCGTGGAGTGTGTGTAAACATATAGAGATAAGTTTCCTTTTGAACTATGTTCATATGCCTTCTTCCTGTTCACATTATGACACCATTATATTCGGGAACTCTTGCCGGGAACAACCATATAGGAAAAATAAAAACTAAAATAATATCAGTTATTGGGGTTCTTGCTAGATTGAGGGACAATGGGTGACCCAGACCTATATTAAAAAATATTTATTATGCACTTATACATTCTCATCTCAAATATATGAATTTAGTGTGGCATTGTTGTAATAAGGCTCAACTATGACAACTTGAAACATTACAAAACATGGCTATAAAGATAATTTATAATAATAGACTTCTAAACTCCCACGAAGCAGACATTTCAGGAATCAGGAATTATCCCACTGGCTGTATCACTAAAACTATCAATCACTACGTTTGCATTCTAAGTTCTCAACAATCTATTCCATAGTAAGATTTGCATCCGTAAATTCAACAATATACATTACCATCAGGGCCCGGATTGTAATGGCATGTCATCTTTTTATTGATGCTGCCTAGACATTGCCAACTTTTAGATAAATCCTAATCATGGCCTCTAGATTATAGAAATGCATTTTTATTAGGTCATCTTTTGTCATTTTATGCAATTTTATATTTTTAGGGCATTTATTTCAATTTTATGTAATTATTTTGTCATTTTCGTGTAATTTGCTTCCTTATTTTGTAATTTTTATGGATTTACTTTAAATAAATCACTAGGTTACTATAATGCAACATTTTTGTAGAATCTACTTTAAAAACCATTTTCTTATTTTTCTTCTTAAATGTTCCAATCAAGAACAAAGTTTTAGACCTACATTATCCTTTCTATATTTACAGTTTTTAGAATCATGTACAAATTAGTCTATATCTTTGTGTGCACAATAATTTTTATAAATAAAATATCAGTTTTTAGGTCATTCTTTGTAATTATTAAGTAATTTTCTTTCAAATTTAGGGTCATTTTATAGGTCATTTTTCAAACAATTTTAGGTTATCAGAATCCAGGCCCCAAATTATCATAATACGAGATTTCAAAATAATCTCATAATAAATACTGTTGAAGCATCCAGATACAGTTTAAAGGGTTTTATCAATATGATGGCAAAACATTATGATAATCTACCTTCGGATGTTAAAAAAGCAACTAAATTAACTATGTTCAAAAAACAAGTTCAAGCTCACCTGCTAAGTGAGTATTTCAATAACTGTTTATAAATTTTTAACTTATCTAATATTTGAGCTGATTCTTACACCTTGCTTATGCTCATTTCCATCCTTTTTGTAAATCATGTTTCTACATTTACTTATGTAATAAGACAGCGTATGTAATCCAATATGTTATATGTGTACCTACTACCCTCAGAGTCTACTGCATGTGATAGTATGCATATCATCTTGTAATGCTTTACACTCAGTTCTCATCTTTTGGCTAACCTGATTGTCTATAAATTTAGATAATAAGCCAATTACGTGTAACGCAATTTATTATCTATTTATCTACCCTTAGTGTCCACTGCATTGTGTTTATATACATATATTGTGTAGTAATTATATCTTGTAAACTTCTGCCAATGATTGTACTTAGACTGTCCCTCATTGTCAGCCAATAAGGCTCATTGGAACCTTTATGAAAATGCAAAATAAAAAATAATAATAATTTGTATCTGATGATGATGATGATGAATGTGGAAGGTTAAGTACCAATTTGGCTAATTTCGTGCGTAGTTTATCTGTGGTTTTCCAGGCTTTCATATCTCCCCATATTTCGACCCCATACAGCACCCTTGCTTTGGCTACTGCCTTATATATATATATATTGAAAAGTAATTTAAAATCGATGTTTGGCAGTTTGGTTTAGACTACTTTAATTGTATTAAAAGCCACTTTCCCTGTGTTCCGTGGCTCTATTCTGCATTTCCCAAGATCCCTTGTGATTTATTAGTAATCCTAAATATTTTATTTTATTTACTGTTTCCAAATTTTCCCCATTCATTTTCCAGTATTCCTTTGAACTCTTTTTGACACCTTTTTTGCCTATTAAAATGTTAGTCTTCTTCGTATTTATTTTTAAATCCCAATCCTGGCAAAATTTCCGTTCTTTGGCTATTTTTCTTTGTAATCCAATCTGAGACAGAGATATTAAACACAGGTCATCCGCAAAGATTAAGCCTGGAATTTCAGTATTGTTTATTGCTGGAGAATGCTTGCCTGCTTCCACACAATCTTCTAATATATCATCTATGAGTCGTAAAAATAATTGAGGGTTCATATTACATCCTTGTCTGAGCCCCTTAGCTTGTTTTATTGATCCTGTTGTATTATTCGCATCATCTAATTTTACACAGAATTCTATGCTATCATATAAACTAAATAAAAAAATTGATGAAAGCATTACTAACCCCTTTCATTCTTAATTCTTGCCATAACGTATCTCTATTGACTGTGTATTATAATTTCCCTCTTTTGTTGGCTAAATATTTCTCCATTAATGTGAGAAAATAAATATGTTATCATATGTCCTCCTCTCTTTTCTAAACCCATTTTGCCAAACTGATCAAGTATTATGCGTTTCACCCCATTTCACTAATCTGTTGGTAAGTATGCCCGTATATAATTTGAAAATCACAGTTAATAGACTTCTGTCTGTAGCTTCCTGGATCATCCATCTTTCCTCAATTTTTAAATATTTGTATGACAACTGCTTTTTACCATATATCCAGGATGACTTGCGACTCCTTTACCTTGTTGAATAGTTTTAATAAAATGTTTAGCCATCCACGGTTTCTTACAAATTCCTTCCAAACCCTCGACTTATTCCATCTATTCCTGGTGCCTTGTTTGGTTTCATCCTAATAAAAACGGCCTGCAATTCTTCTACACTAATTTCTTTATCCAATATATCTTTAATTACACCCGTCAACTCACACCTAAAGTTATTAATAGGGACTGGATTCTTAGGTTTTTACCTATTTTTTTCCTTACTTCCAAAACAAAAAGCGCTCATACACTTTTTCGAATCATGTCCATAGGATTCACCCACATTAATTCTGTAGCACCTAAAAATACCTAAATGGGGTATAAAAACCTAAATATACCTAAACGGGATATAAAATCTAAAATATATAATTTAGGCTACTTTTTTCTCTTTTTTGTTTGTCGGTTGAGAAATCGGTATTTTGCGGAGAGACAATAATTTTTGTCGGGTTGAAATTAATATCACCAGCGTTTCGTTCAATCCATTGTCGTCTAGGATGGACAGTACTACAGAGGAAGTGCAAGAGTACCGACGTATTCCTTTTAAAATATTCGTACGAACAGCCATTGTTGCCGTGTATGAACAAGGGTATAGATTTCTGTGTTTTAAAGCGCTTGTTTGCCTTTAGTACTTCCCTGTTATTCATACTGAGTGGTCACACTGTGAGTTTTAAGTAGACATGTTAATTTTGCCGAAACAAATGAAATCGAGTTTATTCCGGCAGTGGATTGGCGACGACCTGAGTTTCACTACTGATGGCTAAGTAATATTTTGTCAAGCAGAAAACACGTAAGCATTATTTACCTTTCTAGAAAAGGGGGAAGTTTTCGTCCCTAGTTTATCTGTTGTGCGGTTAGCATGCGTAACAACCGAAGAAAGGAAAATAATCAGTTTAACATTATCCACCACCAACCATAAAGTATTTTACTCACTAAATTAGAAGCATCGGATTCGAATCCTGAGAAGGGTAGTATCTAGATACAGTATTAACTATTATCTAAGAGATAACAGGGAGAACTTCACAGTTGAGAATCTTGAAAGATATTTAGTGATATATTGTAACCAGGAAATGTCAGGCAATCTTATTTTTTCTGCTTCTTTTGATTGTTTATGCTTTCTTTCTTCAATTCTATAATATTGTACTAAAGCAAGTTTACACAAATTTAAGTCAATTTTGTTAAGTTAAACTTTACAAGTATTATGTATAGAATCCTGTGTAGCACATTCAAATTCATTAAACCAATTATTCTACCCGAAAACGATATTTTGGACAAAAAACCTAAAAAAAACTATTTCACCTAATGGAAAACCTAAAACAGTGTTTTTAAAAACCTAAAAATCCGGTCCCTAGTTATTAATAATCACCTTTCCTGAGTTAAATATTATGTGAAATGCTTTTTCCAATCCTGTTCTGAGGGCATGAGCTTGTTATAGTTATAACTTTTTATAGTTTTTAAAGTTCGAAAATATTTCCATATCATGTGGATCTTATTGTTTCCTAGCCATTGATTTATTTTAGTACTTTCCGACCTGTTATAGTTGATTTTCTTTTGTCTATTTAATTCATTGTACTATTTTCTGATCGCTATAAAATTATCCTGGGTTTCTTGATTATTAGCCCAGTCAAATTAGATAAAAAAAAGGTGGTTTTGCTGCATTAAATCATGTAGTTCCAAATGTTTCACGAATGTCCCCTGAACAACGCCTAATATTTTCCCGCCAATTTCAGGTGCTGCGGGGGGTGGGGGGAGGCTCAAAGGTCCCTTTTCTCAGTTTTTGGCGCAAATCTCGAAAATGGTGCATCGTACAGAAAATGTTATTCTTTTCAAAATGAAAGCTTATTAAATTCCCTACAAAACGGTATATTCATATTTATCCCTATGTGTTACAGACTCCGAGAATGAGCCGGTGAAAGAGAGAAATGTGTGGCGCCTCACGTTTTTCGTCAAACTTGCCCTTCCCATTATGTTGTTTTCCATTTTATAGGAAACCTGTGAGGGAAGAAGATGTAGAAATTTAAATTTCCTTCAAGAATATATATATATACATTTGCCAATTTATCTTCAAGTAGTCAAAAGTTACAGCATTTTTAATTTTGGGGTCGATTTCAAGATTCCGCTAGTAAAGTGCTCATCATTTTATTTCCGAGGGCTTTAATTCTCTGTATCACGTTATTTATTATTTATATAAACGTAATGGTATTTATTACTCATATAACATATATATATATAGCTAATAATTCAAAAGTAAAAAGAGGCTTGCACAACCTAATTTCCGTTCACCCTTCCATCCTATCACACATTTAAAGCTGTTCATACTCAAACTCGTACTCTTCACCATACAACTCTTCCAACTCCTCTTGAACGGAAGCACTGTTAGTGCAAGCGCTATGGCAATTGCCACAGACAGGTTAGCAGTGGATGCCGGCTTTCAGGCATGCACATCTCATACCGCAGCCTGTGGTACAACGACAAAATATGGAGTTGAGCACACTGTCGGGTGCAATAGGGGCCTGGTCTTAATAGGAGTCAGATATCCCCCATCTTCTCTTGTCCAATCCCAACGTTCAGGTTCGAGAGTTTCATTTCCAAACCACTGTTGGACCTGTAGAAACACTCTGCACGAGTGATGTAGAGCAGCATCTTTTGTAGGTGGCAATGAAGACAAGTTAGCTTTCATCTTGGCTGACGATTTGAGGAAGCACATGTACCTGTGGATAAAACACAATAGAATAGAACAGAATATTTATTTATCAAACAGCATGCTTCAACGTAGTTTGTACATACAATGCAAAATGAAATTTACCAATACCTGTGATGATTGAGGTCATGCTCGTGGGGTGGGGCCTAATACATCAGGAGGAACATTTGTTCCCCAGCTTCAGCAATGTCTCCTGGCGTGGATGTGAAGTCGTAAAACATTTCAGCGATGTTTTTGGTTTCGTTAGGAAACAGCTGGAAACATTTAACTATGGCTGCTTTACGTTTTTCATAAATCGCAGAAGTGGTATCGCATCCAGTGAAGCAATGGATAAAGAGAATGTACTGGCTGAATGGCAAGGCCAATGTATTCTAAAGTTAAGGAAGTTTTCCTGCTGAACAGTAGCCACCATGTTCTCATCAAAGTCTATATCCAATGATGTTTTGCTTGATGCCCTGCGATGTTCAGTTCTTTTCGTGGAATTTGTGTCTTCGTAACCGTCAAAAGCCACAGCAGAGTTGTAGCCGTAATGGTTGATGATGTAAGGCTTATATTGATCTCAGATGGAGGCGAACTTGGTGTTGTTCTTCCACTTTATTCTATGAAGGTGGAAGCCGCCATTGATTTAAGCTGACTTTTTCATTTTCCTCATGATCCCTTCGTCGATAAGAATATGGGGTATGGGGCTAACTCACACTTCAACAGCTCCTCCACATTCTCTTTATTTTTCTTGGTAATTATGGTCCTCTGGAAAACCATTAAAGGCTCGACCACCACCACTTCGTTGTCAAGTTTGACAGTGTTGCTCATAGCAGCCAATAGGACTATTGAGTTCTTCTCACACTGCTTCATTTCTGCAAAGTTCATTCCAACAAAAGTTTCCATTGTATGGGTTCCAATTTCCACTGTTTGGTAACAGTGATGTTGTTGGTTCCTATTATTCCGGTCACGTACAGCAAAAAGCGGGTGATCATCCAACCAAGCTTAGTTAAAAACCGTCGTACACTAACTACGTAAACTACATCGATTAGCTAAACAATAAATAACGCACATAAAAGTTCACACTTCATATATATATATATATAATATATATTAGTTATATGGGTAATTTCATACATACATTCATATATATATATATATATATATATATATAATATTAGTTATACGAGGTAATAAGTACCATTTATGTTTACATAAACAATAAATAAAGTGATACAGAAAGATAAAGTCCTTGAAAACGGAAATAAAATGATGAGCAGTTTTCTAGCGGAATCTCGAAATCGACTCCGAAATTTAAAAACGCTGTGACTTTTAACTATGTGAAGATAAATTAGCAAATGTATATATATATATATATATTCTTAAGGGAAATTTAAATTTCTACAACTTCTTTTCTCACACGTTTCCTGTAAAATGGAAAACAAAAGAATGGGAAGGGCAAGTTGGATGAAAAACATGAGGCGCCACAAATTTTTCTGCAAATTATCCACTTTCACCGGCTCATTCTCTGAGTCTGTAACATATAGAGATAAATATGAATATACCGTTTTGTAGGGAATTTAATAAGCTTTAATTTTAAAAAGAATAACATTTTCTGTACGATGCACCGTTTTTGAGATTTGCGCCAAAAACTGAAAACAGGGACCTTTAAGCCTCCCCCCGCCCCCCGCGGCACCTGAAATTGGCGTGAAAATATTAGGCGTTGTTTAGGGGACATCCCACTACACATTCGTGAAACATTTGGAACTACATGATTAATGCCCGGTTTCTACAAACTTGTGAATTACCTATGGGTAAATTATCCATGGATAAATTAGTCCCATTTCAACCACAATGATATAATGAGCAAGGCCTTGGAGTTGTACAGTTAATTTAATTCAGAAGGCTTTGATTCTCATTGTTATTGATCCTACAAAGAGGTTAAATTTTATCCAGCCATTCATGAAAGGATAAATTAACCCGACGATTTACCCTTGGAAAGATCTAGCCTGAGTTTGTAGGAACATTTTTTCTGTCATTTTCATATTTACCCAGAGGATATTTATCTAGAAACTCGCCACAAGTGTATGTGATTGCTATCTTTAAATTATTTGTGTTTGTGTGGTATTATTCTTGTGTAAATTCTGTCCATTGCGTAATTTACCCATAGGTAATTCGCGAGTTTATAGAAACCGGCCATTAATGCAGCAAAAATCCTAATTTGACTGGGCTATATTTTCCTTTAACCATATCCTTTCCTAACACTGTTTCTTTTCAGTAAACATTCATTTTCATAAAAGTTATTTGCACTATTCATCTTCCTCCCCCTATTTATTATTTTGTGTTCTGCCCTTGTTACTAGTTGAATGAATGAATGAGCCACATGTGTCCCATTCAGGGCTAGGGCCTCCCTCTGATGAGGGGTAGCTCGGTTAGAATCTCATATGGTGAGCTGGTCCATATGAGCTTGGTAAACACTTCACTTTCACTGAACTTCTTCCAGCAACTCGGTGTGTAGGCTTCTCCAGACATCTCTGTTCTTTGCTACACTGGACCAGTGTACCCCGGCACGCCTTCTGAAGAAATCTACCCACCTCATTCTTGGCCTTCCTCTCTCCCTTTTGCCGATCCTAGGGTCCCATACAGTAGAGATGTTCCCCATCTGGTACCTGGAAGTCTCGCGACATGACCACCCCACTTCCACTTCAGGCTGCATGCACGCTGGGCCACGTCGGTTAGTCCTGACATCTTTCTCAGTCTTTCTGTTGAAATTCTGTCTCTGAGGGATATCCCCATTATCCTCCGTTCCATCTTCCGTTGGCAAGTTTTTATGCTATTCTTCTGAGCTGATGTCAAACTCCATGTCTGGCATCCATACAGAAGTGAAGGGAAGATGCAGGATTCTAGTGCCGCTAATTTTAGTCTTTTGTTTAATGATCTGTCCATCAGGATGAATTTCAGTCCTCAGAAAGCTCTCCATGCTGATGAGATTCTCCTTTTTATTTCTTTCCCCATATGGTTTTGGAATTATACAACTTGCCCCATAAGCGCGTGGAGAAGATCTCGCGAGTGACGTCGCCTCCGAGAGGGATAATACGTCACGCTTCATCTCAGCTGATGTCCGTAAACAACAATGCAGATGTCAAGGGAGCGAAGACAATAACTCTAAACAGTGGATTAAAGATAGCGGCCGGTCCTTGGTTAAAAGAAACGAATCAAGAAGAATCAAGAAGAGCAGAGGGAGACAACGGAAATAATACAGGAGGGATTGAAT
Source organism: Ectobius pallidus (assembly GCA_964059195.1). Taxonomy (NCBI): domain Eukaryota; kingdom Metazoa; phylum Arthropoda; class Insecta; order Blattodea; family Ectobiidae; genus Ectobius; species Ectobius pallidus. Next base: position 161,403,210 of record CAXKWD010000002.1, read on the forward strand.
TACGAAACAGTGAAAGATCTACTGATAATGGGGCGAGAATGGCTCAAGTCAACAATTCACAGGCCTTGGACGACCCATGGAGGGATGATCCATGGAGAGCAGGAGATGGAGGGATTGTTACCAGATCCAGGAGACGCTTGCAGTCTTTTAGTGCAGATGTAAATCGATCGAAGCAGTAATTCAATATAATAAATACGAGTCTGGCTGTATTAACTGATAGCTAGTGATTAGTGTACAATAAAGTAGTGAGAGCAAAACAGTGGCGAAATTAAATGAATCCGAGTTAAATGATATTCGAACACATATTTGTATTGTAAAGTTTGTTTATAAGTCAAGTTCGTTGTCATTATCAAGTTCGTTATCACAAGCCCGGTTTTATTCACTATTTAGTGTTCCTTTTCATCATTAGAACAGCGGCCTAATTCGTGGTACATTGCGAACTTTGAAGGGACTTACAAAGAGAGGTATTTTGATGAGTGTTAGAAAACTGTTTTTTTGTTTTTGTTTCTCTTATTGCCTAGTGTTTATTTCACTTTTTCTTTCAGTAGAGAGGGAAATCAGTTTATATGTATTCAGCAGCACTATCTATATGTCTACACATTCCTCCAATTAAAAAAAGTGTTATTGTGTTTTCTAAGATGTCTACTGGTAAAATGACAGGTGTCGAATCCAGTAGATTCTTTTGTAATTTTCTTGGTACAATAAATATATCAATATATCAATATAACTTGCCCCAAGTAAATGTACTCTGACACATGTTTTAGATCTGATCCGTTAATCTTGATGAGTTTTGGTTGTCTGTTTGTCATGACTTGTGTCTTCTCCATGTTCATGTGTAGACCGGACATTCTACTGCGATCACTGAGCTCCTGTAACATTTCTTGAAAGCTTTCTGCCGTTCTGGCAAATAAGACTATATCATCAGCGAATCGTAAGTTGTTGAGTCTGTAGCCATTCATTACAATTCCAAATTTGCTTCCCCATTTTATCTTACGAAATATTTCTTCCAACACGCTGGTGAAGAGTTTAGGGGATATTGGGTCACCTTGTCTTACACCTCTGTTTAGTTTGAAAGGTTCCCCTTTTCTTTCTGTCATCACTGTAGCATGTGTGTCACTACTTGGTATATAAGGTTTATAGCTCCCACTACTTTGTAATTGTCAATATAGTTATTTATTCTTATTACTAATAAATTGGTATCTTCAACAGCTTTTTGTAAATATCTCCTTTTCATTCTCTTTCCATATTATCCTATATTGGTTTGTATAACTATAATTCTCTTTATGAGTGAAAGCTATCATACCCTTATTTTCGCTTGGTCTTATGCTGGGGAGGGAGATATACAACTTTAAAAGTAAATGGTTGCTTGTTGCCATTTCAATTATAGAAAAGTTTAAAATCTGGTCAACTAATTCCTGTGAAACTAACGCATAATCAATCACACTTGCTCCCAATTTACGTGAAATTTCCTTTCTCATCACCTGTACAATTTCCATTGAGTATAAATAGACTATTCGCCCCAGCGAATTCCAGCATTTTATCCCCTTCCTTATTACTAGTGATAGTCACATTTCGTTAATCCCCAAAACACGAAATTAGTAATAGAAGTTCAAATTACTGTAATAAATTCGTTACTAGTGTTTTTTTATTCAAAATATGTGTTTATTCATTCGCGAAGTTTTGCGAAATGTGATACTTTTTGCGAAATACCCGGTTTTTAAGGTTTTATCCCATTTTTACGCAAAATACGGGCAAATGTAAAAGTTCTACTTTAAATTAACTCATATTTGAATATATTGTATTTTTTTATCCACGGAAAATATTTTAATTAAAAATGTGAGCCGTTGATGAAAACATGAGTCGTTGGCTTTATTTGAAACGCGAAGATGTCAAGGTCAACTGAAGAAGGAACTTTAGAGGAAGAGAGTGGAGGAAGGAGTCTCTGGCACCAAGATGTCGGCAGCGTAATTCACTGCCGAAACAAGTAAACAAACGGCCGATCTATTCTTCCAGTCTTTATATAATAGCAGAATAATAATAAAAATTTAATAATGCATTAAAACAACCTCTAAGTTACGTATTTTAACAACCTCGCGTTTAACGAAGTGGGTGTTGGAGGCTACAACCTGTAACGTCATGCTTCCCGCCGAATCCCGAGTGAAAGAGACGGAAGTAGGGATGAACATCGGTTGTTAAAACATCGATATTCAATATCGATGTTAAAATCGGCGGTAACCATCTATGTGACGATAATATCGATGTATTTTGACTGAAAACATCGATGTATATTTAAAATAAAAAAGCATGGTTTCAGAAAATTAGGCAAATTAGGCAAATTAGGCAACATTCATAAATAAACTGATATATTTCCATGAAAACTATCGATGATTGTGGAAATATTGTCAATACGTCCTGAATGCCCCACTCAGTATGTATATTCATGAAAATTAATGCACAAAACTGTGAATATTAAAAAAATCTGATGTGAAAGTCACATAACTTCCTCTGCCCAAATAAAAGTGGGAAAATTCAAATATAATGTCCCACCCCACCAACGGAAAGAGCGCGTATTCATAGCGGTTGGCTTATAACTTCCCTTCAGAGAATTTGTTCGAAAAAAATGTTTCAAATAAAAGTTTTACCTCTTAGTGTAAGCAACCCATGTGCAAAATTTAAAAAAATTGTTAGAGGCGTTTTCGAGAAAATCGCGAAAAACGAAAATTTCTTCACGTAAAGTCCCCTTAATAACAAGAGAAACTTGTCGCCAGTCTTCGCCTCATATCTTTTAGTAGGTACCTGAACCAAATACGAAATGTTGTTTTCATACGATTTTCCGTTTTGGAGCTAGCCTGTTCACAGACATCCACACAGTCAGACAGACACACACACAGACATGTTTCCAAAAATAGTACTTTTGGATTCATGGGGCCTTGAAACGTGTATATATGCTAAAAAACTCAACTTCGAATTTTGGGGTTGGAAACAATACTTCCTCTGCCTATAGTACCTATGGTACGGGCAGAGGAAGTAAAAAGTGTGCGTGGAACGCCACGCGACAGAAGTGAAACTTGTTTTAATTTTCGGATTTTTTCAATTTTGGGTTGTAGAACTTTTAAATATTGGGTATTTGGACTTGTTTTTTATTTTTTACATTTTTTATTTAATTTTTTTAATTTTGGAATTTTCAATTTTTTAATTTCGGATTTTTTTATTTTTAAATTTTGGATTCTGAATTTTTTAATTTTGGGTCTTTGAAGTTTCTTATTTTTGGATTTTTTATTTTAAATATTTAATTTTGGATTTTTAGATTTTTTAATATTTAATTTTAGGATTTTTTTAAATTTTGGATAAGCCTATCATTCAGTTGACTATTTTCTGTGCAGACCGTTCCACCATACCTCACTAATTTTGTGATGATTTTGAGTTGAAGACTAATTTCGTGATGATTTTTAACGTAATGCAAGATCTCGATCTACCCCTACCGCGGCTAAAGAAGTTTCACTTCAAAAACATCAATGTCGGGGAGAAACAGAGATTGTTTTCCACCGATGATGGTGATGATTATGACGAGTGATTATTTTAACTTTATTCATACTTCTATTTTTTAAGTTCTACATGTTGACGAATAAAATATTTTATGATGAATTTGTGAATTTTTTTAACTGCCGTAACCACAATGTAAAGTAAGGAGTTTATTTAATTTTAAAGTAAAATACAAGCACCTCAAGTAAATCAGGTAAGGTAATTCATTTTTATTTCATACTAGCTTAAAAGGTCCGGCGTCTCTCGGGTTTTGTATTTTGTAAATTCGAAAATAACTTATAGGTCCTTATATAGGTATTTAGAATTTGAAATGAGGAAGAACGACTTATCACACTAAAACTATTCCCTCAGAAAACGGTAGATATAGCTTTTGACAACTTATAGCAGATCCCCGTGGCTTCGCCAACGATAACTAATCAGAAAATTAAAAATTAGGAGCAAAATAATTAAAATACATTTATTAACACTTTGCACACGAAACATTCATAAATCTAAACTAAACAATTGATAGGCCTAATTAATGAAACGCATATAATTCCGGCTTTGAAGTGAATTCCACAATTAGAAAGCACAGCATGGGAAAAATAACCTCAGATTCGAGTTCCCTGGCCCAGAAAACTCCTGCATAGTTGAGTGTCTTCTAAATCGAACAATGTTTACGCATTGAGACCTATATTCCATATCCCTCTTCCATCTAGGTTGAAAATTTCATATGTCTGCGAGCCTTGATATTCTAAACAAATGAATCGTCCAGGATGGACTTACAAAATCAAGCGATGGCCCGCGGTAATTATTTCAAAAATTAAAAATTAAGAGCATAATAGTTAAATCATTATATTTATTAACACCTAAATCACGTGGACAACCTACCACGATTAGATAGCGTCGCCTGGTAAAAGCTACCTCAAATTCAAGTTCCTTGGCCCAGAAAACCCCTGTATAGTGAGTTTCGTCCAAATAAAACAATGTTTGACCATATTTTGGCCTTACAACATTCAAGCGATCGCGAAAGTTTTATTTCCAAGGTATGAAAAAAATAGCCAAAGCCAACTGTAATTGATTTGACATTGAAATGTATAACTGAAAACTGATGCTTTGAAAACCCAAAAAAAATGCCCGTTTTTGACTCAAAACTCACGAACGAAAGCAAAAATTAAAATTCCGGCTTTGAGGTGCATTTTCCGACCCTTCATTCCACCTATGTTTAAAATTTCAGATCTCTGCGTTGAGTAGATTTCGCTGGGCATCGTGGACAGACAGAAGGAAGACAGACACTTCCTTTTATTAATATAGATGAATTCAAGACATTGTCATATTACTCCTGGGTGTTGCTTGATATATTTATTTATTTTATTTCTTCCTGCAACACCTGCAGGTTGCCATTGACAAAGAGTACCAACAACAAATATAAATTAAAACAGTAAAAGAAAACAGATTAAATTAATAATGAAGCTTTAACAATTAGTATATATAACTATTAAAAATTGGAAGTCATGGTCCACAGGTATGATTGCGAAATATGGCAATAGACCCTTTCAATGCCACCAGTGATATTTCTGTAAGGATGGCTTTGTGCAGGCCGAACTTTTTGGAGAAGTCAAACAGCAGTTTTGGGATGGTGCCACATGCTCCAATCATTAGTCCTGTCACTGTTATGGATGTTAGATGGTATTTATCCTTGTAATACTTAATGGTGGGTTCAGTGTATGGAAAAAAATGCAGTTAGATTTAAAAGTGGATTTTCAAGATTTATTTTTTTTACCATTTTTATGACGAAATTCAATTTTTAAATAGCGAAATATATGTAGAAATTTTGCATTTTATTTGACGAAATCCTGAGTTTTTATTCATCACAAATCATCAACTCTACTTATTACTTATACTGTCTTGACTTTGTCTAGTTTTTTCCATCCTTTTGATTACTTTGAAAAAGTTTGTGTCCTCTATATTAAATTCCTGTATGTCCCGATTGCCTATTCTGGCATTCATTTCACCAAGAAAGAAAATTTCATGATTTTTGAAAAGCTTAGAGAACGACTCAATATCTTCCTCTATCTCATAAAATTTTGCATTATATAATTTCGATTCCTGCGGGTGTTGATATAATACTCTGATTAATAATTTAGTATTACTGCTAATCTCTGAGTACTCTATCCATAGGCTCCCCTCGTTCTTGGCGTCTAACACTTTTATATTTCTTGCAAATGTATCATCAATTAAAAAGGCCAACCCTCCTGGGGTTCTCCCAAATTAACTGCTCCTTTCTCTATTTTTACTAACGTATGTAAATCCTTTTATATTGATCTTGACTTCCTTCTTTGCCCATGTCTCTACTAATCCTAAAATTTGTACATCCCTTAACAAATTGTATATCTCCCTGCTAGCAATAGCTTTTAATATCCCTTCTATATTAAGAAATCCTATACCGGTATATAACTTATGGCTGCACCGACATTCTTTAAATATACCCAAACGAAGACTTTAGTAACGCGCCATTGCTGTATAATGTCTGCATTAAGTGGACACTGTTCCACCAACACTCTAGTCGTTGAAATAAACACCCGTTTTCAAACGAGCATTAGAAGGCAGGCAATCTTGGCATACAAGCTTCTCATACATTCACCATTGCTATGCCAACATACAACGTTAAACCTGAGAGCACACACTGCACACGACTAGTAATTTTCATACTATATAATTCAAAATTATAAACAAATTGAGTGAGTATTGTTTCTTTTTATTTACTGAGATGCAAAAATCTTATGTTATATTGTTTTCATGCCCGATTCCTTCGCCGTTCAAAGTCATTTTTCCATTGGCAACGTTGGCTGCTATGTTTCACAGCAGCCAGCAGAAAATAAACAGTAGTAGGAGAACTCAATGATTAATAATATTAATGCTATTAATGCAGTATATTATACAATTTATGATGTTGCACTCGCACTATTAACCTATCATAACTTTATAATAATTTATTATATGCTAACCTGCAATTTTTTCGACTGCTATCGGTATCAAAAATGTGAATTGGGCCTAGGCTATACGCCTACTGCTAGTGTAATATTATTACAACATCTACTCTTATACAATTCAACGGCCCTAAATAGCGTGTTCACTCGCTCTCCCGCTTCGGGCATACTCAGCGATGTTGTCTCTCTCTGTCTAAACTTTCATGAAAAGTACAAAAGTGAAATGAACACAATGAACAAATATTCTAATTTTATTTTTACTTACAATTTTCATAGCTCTGAACCACAAACATTTTTAATAAGCTGCCAGTGTAAATTTCTTAAAAATCCTGGAGTCAATTAATAATGGCGGGCAAATCCGCGAGCACCAACTGTAAAATATTGATAGTTTAACCAAGGAAGTATCGCGGACAATAAAAATCCAAACAAACCATTCCTTCCCTTGAAAAATTATATAATTTCTTAAAATTACACTGAATTTATCAAATAAAATTCACATCATATTCATCTGTCAACAAAGAGTTGAGAAACAATACGTATTATGTGTTCACAGGTTCCTTTGGAACTGCATAATCGAATCTGAGATCGTTTTCCCAGGCGGCGCTTTCTAATCGTGGAATGTACTCTGAAATCGGAATTTTAGCTGTTTCATTAATTACTAATGGTTTAGTTTGTGAATGATTCGTGTGCAAGTGTTAATAAATAATTAAAATAATAAATAATACTATAATAATTATTATACACTTAATTTTCAATTTTTCAATTAATTATCGTGGGCGAAGCCGCGGGCACCTCCTAGTATTATACCATATCAAACAATTATTGAAAACTATTACAATGTGATACTTGTATAGTGTAGTTCTTACCTTACTTTTATAGTCATAGAAGATACATAATGAACTTTTCCTGGAAAAAGACGGGAATAATACACACACAACACACTCAAAAATGATTTGACTTAGGCCTAATTTTTCTTTAATAACAATGGACATTGTGCATTGTTATTTTATTGAGAATAATCCAATAGAGATATTATAATCAATTTCACCTATCATCAACCTACTAGTAATAATACAAGCTATAAAATGACAAATACACAGCGGCACTTTCGATGGCATGTAAGCGTAACTATGAGCGAAATACTTCAGAATACTGTTGTATGTTGTGCAACTGCGAAAAACATTTTATTTTGTAACCATTCGCCTGCTTCAACGTTACAGTGACAACTGATCCTCTCATCTGAGGGACTAGTTTGTTTTGTGGAATTTGAGAAAAACCCAGATCCTACTTTTGTGTTCATTCTAGTGACAGCAGAAGGGTCCCATTCTGTTACCTGACTGCTCTAACGTAGCAATGGAAATAAATGAATCACTCCCTTGTATTCATGTTATTCTTCAGAAACTGTTATTAATGCATTAATATACTGGGTTTACTGTTTAATGTGGATAATACTGCGTATTCTAGCATGCAAGCACATTCGGCCATCTTGTTTTCAAACAAACGCGAGATATAACGCAAGGAATTTCTGTCTTTAAGATAACGCGAGTATTAACGGGCGTGAGAGAGTAACCAGGATCGGTGGAACATAAACATGACACAAGCAGGAGAAAACAACGCGTTTTAGCCGTAACGAAGGTCGGTGGAACTCACCATCAAAGTCTCATTCTTAATACTATTCTACGGTTTTTTAATAGCCCAGTTTCTTCCTTCCTCCATGACTCTACAGCCTTTGATGGGCCTTGGTCTCCCTCACAATCTGTTTCCAATCATCTCTCTGCTGGGCAAGCATTACTTATTGACCGACCCTCGTACAAAAGGAGTTGTCTCTGCCGGGTGGTTTAAACAGTCTTAAACAGTGGTAAACAGTCTTGTCCCATTACTTTTACCGTATGCTGAATTGAGGGTTAGAGGGTGTAAAAGTATTATCAGTCTTTCATGAGAAATCAGTTCAGTTGTTCAAATTTATGTGATGTCACCTGTACAGAAGAGATTTTCGTACAATTCAGGTTTTAAGTTAGAAGTGATTTACACTGATTCGATTGTACAAGGTTATAATTTGTTTATGTTTAAAATTTTTCATTTAGAATCACAATAAATTTCTTTTTCCTTTAAATTTCCATCTTAAAATAAAGCTACATCTTATGGTCCAGAGCATCTTACAGTCCATAAAATACGGTAATAAAATCTTGGAGGATGAAATTGGGTGGACATCTTGCATGCATGGGGGAGGATAGACTTATCTCAAAAATATTGATTGGGAGACTCGAAAGTTCCCTTGGAAGACATAGACCTAGATGGGAGGACAATATTAGGATACATTTAAGGGAAGCAGGATTTGCGAGAGATGACTGGATGGAGTTAGCACAAAATAAGATTGAATGGCGGGCTCAGGTAAGCGCAGCAATGAACCTCATAAAATAAAATAGATAATATTCCTTTAGCTTGCTTATGAATTGTTTATCCCATTGAGTAAGTAAGTATATAATTTATATTTCTTATTTGGTTACTACTATTACGTAGAAAATTGTTTTACATTGGAATTTTCTCAAAATCCAGAATGAACAAAAATTTTTTATTTTCATGTTCATGTTCAGGAGGGTTGAATTAAATTAAAATATGAATCTCAGGTCCAATAAAATTTTTATTGCCATATAATTTATATTTCTTATTTGGTTATTGCTATTATGCAGAAAATTATTTTACATTAATGTATAATCGGAATTTTCTCGAAATCTGGAAGGAACAATTTTTTTTTTTGTCATATTCGTAGCCCAGTGGTTGGGGTGTTGAATTCGGAATTAATTAGGGGATAGCTGGAAATTGTTTTAATCCCTTCAGTTTAGGTCTGTAATGAACATACTAAGTTTTCCCCCTCCTGCTAGGTGAGCTTTAGCTGTAGCGTAGTGATCTATAGTCTTTTATGTTAGTTTTTTAAACTAACATAACAATATCTCAAAATAATCAATGCTATCAAAACCATTGACCATACAAATTTTGTAGAGCTTGAAATTCTGAATAAAATGTACCACACTTAGTACCTTCGTTGAAAATTAAGGTCACAATTCTTTTTTAAAGATTTGCTTAAATTGCTTATCATGCGTTTCGAGCCAGAATGTACCAAGTTACCAGTCCACCTTGTGCCCAATTGTAATATATGTGTGTATATATATATATATAACTATATATAGTTATCGGTACTGTTATCAATATATATGTAATTGTATATAATTATCGGTATTGTTAAAAATATATATGTAATTATATGTAATTTGTTATAACCATATATCATTATACGAGGTCTGTTAGAAAAGTATCCGACCTTATTTTGTTTTGCGGAAACCTGATGGATTTGAATCAAGCACGCTTGCATGAGACGACCTTGAACCTTCGTGCGTATGTGTGAATTTTTTCCCCGCCTGTAGATAGCGTCTGTTACTGGCAAGCAGCATTTGAGTGAGGTAGTGTGTAGTGCTCTCGTCGTTGCAAGGAAAATAACGGAATGACTAAAGCAGCGCTATTTGTCTGAAACTGGGTGACAGCCAGGTGTAAACCATTCGGAAAATTCAGATGGCTTTCGGTGATTGATGCTATGGGCATCACACAGATTAAGGAGTGGTACAACCGGTTTAAAGACGGCCGAACATCGGTGGTGAGCGAGCCACGCTCCGGTCGGCCATCAACATGCCGAAATGACCAGGTCATTGCCAAAGTGAATGCTGTGGTGATGCGAGATTGTCGTGTGAGTATCCAAGAAATTGCGGAAGAGGTGGGCATCATCACTTGTTCGGCACATTCAACTATGACCGAAGATTTGGCCATGAAGAGTGTGGCGGCGAAATTCAGTGCCGATGCTGCTGACAGCGGAGCAAAAGCAACTTCTTGTTGAAGTCTCACATGACATGCTTGACTCCACAAACAGTGATCCCGACTTTATGAACACTTAATGAGTGGTGACGAGTCCTGATGTACGGGTACGACCCGGAAACCAAATTCCAGTCGTCACAATGAAAAAACGACGAGAGCACTGCACCCTACCTCTCTCAAATGCTGCTTGCCAACAACAGATGCTATCGACAGGCGGGAAAAAATTCACACATGCGCAAGGTCGGCTCATGCAAGCGTGCTTGATTCAAATCCGTCAGGTTTTCGAGAAAAAAAATAAGGTCGGATACTTTTCTAACAGACCTCGTATATTTATATTGAGACCTTCACGATGTTTTTTTCATTATTTCTGGCCTATATTGTGGATATTTTGAGAAAAATGGAGCTGAAATGATATTACATACATTAAAGGAGTGGTTAGATCAATTTTTTTTATTATTTAAATTTTTTTTGTTTTTTGTTTTTTTTGTTTAAGGTGTGTTATAAACATCAATGTCAGTGTGTTCACTGTAACTTTCGTCCACTTGCACCGGTTCACATTCTCCCTGCAGTAAATCAACTTCCTCAGAAATTACTGCCTCCATAATATTGATTTCATCCTCTTGGTTAGGTGAGTTTGCAGTAATGACAACATCCTCCGGAGAGTTGGTACAAGCTTGCCCTTTGCAGAGGTAGCAAATTGTGGAACAGTTGATGCCAGATTTCCTACAGCTGCAGGCCATAGTACAACCCTTTTTACACTTGCACAATATCATCAAGAGCACTGCTGAAGGAGCTGGTTCTTTGAGGGTAGTGATTGGTAGGGGCTGTATTTTTTGGTAATAACCATAAGCGCAATTTTATAAAACAACCTCCCTTAGCTATATTTAGCTTTTATATGCTTAAAATACCAATATGAACCAAATTGAATCCACGAAATATCATAAAATTTACTTGATTCCGCAAAATGTGTCTGTAAGCGCAAAATATGCCCCTTCTGTCCGTAAAGTGAGAAATGAGCACGAAAATATGCCTTAAAATCACAATATTGTTTTGTTGTACTGTATTTTTATTTCTTAGCAGCATGCTTTTTTTCTGCTGTTTTTGTGGCTGTCGAAGATTTATCGATATATCTATATTTGTGATTGATTACAAAAATTGCAGAATTTGCGCAAAAATTATCTGTGACCTCGTTTGTATTGTTGAGTACACTCCTTTCCTGCTATCTCTTTGCCAAGTTAGCGATGCCTATGATTGATTACAGCAGAAGAGTGTAGAATGTTTGTTACTTGTATTCAACAGATTTCATCTTTTATCCACAGTGATATGGTTGGCACTTCTGTTTGCAAATGGCTATCTGATGGTGTTTAGTAGAAATTATGATAATATTTCTCATCATTATATTTGAACATTAACTCTAATCATGCCTAAATTGAAAGTTATTTCATTTCATACAAGGGCAGAAGAATATAGAAATGAGGGATTTTATGTGCTAGACAGTTCAAAGGGTATTTTAATGTGTAAATACTGCAATGTTCGTATCAAATGGGAACAAAAAGACACGTGTGATAAACACTGTGGACAGCAAGAGGGGCTTTTCTGCATATACCAAAATACTCACCAACACACGCACAAGTCTTCACGAAGACAATGTTGAAACTTTGCTGCAAGTGTATTTTGGTATCGCATAGACCTAACTGAAATTCTGTGTGTAAAATGTAATTTTTGCGGGGGGGGGGGTGTTAATTCACGTAAATAACAAAGCAAAGTTTATGTAGTATAAAGTAATTTATTTCACGAAATACCGAAATATAAGGAAGTTAACACCGAATTCAGCCAATTTATTTCACCAATAAATCAGGGCCCTAGCCCATGGGAATAGCCCATGTTTGTTTTTCTTCCAACCCCAATCCAAGGGTTTTTTTAAAAATCCACTCCAAAGTTGAACTTGTAAGTATGTACGGAGAGAATTTTCACTTGCAGCTGCTGTAGTGGGAGGCAGAGTTGCTTGAAATTACTTTTTATTAGTGATTTCTGAAAAAGGTGTTTCTTCACTGCCCTTTCCCCCCTTACAAGGCTACAAAAAATGTTTGTCCTGCTTCATCGATGTCATCCGGGCAAGCATTTTTATCACGGAAAATGTTCACAGCTTCTTGCAGTACAGTACTGTTCAGAGCCTTGACAGATTTTATCTTCCTCTGTCTGAAAAGAGCGGATGTGGTATCGTAGCCTCTGAACACATGAAGAAACAAAATGTTCTCCCTTATGTATGGAGAAATGTTCAGAGTTGCTGCACGATATAAAGCATCTTCTGCCTTACCTCTGTCAGGATTCAAGAAGAACAAATTTTTGGAAGTAGCAGATGCTGCCATTAATACCAAGAGGCCATTATCTTCACCTACAACTACAAAACATTGTGATCCGTTTTCCATTTCCAAAGCAGTTTTGATTATCAGACAGTCAGCATCTTCATCAGCTTGTTTCACAACAAAACCTTCTTTTTGAAACTTCACACATAACATACTTATAAGCTGTTGCTTGTTCTTATCAATTGATAGGAACTTCTCTTGAGACATAGACTCGTCAAACATAGCATAACCACCTATGTGTTTCTTTGCTCGTCTGTTACGTTTTGCTGATTTTGTTCTTTTTTCTGCAATATCTTCAGGGTACGCATCAAAAACTATTGTGGCCCTTGCACTAAAGTGTCTTTTGGCGTATTCAACATATTTTTGCAGGATGAAGGAAAATGAATCCCCTTTCGGCCACACTAACCGATGCAACAGAAACCCACCATCAACCACATGACAAGCAATATTGACATATGCACAACATCAGCTGTTGTAGAAAATAAGTCATAAAATACTGACTTGCAGGTCTTCTGCAGTCCTCCTTTATCAAAGAGTGACAATGGTAAAGGAGCCAACTCAAATTCAAAATATTTTTGTAACTCTTCATCTGACTTTTTCAGTAGGAAGATTCTTCTGAAAATTGTGTCAGGATTTACAGGAATAAATTCATCATGAACTTTCACCTTGGAACTGGAACCACGAATAGGCATTACTCTGCTTTTCATTTTAAATTTAACAAATGGCAAAGTTATTACCAACAATTTTTTTCAAAGAATCAATTCCAATTTCATGAGCATTGTGACAATTTATGCTTTCATCTGCCACAATACCACTTGATACTGACATGAGATGTTCACAACTTGGAAATGGGTCATGGGATGAGAACCAGTTCACTAGTTTCTGTACATCTGCCTCGTCTCTTACAATTCTTGAATCCCTAGCATCCACATGCTGTCAGTAGAAGCAAATGATAAGTTACAAAACTCCTGAATTTTCAAATAGTTATAATTTAAGAAAATACCAACAATACACAGAAACTGTTAGTCCAACCAGAAGTTAGTCCGTTGAAATTGAATGTATTTTAGTAGTGTTTGATAAAACCTTTAACTTATATCATAATAATAGGTCTAGAATTTTTTCATTGATTTTATCTCGCTTTGGGCTTAGATTTTTACTGCTGTTAAATATTTTTATTCAGAAAATCATTTCCCTATTTATAACAAAGAAACTAAACTTCTGTATTCTCACCACATATTGCTTTAATTATTAAACCAGGTTTTTAGCATGTGATGTAGCTTGAATGGGAAATAGTATCTTACAATGCATCAATGTGAATACCTAGTCATAGATGGGAAGACAATAACATAAAGCAACTCTTTATTTTTCGGACTTCTTAATTTTAGAGAACTGATGTAAGAAGTGTTCGATTTGTATCCAAAAGTCCTATACTTATTTTTGCTCTCTGTGTTTTCAGTCTTGGCTTGGATCATCTACTTGAATTATTTGAACGAGAACAGATAACATTGGATATTCTAGCAGAAATGAATCATGAGGATTTGAAGCAAGTTGGAGTGAGTGCATATGGTTATAGACATAAGCTTATCAAGGGAATTGATAAATTGTGTTCTAGTTCAGGTGAGTTTGTTTCGTTTTCTTCATATTTAAATGCTTTACCTAAAAAAATGTAAAATGTTTTATCACTATCTATTAGACGAAAATGTAATGAAAAGTCAAGTAGTTTTGTTATTTTCTAGTGTATGAAACTTCAGAATCGTATGTGAACTGCTTGCATGGATATTTTATCTTACCTATTTTGTTCCTATTTGTGCACGTACAGTGAGTCTCAGGCAGATTGCATCCACCGCGCTGCATGTGGCAAAGGAACTGCCCGGCAGTTGCCTGACTTCATCCGTGCGTGACAGTGAAAATAAATGAAATAAGTTTGAAAATAACGAAAATAGGCACCTACCTTATTACAGGAGATGCTGGAAATATCCTCCTCCTACATCCACACATTTTTGGCATCGTGATAGGAAATTCCGATTAACACGCATTAATTGCTCTTCCGTTATCGAGTTCATCTCTATCCTAATGTTTTCTTTTAGTTGTGACAACTACAGAATAACACTTTCACGTCTGTACAACACGAGAACATTGCTCAACTGCAGGCTATGCAGGAATTGTTGACTTACCTGCGGGGACACAGCTGGCCGCAACTCGGGAAGTGTTGAGTCATCACAAGAGAAATGCGGCAAGCGGCCACAATCTGGCTGAGACTCACTGTACATATTTTGTTCCTCTTTATGTATGTGTGTTGCATTTGCAGGTGCTTAATATTGTAGGCAGAAAAATGACTGTATTTACTTGTGTATAAGTCCCACATATTTTTTATTAATTTTTACTTACGAGTAAAAGAGTGAAACCTATATATAAGATGCCATAAGGTGTAGTCGGCAGTGTGATGCATTACTTTACTGAGGTAGCCGAAAGTGTTGACATTCTACTATCAGCATGTGATCCACAGGTCTACCAACTTCTCTGGCTCCCTGGCAGTGCACCACATTACTAACTGCTCCTCCTGGCTTCAGCTGAATTGTGGATGAACATGCCAAGCAGGAAATCAACAGCAATGCGTCTTAAGCTAGGGCATGTAATTACTTCATAGCCATGCTCTATAGTCATCCTTTTTTTTATAAAGGGACCCTTGAAATACTATTGTAACATTATTTTAACATCCAATAAAGTGGCTTAAAAATTATGTGTTTCTCTATTAGGCAAAATGAAAATAAAAATCAAAGGATTCATTTTTTGTAACAATTTAAGGTTTGCATTGTTTTTAAAGACCATTCTTTTCCATCATATTCTACTCTCATTAGTTGTGGGTTATTAGGATATCTTGTTGCAGGCTCTTTATGGCTGCCACCTTCCAATCCAGGAACTCTACTAGTTGACCTTTTAGGAGAAGATAAAGAATTTATGGCTGTGGAAGAAGAGATGCAGTCTACAATTAGAGAGCATCGTGATAATGGTCATTCAGGTGGAATTTTTTGCCGATATAATATTATAAGGGTAAGTAAACAGTTTGTCCAGCTACATGATCATCACCAAATATAAAATAATATTGAATTTATCTTCTACTATAGAGATGATTTCTGTTAGGGAGGCTGCACATCGGCATATAGTCCAGTCATTTGGTAGTTTTATCTGGAAAGTTTTCCGGGAGTTTTGATAATTGGTGATTTTATAGATTTCGACGTGCTCTTTCCGAATTTTCACTTTGCCACCTCGTATCTTTGCCGCTCGTGCCGCCATATTGAAAAAATGGCGCCCAAAAACAGTTTTTTGGAAATATCTCCTTTCCGACTCATTTTACGATGAAAATAGTTATGTAATAAATTAAACTAGAGAAATTTACTATAATTTATGTAGTAATGATTTTTTTTTGTAAAATGAATAGTTTCAGCGTACGAGCACCGCAAAGTCTACTCCGACACGCGTTTTGGCCAAAGCCACGGAAGATGTGGATACGCCACTACCTGCATCATTTTGCGGTAAAGCATTTAATAAGCAATTTTAACTAAATAAGGTCTCCTGATTTCAAAAATGTCACTATTTTTGTTGTTTCACATTGTGTTTGCTGTTATGGCGGATGTGATTTTAAGGTCTGTGTAGACTTTTTTGGGGGCTTATAATAGCTAAACAGTAAGTCGTATCAAAAAACATGTTTCAGAAGCAGTAACGGATTTTAAGAGATCTACAAGTTTGGTCTTATGACATTTTGACGTATCTACATTGGTTATCCCTTAGATTGAGTTAGATTTTTTTATTTCAAATAACTTTTGTATATTTTTCTCACATTATGTAATATTTGACACACATGATTCTATCTTTCATATCATGTGGTAGGATATTGGTAGGATATTCCTACCAAATTGTATGATTCTATCTTTCATATCATGCGTGTCAAATATTACATAATGTGAGAAAAATATACAAAATTTATGTAAAATAAAAAAAATCTAACTCAATCTAAGGGATAACGGGCACATACAACAGTCATAAGCGTGCTAAATTTGGTGTTTCTAGCTGCCCCATAAGTATAGAAAAACTTGCTGGATAGCCGTGACATCATTCACATCTACGACAGTCTAATCTTCCAGTTATTAACATTGATGTTTATTCGCTTCCAGATGAGCTAGAAACTTGAAATTTTTCAAACTTATAGATTTTAGATTTATTAAAATACTTGTTCAAAACCGTTGAGCTCAATCAATGTAATAATATAAATAAGATACCATTTGGTCAACTAAAATATATTTTGTAGATTTTAGCTTATAACCAATGGAAAAATTCCCAAAAGTTCAAATCTTTAATATTTTCCCATCCAAACAAACTTCGATTTTTTTTATCACTAATCATTTATACGGCTTCAGATGATTTGGCAAAAATAATTGGCCTGCACTCACAAAAAATACTGGACTGTTTGAAAATATTATTTGATTTTTCTCCGTAAATATTATCAAAATTATCCTAATTTTTAAGTATTTTTTATCTTGTAAGCTAGTCTAAGCAATAACTTATATCTCTCATTTTGAAGTAGGCCTACCTATTGCAAGAAAAATGACGTGTTACGTAGAAACGGCCAACGGATTCATGTTCAATGACCCAAAATTAGTTAAGATCACCTATCACACCACTTACCGCAAAGAAAAAAGTTTCAAAATGCAGCATGAAAGCTGCATACAGTTATTTTATTATACAAAATGTCAAAATAACATTTTTCACAATTGTCAATTAATCAGATGTGATAGAGAAAAACAAAATGCATTTTCGAATTCAGCACAGCAAAGTTAATCAAACACACCCATTTTCGTTTTTATCGCAGAAATTTTTGTCTTTTTTCCAGGCTGATATAATCAATATGGCAATCAGCATTTCATCTACATTTGATTCCGTAATAATTGTCGGCGAAGATGTAGATCTTCTTATTCTTTAGACGACTCTATCTACGCGTTCAAACATATTATGTAATCTCAAACCAGGAATAGGAAAAATTTCGCAACGAATATATTCAACACCCTACCACTGCTGAACCTGGTGATAGGTTCGGAACGAATGTTATCATGCTATTGCTTCTGTCAGTGGCAGCGATGCAATATTAAATTTATTTTCATATGCTGATTTTGTGAAGCATGTATATCTATAGTTGTTTAACGAGATACTTTTCACGCCACTGTAACCGTACAATGCAAGGAGGAAGCTTCAGCAATGATCTCTGGATCAGCATTTTGGTTTTTGAATACCTGGACAAGCTCGTTTACTTCTAGGTTTTTTGGAATATATTAGCACATTTTATTTTTCTTTGTTTAAAGAGTGCTGATGTTGTATCACAGCCACTGAAGGCATGCAGAAATAATACTATGTTATCTGCGGCTGTTTTATCTATGATACTTTTTGTTGAATATATTCGTTGCGAAATTTTCTCTTTTCCTGGTTTGAGAATACATATATACATATAGATTTTAGATTTATTATATATATGTTTGAACGCGTAGATAGAGCCTTCAAAAGAATAAGAAGATCTACATCTTCGCCGACAACTATTACGGAATCAAATGTAGATGAAGTGTTGATTGACGTATTGATTATTATTAGAGTATCCGCATTTTCCATGGCTTTGGCCAAAACTCGTGTCGGAGTAGACTTTGCGGCGCTCGTACGCTGAAACTGTTCGTTTTACAAAAGAAATCGTTACTACGTAAACTATAGGAAATTTTCTCTAGTTTAATTTATTACATAACTATTTTCATCGTAAAATGAGTCGGAAAGGAGATATTGTCAAAAAACTGTTTTTGGGCGCCATTTTTCCAATATGGTGGCGCGAGCAACAAAGATACAAGGTGGCAAAGTGAAAATTCGAAAAGAGCACATCGAAATCTATAAAAAAAAAAAATTTTCAAATCTCCCGGATAACTTTCCAGGTAACCCCCTTTTTGAGCACCAAATGACTGGACTAATACCTCAAGTCATACAAGAGTCATGACATAATGCCTGCAATTCGATGTAAGAAAAGGAGCTTAATGGAAAACAAATTAAAAATGAGAATTCCTGCAGACACATTCCGTAAGACTCTGCATCATGCCTGCAAGAAACATCATTCCAATTAGTTTACATGTGCTTTCTATGGACATCAGGGCCTAAGATTGTTGGTAATAAAGAATGTGTATTGCCAATATTAGTGATGAACAAATTAACATCAAATTAGTGCAGTCGGTCAATACTCAATAATGTGTAATGTGTAATTAATTAATTATTAATTACCAGTATGATTAGAACTTCACGGATCTTTTAATAAGTAATATACTAAAACATAAGTGCCATGCTGAGCAAATGACGTATTAAAATCATGGACCCACTTTCTTTTCTTCTTATTTGCCTCTTGTCAACAACTGGATAGAAACAATAGTGACAGACTCATACTTCTCTGTTATGAGGTCGCAAGTCTGAATCACAAAAGAGAGAGAAAAGAAAATGTGCCTTGTTTCTCGTCTTGAAACATGTGTTAATGTGTTCGATGTGCAGCCTACCATAGTGCAACTTTTCATTGTTCTCCATGTTCATGCTTTCCTTCTCCTTTATTTCCCTCTTAAGTTTCCTCTTTCTCATCCTTTCTCTCTCTCTCTCTCTTTCTCTTTCTCTCTTTCTCTCTTTCTCTTTCTCTCTTTCTCTTTCTCTTTCTCTCTTTCTCTTTCTCTCTTTCTCTTTCTCTCTTTCTCTCTCTGTCTCTTTCTCTCTCTCTGTCTCTTTCTCTTTCTCTCTCTATCTCTGTCTCTGTCTCTCTCTATGTCTCTCTAAGTGTGTGTCTCTCTCTGTCTCTCTCTCTCTCTGTAATGATACTTATGGTATGATTAAGCCTCTCATTAAACGGTATCTATTAATTTAAAATATCTTCATATTTTAATAAAATATTCATGAGCATTCTTGGTTGTAATGTATTACATTTCAGATACAGAAAGTTCAGAATCGAAAATTGTGGGAGAGATATTCACACAGAAGACAAGAAGTTTCTGAAGAGAACAACAATCAAGGCAATGAGCGGATGCTGTTCCATGGCTCTCCTTTTATTAATGCCATTGTACAAAAGGGATTTGATGAAAGACATGCCTATATTGGAGGCATGTTTGGAGCTGGTAAGTGTAATTGTTCCTTAATTATATATTGTCATCTTTAAAGAAAAAGTATTGGCTTGATAATTAGTCTAGAGCAGTGGCGACCCACCTTTACTTATCGGAATACCTCCACGGTCCATCGGTCCATGGTGGAGTAAAAACCTTATTTGTATTGTATCCCTGTTGTCTGCCCCAGATACCAAAAATCAAGAACCAAGACAAAACACAATTTGATTTGTTTCAATTTTTCTCATCTTTTCTGATGGTTTATTCGATGGTTTCTGATAGTTTTAGGATCGAGTCGTGACCCACCTGTAACCCTTCTGCGACCTACCCCACTAGTGGGTCGTGACCCACTGGTTGGGAACCGCTGGTCTAGAGGTTTAACAATTGAAACAAATCCTCCTGATTAAAGCATTGAAAATGAAAATGAATTACATTTGAATTAAGACAGTGAAATTGCTATGACAGTTACACTGAAAATAATCATTGTTCCATATGCTTATAATCAGAGTCTGGATTCTGATGACCTAATATTGTCTGTAGTTTTCACGTTTAGTGCTATCTCCCTTCTTATAAATGGGAATGGTTTTAGAAATTTATAAAGATTTGGGGAATATACCTTCATTTAGGCAATGGTTTATGCTTATTGTCAGTGGTGAAATAATAAATGGAAGTACAGCTAGTATCATTTAATCACAAAATGGACAATGAGATAAAGAGACGAATAGCTCAAACGTGGAAGGCCTTCTGGTCCATCAAATTCTTGGTTCTAGATAAATCTCTAAACAGGAAAGTGAGACTAGATGCACTCAACACTTGTGTCCTCCCTGGACTGCTATATGGATGCCAAACATGGTCTCTTACAAACAGACAACAAAAAACCATTGAAGCATGCCAAAGAAGTATGGAGCGAAAAATACTGAACATATCACTGAATGACAGGATCTCCAACAAAAAACTACAAGCTATCACAGCCTCAGAAAACATCGGACAACGGGCTGCAGAGACAAAATGGAAATGGTGCGGACATGTGGCAAGATTCAAGGACAACAGATGGGTGCAGGTAACCACTATGTGGGACCCCTACGCCAGAAAAAGGACACCAGGCAGACCAAGAAACAGATGGCTGACTACTTCAAAAAGAAAATTGGGGTGCATTGGTCCAGCGTCGCCCGAAACAGAAGTGCATGGAAAGAACTGGGACAACAACTAAAGAAGAGCAATGAACTGTAAACATGACTATATCCTCAGTGAATTAACTCAAAGTACAGCCTCTCTCACGTGGAATGGCTCACCACGTGAGATATTAGTATGAGCTTTCCCTCTTGTAGGAGGCCCTATCCCTTTAGGGACACAGCGGGCTCATTCATTCATTCACTCTTTTATTAGATTGGCATTTACATCGTAAATGTTTTTGCTTTTATTAATATTTTCTTAATGTCAGCTTCAGCGATTGGTTTCCATTTGAAATTATTTGATGGTATTTGTAACTTCAAGTTTTTCAAAAGGCAATAAGCTGTGTGATGACAGTGGACACTATTTTCATTAATCACTTTCATTGAATTTATAAAATAATTGTTGAAGTCATCTGCTGGTAGATTATTTTCATGTTTTGTTTCCAAGGAGTTATTCCTGGATTTTATTAATGATTTGCCACACTGCTCTACACTTATTTACTGAATTATGAATAAATGAGTGATTGAAATCCAATTTTTTTTCTGTTTTATTCTTATTTGATTTTTTCTAACTCTTTTGTAGCAGTTCACTAACTGCAACAACATCTTTATTGTGGTGCTCAGCCCATTTCAAACTATTATAAACATTCATATCAAGTCGTTTATAATTTTTTTAATTGTTATTATACCATTCAAAATTAGAATTTGAGTGTTTGAAATTTACATTGTTTTTAAGCCTGAAGGTTTTATAGGAAAAGCATGATTAAGCATGATAAAATATGATTCCAGTTAATGTTTGATAAGAGAGATATAAACTTGTCTATGTTGTTTTCATTAAAATTACGAAATTTAACCATCTTGCAAGGTAAAGTACAATCATTGAATAAATATTTCACTTCAAGCATCATGATCTGATATTGGAAGTACAAGAACACTGACTTGTGTAAAATTTCGTGGTATATTTGTTACAATATTATCAAGGCAGCTGTCTAAGCTCATTAACAATTATCATAAAAATAAAATGTAAATTATGGACTCCCACAAGGCTCATTCCTTGTACCTACACTTTTCTTAACCCTTTGCATGCAAAATTTAATATATTAAATCCAATGTCATCTTCAGTAGTGTGAAATTTAATATAGGTATTAAATTCAAAATATGGAGTCCCACAAGGCTTATTCCTTGGACCTACACTTTTCTTAACCCTTTGCATGCAAAATTCAATATATTAAATCCAGTGTCGTCTGCAGTAGGTTTCGGTTTAACACAGGTAGAATAAGGTCCATTCTACATACCTATATTAATAATAATAATGTAAGTGTTTATTACAGTAATTAACTTTTTACAAATTTCAATGCAAACAATCGCATGAGTCTGCATGGACCTACATGCTTACGCAAAAACACAAACAAACTAAATCCATTCCTCACCCTCCACGCCAGCTCGCTGGACAAACTCTCATTCCATTTTCATCTGTGATCTTAATCATCCTCCACGCACCGAGTCTAATCCAAGCGAGCCCCAGTTTACTGACTGAGATCCTTTTCCTATGTATTGCTCCTTCTCCCACTCCAATTTTAACCACAATTGTAATTCAAGTGAAACCATAGTCTGACATTGCGCATTTGTCTGTTGTCTATCAACATCCTTCAAACGGTTCTTAACCTTCCTCCAAACACTTCTCCTATTTCCCTGCCCATCCATCCAAACGTATCCCATCCCAATTGTTTCTAATCCCTTTCTTAATTTGGAAGCCCACTTATTTCCTCCTATTCTTAGCTGTTCTTGATAACATATTGCTCTATTTAGAGACTGATCCCCCAGCATAAGTTGTAACCAATATTTCACCGCCCTAATTTAACACTCTACCTATAGTCCAGTCAATGAAAAGTTGTAGAGGGAAATGGAAGGAACACAATTTTTGACTTTGGGACTTTGTTTGGACTAGTTAGGAGGTAAACATACTAAAAGTCCTCACTCCTAGGAGGTGAGCGGGGGGCAGGGGGGCCCTCAGAAGATCCCTTTTTTCAGTTTTTCGCTTATATCTCGGGAACTATGAGTCCTAGCGATAATATTGCTCTATACAAAATTAAAGCTGACAAAATGGTCCACAAGATTTATTCTATTAATGTTTTCGCTATCTCTCCTAGTTTCCGAGATATCCGCGCTCAAAGTTAGCTAATTTTGAAAAAAAATAAAATTGCCTCGCGTTTCATGCCATATATCATTAGCTAACTCTTCGGCCCTTCGTCCTACAAAAAAGTCATAAAGACAAAGGTTGTAGAGAATTAAATGTCCTTTAAGAATATATGATACTTTGCGCTTTATCTTCAACCGTTCAAACCTTAAAGCAATTTTAACTTTATGTATAAATTCCGGGATTTTGTAGAAAATCCTTAACTTGTGTATTTTTCGTTGTTCCACTGCTCAAACTCTATATAAAATCCAATATACACGTATGATATATAGTTATATGTATATATTTACATGTATACATAGTATATACTATATATGTGGCACATAAAGAAATTATATGTATATATAAGTATTTATACTATATTTTCAAAATTAATATTGTTTGGTGTAGAATTGATGAGTTTATTGTTTGGTGTAGTTTAAAACTATTTTCCATACCCCGAATCTAATGGAACCACTTTGAGAGCTCCACCTCCTACCCCTACATAAATACAATTACTATATATATATATGATCGAAATCTCTGATAGTACTCAAAGTTGACAATTTATCGAGGATCGCTGAATCTTTATTGTTATTTTGGAGCCATAAAAACCCCCTTCATAGGCAATAATACTTGTATTCAATGTATATTATATATAATACACAGTTAACATAATATATATTAACTGTACATTCGCTCCGCAAAGGCATTGGGGTAGCGTAATTCCAGAGTCAAGAACAATTTGTACATAACTTTTTTATTAACACATTAACTCGTAAATGTTTCTTTGAAACTGTGTTACGTTTAATTTAATAATATATTTACACCTTTTAGTAAAATAATTATTATATATTCCTGACTCTCTTGGAGCAGGATGGTCCTGGTTGGTCATGGGAACTTGGTTCTGGGGTGGGTTCTGCGTCGGTTTCTTCTTTATCCGTAGAGAAAGATACATCTGTAGATACATCTTCTTGGATAATCGGCAGAGGATCAATGTCGAGTTCTTCATCCTCATTGTCCAATAGGGGCCCCCATTAAGTCAGTTCCCCTGGCAGTTTTGGCACGTAGGGGAACACTTGAGAGATGCTTTTCTGCATCCGCATTTGGTGGTGGCACAATCCTTTGTGCACCGACAAAAAATAGATTTTAATATTTCATCCGGTGCAGCCTGCTGCTCACTGTGCACCAGGGATAGAAATTTGTTGGTGGTTAACTCCCACCCATACATCTGAGGAGGCAGCTCATGACCAAACCACATCTGGACTTGGTGATATGTCCTCAGATAATGTTGTTTCGCTGCCCCCTCAGTTAATGGGAGGCATGAGATGTCTGGTTTGATATTGGCTACCGATTTTACGAAGGATTGGTAACGGTAAGCGTTTAGAGATTTCTCTTTAGGTGGGGCCCCGTACCACCTCAAAATACCCTTTTTCCCAACTTCCTCTATATCATCCTTTGTTGAGGAAGGGTCTGAGAAAACTGCAGCTGCTCCCTGGACATCTGGAGACCTCAAATACAGTTTGAGAAATCCCAGCTTACTCTTTCGGAAGGCTGCTGAGGTGATATCGCACCCAGTGAAGGCATGTAGAAATAGTATGTCTTGCAGCCCCTGGGTCTGAAGCTCCTGGGTAGAAAACAGTGTAGGTTTATGTTTCCACGTCCAGGCTTGACGAAATTTATGTCCTGGTCACCAGGTGTTTTGGCCATCAACAGGATTGTTAGGTCGACATCCTCACCAACAAAAGCTACAGCGGTGGTACGTGACAACTCCACAGCCGTGTCTACACTGAGGACATCCGCATCATTCTGTGCTTGAAGGGTTTTGACTCCATGTGCCTGTAGTGCAACCTCCAGCATCTTAATCAGCCGACTTTTATTGTGAGCATTTGACAGGAAGTCTTCCTGCTTCACAGTTATGACTGTCTCCTGATTGAAGTGTATGTCGGCTGACTTGCTGAGACGGTACCGCCTTTGCTGCTCAGCGACCTTTGTACTTGAGGATGAGCTTGTGTACCCATCAAACACTACAGTGATACTCCTTCCACGATAGTGACTGTTCACAAAATTGACATACCCATCACAAATGGCAGATATCGTGGAACCTCTTTGCCAAATAACCATAGTATCTGAGACATAAAAGAAAAACCGAAAAAATGTAACTTCTACGGACCCCCTGCCCCCCGCTACCACCTAAGAGGGAGGGTTTTTAGTATGTTTAACTTCTAACTAGTCCAAACAAAGTCTCAAAGTAAAAAATTGTGTTCCATTTCCCTCCATTCATTCATTGAGTGGACTATGCATAGGCATATATTTTATTTGAAAATTTATTATAAAATACATATATGCATATTAATTCCTTTATGTACAACTTATATATAGTACATACTATTTATGCATATAAATATGTATATATTGGCTTTTATATAGAGTTAGAGCAGTGGAATAACGGAAAATACGAAAGTTAAGTTTTTCTGCGAAATCCCGGAATTTACACATAAAGTTAAAATTGCTTTAACGTATGAACGGTTAAAGATAAAACGCAAAATATCATATATTCTTGAAGGACATTTAATTCTCTACAACTTTCTTTCTTAGGACTTTTTCGTTGGACGAAGGGCCGAAGAGTTAGCTAATGAAATATGGCCAAAAACACGAGGCATTTTTATTTTTTTTCAAAATTAGCTAACTTTGAGCGCGGATATCTCGGAAACTAGAAGAGATAGCGAAAACATTAACAGAATCAATCTTGTGGACCATTTTGTCAGCTTTAATTTTATATAGAGCAATATTATCGATAGGACCCATAGTTTCCGAGAAATAAGCGAAAAACCGAAAAAAGGGATCTTTTAAGGGCCCCCCTGCCCCCCGCTCACCTCCTAGGAGTGAGGACTTTTAGTATGTTTACCTCCTAACTAGTCCAAACAAAGTCCCATAGTCAAAAATTGTGTTCCTTCCATTTCCCTCTACACCTCTTTTAGAGCATTCATTGACTGGACTACTAGGTATAGTCTCACTATGCGCTCCAAACTCTCTCATAATGCCACAGTTTGCAGTGCCCCTCTCCCCCCAAAATCCCTTTCAAAAAACACATCTTGACCTGATCTAGAATCCTATTTCTTCCCAACCCCTTATCTCAGCCCCATAAGTCATCGATCTCACTATTGCCCCGTACAGAGTTTCCATAACATACCTATATGTAAAATGGATTTCTTTGTAGAGTTTTGATGCTGTCATATACATATAGTCCAGTCAAAACAAGGTTTAACCTCCGAAAAAATCCGAAAGTTTTGAAACTTTGCACACTTATTCAAAGGTACCTAGGGATGAATATACCAAAAGTCCTCATGAATATGAGGCGAGCTCTAGCGGGAATCACCGAAAACAGTGCACATTTGGTTTTTTGTTAATACCTTGAGAACCGTTGGTCGGAGATAAAAGTTTGCTATATACATAATTGAAGCTTATTAAATTTTCAACAGAAATGACTATATACATTTTTCTTGTATCCCCAATGGTTACCGAGTTATAGGGCGCTAAAAGATAGCGTTTTTTTTTAAACTAACGGTAGCGCGGTACAATATGACATTACTAATAATATTTGACAATGGTTTACCAATTTTTTTTATGCCAAGGATGATTGAGGAGATAAATTTCACAGCTTTGTATAAAAAGGAAGACATGATGTATATTAAACAATGAAATACATGAACAAAAAGAAATGCTGAGGATATTCCAAGGAAAATTGTGTACAGAAAAATCAATCAGCTCTTGATTGCTTCTTGGTAGAAGGCCCTGCAATCTGCTCATCTTGGTCAGCTTCTGAACTTGCTGCCCTAAACACAGTAAGAAGAGGTAACTATGCATGATATGATGATGTGAGAGAACCATTATACAGATAAGAACATGTAGGTAAAAGAAAGTAGATAAGCGAGCAGTTACAGAACGTATGATCACGACCGATGTATGTATACTATTGCAAGGTAAATTAATAACAAAAAAAATACAAATGTGCTCTCTCACCTGACTTCTGGTTAAGCGTCCAGCAAGCACAGTGTTTTGATCTTCATGTACCAAATGTTCAATGTTTGTTCTTTGCAATGAATGGTCTGTTTCTTCAAGGTTTATGACATCGGGATCATCAGGGTCATCAAAGTCTTCTTCGAGGGTGGAAGTAACACCATTCAAGCATTCGCCATGGCAGTTGTGACAAATGCTTGTACACATTATTCCTGACTTTTGACAGCCACATCTGTTCCCACATCCACCTGTACATTTGCAACAAAATGAGGTTGAGGACAGCTTCAGGTGCTGCTGGATTCTCTGTTGTCACAGGGATCAGCCAATCGCTTTCCAACTTCCAACAACACTGCACAGGAAGATGTTCATTCCCTAGCCAAAATTGAAATTGGTGGTACACTCGAAATGCGTGTTGTCTTGCTGCTCCTCTGTGGGCGGCAGAGCAGAAAGGTCACGTTTAGCATTGGATACAGATTTGGTGAAAGCATTGTAGCGGTGCTTGTTAAGAGAGGTTTGCTTCCTGGGCGCATTGTACAATGCCATGAATATTTTGTTTCCAGCAGCGACTACAGCCTCACGGGATGAACTTGGGCTGTTAAATATATCAGCAATACCTTGCAGTACAGCTTGCTTCTTGAACAATTTGAAACAGGAAAGTTTCCCATTTCGATATGCAGCCGAAGTCGTATCACATCTGCTGAATGCATGCACAAGAAGTATGCTGTCCTTCATTCCCAAAGTTTGCAATTGCTGGCTTCAATATACTTGCCTTCCTACTTTGCCATGGCTTGGTTTCACAAATAATATGTATTGTTCAGTCGGAGTTAAGACCATGAGGAGAATAATAAGATCTACATCTTCACCGACTATTGCTACTTTGTCACAAGTGAAGGATTTCACGAGTGCTGTTCGGACGATCAATGTGTCAGCATCACTGGATGCTTGTTCTGTTTCAACTCCATGGCTGGTAAGGGGAGTTATGAGGAATGAAATTAGTCTAGATTTATTCTTTTCGTTAGAAAGAAAACCATCCTGTTTGACTGTTACTATTGTTTTCTCTCAACTGACCTCTTTGTTTTGTACCTTCGGCTCTGTTCAGCTCTCTTTATACTGGATGGGGCGGCTGAATAAACACCAAACACCACCGTGCAGCTGTTGCCACCATAATGCTTGAGAACATTGGCTAATAACACTAGCAGATGGTTGAGATTGTTGGCGAATCTTTGGGCCACACCACCTTGTGTAATAGTAAGCCTCCATCCAAAACAATGTCAAAGTAGACTAGGTTTATTTCTTCTTTTAATGGAGTAAAGTCATCGTACAAGGTAGATTTCTTGGTCTTCTGCATTCCTGCCTCCTCAAATAAAGACAATGGTGAAATAGTACGGTAGGTACCTACTTTAATTTGCACCATCGTGCGCTCATCGATGGTTTTAGAAAAAACGCTATTCTTTGGCGCCCTATAATTCGGTAAACATTAGGAATACAAGAAAAATGTACATAATCATTTTTGTTGCACATTTAATAAGCTTTAATTATGTATATAGTCAACTTTTACCTCAGACCAACGGTTCTCGATATATTAACGAAAAACCAAAAAAGTGCCCTGTTTTTGCTAATTGCCGCTAGAGCTCTCTTCATATTCATGAGGACTTTTGCTATATTCATCCCTAGGCGCATTTGAATAAGTGTGCAAAGTTTCAAAACTTTTGAATTTTTTAGGAGGTTGGGTCATTTTTTGAGGTTTTTTGACTGGACTAATATTCCTTAATTGTTTATACAGTATTAAAACACACTAGTTTGCACAATCATATACACTGTATTATTTGAAACACATGAAAAAAGACGCAGTTTTTACACATTAAAATTTACATTATTTCAAAAATATTGTTGAAATAATTAAGAATTGTTTGTGAAAGTACACAGTCGGATTTCCATTGCACACAGTCAAAATTAGTTTCCATTTCTGCAGGTTCTGCTGAATACAGGTAATTTATATTTGTGTGTAAAATTTACAGCACTAAAAATTTTTTTCACTTAAATTCATTTCCTGTAAGTACAGTTTCTGTTCTGTAAGTACAGTTTCTGTTATGGACAGGCAATATTAATTAAACTGGAATTTTTTAATGCATGCCAAATTAATTTCAGTCCTATTTTCTCTTAGGCAACTGAGGGCAGGGTAATTTTCCAAACTTGCTTTAAATAAATGAGATAAAACCTCATAATATACTCTTTTCTTTTCTAGGAATATACTTTGCTGAACATTCTTCAAAAAGTAATCAGTATGTCTATGGCATTGGTGGTGGAACTGGGTGCCCCATGCACAAAGATAGATCATGTTACATTTGCCACAGGTAATGATATCACTTCATATCCATAGTATAGTATAACATATAGACTGTAGGTCACATCAGACTGGCTCAGTTGTGATTGTGGAATATTACATAATCAAATTAATTATAATATTAAGAAATAAGTATCAAATTCATCGTTCATTTTTTTCAACTTCATGCTTTATTTGATAGCTGGCTTTCCAGCTCATTTGTGCCTTTATCAAAGTAAACTTATTTTCTTATGGCAGATATGTATAATATAATACTTCCATGCCATAGTGTAAGCTGTGTTCACACTGAGGAATCTGTTGCAGACACAAATACTCCAGATACATTTCCATGATTCTTGTATCTGCATACTTACCCTATGTACATGTTCTTTGCATGTGAGCATTCACACTGAGGAAGTTGTTGTCAGGCACAAGTATGGCTTTAGATGCAGAACTTTTGCTTCTTTCTGCTTTGAATGTATTGATGATTCACCCAGAACAAGTTTGTAATCGACAAACACTCAATTTGCGGAAGAATATGGCAATATTATATTGTACTAATGCTGATTAAATCTTCTGATCTCTAGGGTCAGGTTAGTCGGCCATTAAAAAGCGGGGATTTATATTTATCTGGGCAGCCAGTATTTTTAATTCTGAATTTTACAGTAAGAATGGTTTATTAAACATTAATATTTCAGCTTTAAACCTGTATTCGGTCGTATAATTACTTCCTCTGCCCGTACCATAGGTACTATAGGTAGAGGAAGTATTGTTTTCGACCCCAAAATTCTGGAAGTTGAGTTTTTAGCATATATACACGTTTCAAGGCCCCCTGTCTGTCTGTCTGTCTGTCTGTCTGTCTGTCTGTCTGTGAACACTCTAGCTCCAAAACGGAAAATCGTATGAAAACAAAATTTCGTATTTGGGTCAGGTACCTTCTGAAGATGTGAGGATAAGATTGGCGACTATTTTCTCTTATTACTTCCTCTGCCCGTACCATAGGTACTATAGGTAGAGGAAGTATTGTTTTCGACCCTAAAATTCGAAGTTGAGTTTTTAGCATATATACACGTTTCAAGGCCCCCTGAATCCAAAAATAGTATTTTTGGAAACATGTCTGTGTGTCTGTGTGTCTGTGTGGAAGTTTGTGAACAGGCTAGCTCCGAAACGGAGAATCGTATGAAAACAAAATTTCGTATTTGGGTCAGGTACCTTCTGAAGACGTGATTCGAAGATTGGCGACAAATTTCTCTTATTTTTAAGGGGACTTTACATGAAGAAATTTTCGTTTTTTGCGATTTTCTCGAAAACGGCTCTAACGATTTTGTTTAAAATTTGCACATGTGTTCCTTTTACTGAGAGCTAAAACTTTTATTTGAAACTTTTTTTCGAAAAAATTCTCTGAGGGTAGTTACAAGCCACCCACTTCACCCACTATTTGTAGAAATTTTGTCTTGTGTGATGAACAACTGAATAGCGCTCTTTCACGGCCTCTTATTCTATATAAGAATGTGAAGTGAGAAAGATGTATTGTTGGCCATGCATAGAGTAAAGAAGTATCTGAGGGAAATATTCGATAAATTTCGGAAATTATTCTTTACGGCGGAAAGTCTGCAGTCACTTGTTCTTTTTTTTTAAGTTTGTTATATAGCCTTGCGCTTTTAGTCGCATCATTGAAAGAAGAGATATTTATAGGATAATTAGGGTAAAATTGTGTCTTGCGATTCTGTAAAAGGATATGTGAATACTGCTAACTTTTATTTGGGCAGAGGAAGTTATGTGACTTTCACATCAGATTTTTTTTAAGGGGACTTTACATGAAGAATTTTTCGTTTTTCACGATTTTCTCGAAAACGGCTCTAACGATTTTCTTTAAATTTTGCACTTGGGTTGCTTATACTAAGAGCTAAAACTTTTATTTGAAACATTTTTTCGAGAAAATTCTCTGAGGGTAGTTACAAGCCACCCACTGTTTGTAGAAAGTTTGTCTTGCGTGATGAACAACTGAATTCGCGCTCTTTCACGGCCTCTTATTCTATATAAGAATGTGAAGTGAGAAAGATGTATTGTTGGCCATGCATAGAGTAAAGAAGTATCTGAGGGAAATGTTCGATAAATTTCGGAAATTATATTTTACGGCGGAAAGTTCAATAAACGTCTGCAGTCATTTGTTCTTTTTTTTTTAAAGTTTGTTATATAGACTGCGCTTTTAGTCGCATCATTGAAAGAAGAGGTATTTATAGGATAATTAGCGTAAAATTGTGTCTTGCGATTCTGTACAAGGATATGTGAATACTGCTAACTTTTATTTGGGCAGAGGAAGTTATGTGACTTTCACATCAGATTTTTTTTTTTGTAAATTCAAACTTGCTTAACTTTCTTTGGCGGAGCGTGTTTTATTAGCTCGGAGTCTCAGAGTCAAGAAGACCGGCAGGTGACGCAGCGATATCGGATAACTTTGATCCATTGTAGTTGATAGAGAAAGGGTTTGTTTAATCTCGCGAAATAATAGTATAATCATTAATAAAATTATATATTATTGTGCTTAAACTATTTATAAGAGGTGCTAGAAGTGCTGACCCTTCCTTTTACCAAATATGTGAAACCATCATAAATACATTATCTGCCATGAATCCCGCCTAAGCCTAGTTCAATTCTGATGCTGTTCTAATATCTCTCCTATTTCATCAATTTTCTCAGTAAGCACATGTAGATTTTTTCTTGATTAATCTGCTTAAACACCCCAGCAGTGTAACGGGTCGGTGGCTATTTTCTTGGGTTTATACTAAGTTTATACTAAATTTATATTTTTATACTACACGTCGATTCCCTCCAGCTATGTCAGTCGATCATAGAACATTTACCTCTATCCTCAGGACAGAAAGTGAAGAACAATGTTATTATTTGCTAATAGAAATAATGGTCGCAGAATTCAGTTGTAGTTATTATTTATTTCCAATTAAATCACTTCGGAAATATGGTCAACAGGAGAATTAAAGCACAGAATCTCGTACATAAAGTTCTTTTAATAAATTAATACCAGATAGATGAGCAATGGTATTATAATGGCTTGCTTGGTAATAAAATTTCAAAGTCCGATAAATTAATTTGGAGAATAATTTATAAGTACTGGTTACTCGGAGAATGTCTAAGTCAAATAAATTATATGACCGAAGAAAAATTTAAGTTCAATAAATTGGTAGCGTATCAAATTTCAGAGTCCAATTAATTCGTTGCACTGAAATATTCTTTGTTCAATAAATTATTCTTGCAAAAATTTATAAGTCCAATTAATTCACCGCGCACTTAGCCCCATAGCAGAATAATTTCGTAGTTGTCGGCACATCGCCGATTAGCAGAGTAATATCGGCACTTGCCGAAAGCCGAGTACCAATCGCTAATCTGCTTAAACACCCCAAAATTTCCACTTTCACTTTTACAACATATTGATACTCCTTTGTATTTACTTTTCTCGATTATATCAATATCTTATTGTTAGCAGGCCATTATAATCACAAAGCTTTTAGAAGTTCTGCCTTAGGTACAAAAGACACAACTCCAGAAATAGATTGGTGTACCAGTACTTGTATAGAACCGTCACTGTAAC
This sequence comes from Ectobius pallidus, assembly GCA_964059195.1. Classification (NCBI taxonomy): domain Eukaryota; kingdom Metazoa; phylum Arthropoda; class Insecta; order Blattodea; family Ectobiidae; genus Ectobius; species Ectobius pallidus. The sequence goes on from CAXKWD010000002.1 coordinate 161,436,407, forward strand.
AAAAGGCAGCTGGGCCAGCATCCCCAATTCAAGGCGCAGTGATTGTTATCTGGCAGGGTAATTCCTTGGCTTGCCTGTTCATCTCCAAGTTACTTGCTACTGTTACTAATTTGCGATATTTAATTAAAAGTCTATTAACTTCTTAATATGAATTTACTTAATTAAATGAATATTATTAATGTTAAGTTTATTATAAGCTGCACCTTTTGATACCAAACACCATGTATGTATAACTACAACTGTTATTAATGATATTAAAGTTGCATAAAAATTATGATATAATTAAGGAATCGCGCACAATGTGCATTATTATGTGCATTATTATGATATTAAAATGTATTAATTATTCTTATTAATTTAATGCTAGGGTTGCTTGAACCACTATAGCATACGGCGGTTTGGGTTGTTGTCCGTATGATTTTGGGCGTGAAGTATATTGCATATACTAATATTTCTGTCTGTTTCGAACACGCCTCCGGCAGTCAGTAGATCGCTGAACACTCCACTCTAGCTTCAGGGTAGGAAGCGAAGAACACCTTACTTATATTATTGAAATAATAATACAGTTTTTCTGAACACCGTAGAAACCAGCTATTTATTCAGCACTTGTACAGAGAATATCTGGCGTTAATAATTATTACAGTACCGTTACAACAAATATTATGATTAATAACTTTTCAGGTAGATCGATGGTGATGATACAATCGCTTCGCGGTATAATATCTTAACTGCTCGTGATTATAGACAAAATTATTCTAAGTCGAAATATTATTCTCTGTAAAATTTTCTAAGTCCAAATAATAATCCTCGGAGCGAAGCTCTTAACATAAGTGTGATCGGAGCCGAGCTCCTGACGTGAAGTAACAAGTCCCAGTGATTTTACTCAGTCTCTCTAGTCATTAAAAAACCTCTTATGATTAATTATCCTTCCCGCTTCTTAATTATTACTGGAGCATTGATACACGTGGTACTGTAGACATATTTTCATTGGTGATTATTTCCACCAATAATATAATTTTGCCCGGGCACAGAGCTACCCTGGAATTTCCTACTTTCTCTTACAAGCATCTTAATATTCGGGACTTCTAAGAATAATTAAAAGAGTGGACATATCGCGACTCCGGTTTTCCCTGTGTTTCATTATCTACATCTTAACATCTTGGATTTCTAAGAAAGGTTCTAATGGAGAAACCACCTTGTATCATCACCCGAATCAGAAGATTTGCCCTTAACACAATAAGCAGCTTCTTAGAATAGCTGAGTGTATCACTACCCTTTGATATCAATCTGGGAAATCAAGGTCACAGCTTACCTGGATAATGTTCGGCTCTGTGCCTCGTCCCGTTAGACCTTCTAATGGAATTTCCTAGCTTCCCTTGTCCCTTCATTACTCATAAATACAATTTCATTTTACTAAACATTTAAATGAAATTGTTTAACTTTTACACCTTGCTTTATTTTTAACATTTAATATTAACTTATTGGCACACTACTTTTCTTATGCACAGCGCACCCATAAACACTAATATTTTCAGGCAAAAATTTATTTCTTTACATTTATTATTACTTCATGCAAATTCAATTTTATGGACTAAACTGCATACCCCTTTTTATGCTGTGATGTTTTGTTGAACCCTGGAATGTTTGTTTACAGGCATTTTGTGGTGTGATACACCCTAAAACAGTCTGGAACGCCACACACAATTTCTTCCTCGAAGCCATTTTTCGAACTGAGTGCCTCGGAATCCCATGATCACGTGATCATTATACGATTTATAACTTAAACTTGACTTATTGTGTTGAATACAATAAGGTAGATAACTTTTGTGGGTATAATACGCTAATAAGGCATGTCATGCCATCTACTTACGGAAAGCGGGAATAACCTCATATTCACGATCGATTTATACCTTGAAGATCGATATGAAGCATATCGTGTTGCATACCATTGCATAGAGAATTTATTCAGCTTTAAAATGGTATATGGAATGTTATGCCATCTACTCAGAGAAAGCTAGAACTAAAAGAAAAAGTGTTGGTTGCTCAGCCCGTCTGGCAGCCGCCACAGTGCATATCGACCACATATTCACGATCGATTTATACATTGAAGATCGATATGAAGCATATCGTGTTGAATACCATTGCATAGAGAATTTATTCAGCTTTAAAATGGTATATGGAATGTTATGCCATCTACTCAGAGAAAGCTAGAACTACAAGAAAAGGTGTCGGTTGCTCAACCCGTCTGGCAGCCGGCAAAGTGCCTTTCGACTTTAATTTTTTGCCCGTCCCGCAGACGGGGAAGTGCGCTAATGGGTTAATAGTGAATGTTTCATCTTCTCTTGGTCATTTTGATACCAAACACTAGCTATGAGATTTAATGCATCTACTTTAATTTAATTTGAGCAATTAATTATTTATCTATTGTATTAAATTTAATTATCTTTATTTATTTCTTTGCTGGGGTACATGAACTGCAATATATGCCCCAGTCTATTAAGACAGTAATCACCATAGCATTTGAATGACTTGCTGGCTGAATATACTGCATCTCTCCATAAAACATTATACATTATTTTCCTCCAGTGTTGCAGCTATCTTAAAAAAAAAACACAACTAGATTAACTCCTACCTTGACACGAGACTTCACCTTAAATCCTGTCCCACATTTACAAGTTTGTGAACCTATCACATTAATGCCTTCATACAGCTTGCTGTTTCCTGTAGTGTTACGTTGTGATCGTATAGCCCCTTTTATTTTTTTACTCGCAGCTCTTGTAAGACTTGGCTTATTATACTACCAAGACATCATAAGAAATTACACTAAAACACTGAATGCACTGATATACTCTCGTGAGACCATGAAAAGGAAGCTCAAGCAGTTCTCACTAAAATTACGCTAAAATATATTGAACACACTGCAATATTTACATAAGGCCACGAAAAGGGAGCTCGAATGGTCCTTATTAAAATGACACCAAAATATATTGAATGCAATGCATTATATACATAAGGCCACGAAAAGGGAGCTCGAACGGTCAATTATTAAAATTACACTGAATTATATTGAATGCAATGCATTATTTACATAAGGCCACGAAAAGGGAGCTTGAACGGTCCTTATTAAAATTACACTGAAATATATTGACTGCACTGCAATATTTACATAATTTCACCCTCATTCATACACATTCCTCTAATCCTAAACTTATGTGGGACTGATAACCTACCATGCCAGTAGCTATTTTGCCGCACAAAAATATACATCACTGATTATAGGCCTACATTATTCCAACAGTACAATGCCTTTCTGTTATTCTGTCCTGAAATATGGTTTAATGCAGATGCCTTCTTACAAGGGGATGGTACGAACCTTCATGTCGAAACCCACCCTCAAATTTTGTACACATGTAGGTCATCCTAAAATGGAATAGTACACAAAAAATTAGCTGCCAGTTTGAACTGTGAGACCATTAAATTGAAGCTTGAAATTTGGAAGCGACCTAGTTGGTTGCTCCTGGATCTTTGTAGCGACTACTGCAACTTACGTGACTCATTCAGCAGCTTATCAAACACGGGCTTCCTTCTTTTGCTATAGCAGTATAACAACGACCGTAGTGATGAATTGCGATCTGTGTGTCTGTCAGTTAATAGAAGGAAGTCACCATGAGTGTCTCTACAGACGTGTTGAATCCTACTAATGTGCTTTCAGTTGCTATAAACTATCAAACCAACACAAGTGTGAAAAAGCAGAATGTGATATGGGAACACTTGTTTCGATGTGCATGGTGCAAAGCAAATTTGTGCTTTTCCCATTCTATCGACACTAGGCACTTCTGTTTCACATTTATTGAATAGTAAAGTTTAAAACAAGCTGTTCTGTGCATGGGGAAGAGATCATGCAACTGTATACTGTGACTACAGTGTTGCATTGCGCCGACTGCCCGCATGCCTCACTCAAGACCTTGTACCTCAGCATGCCTGCTAGACGGGATGAGGCGCTCTGACAATGCTTTTTTCGCTATATTGTGACGTGATTTTCATAGACTTGCAGTTCGAACTGGCAGCTAATTTTTTGTGTACTATTCAATTTTAGGATGACCTACATGTGTACAAAATTTGAGAGTGGGTTTCGACATGAAGGTTCGTACCATCCCCTTGTTAGTTTATAGGCTTCCATGTCTATGAAATGTTCTCAGCATATGGTCTGGTGGTTTCTTACCCTCCTCTGATTCGGTAATATTTACAATACATTTGTCGATAAATGACGTCACACAAAATCCCTGTTCATCTGAATACATTTTATGGATTTAGATCCTCTATTGGTTCTGCCCAAAAATTTTCTGCTTCTAGGAATAATTTAGGATATCTAGAGTCAAAGGTTAAACGTAATTTTCCAGTAGCTTTCACAACCTCACAAATCAGACTTATATACTTCGAGTCCGATACTCTAATAATATTTGCATCTAGCATGGATTTTATTAGCTTATCGGCTTCTTCCCTCATTGAAATTAGTACTGGTCTACTCTTATAGCGACGCTCAGGAATTTCTTGTTTTAATTTAAATCTGTGCTGGTAACCCCGAAATAAGCCTGGAATTGAATTGACTGATCTGTTCTTATAAAGCATGTTATATAAAGTCGACTTTTGACTATCTGACAGCACATCAATTTCTTCAACTTTCTCTCTGAGAATTAATTCGATATCAAAATTTTCCTCTTCATTCCTCCCATTCTGACTAATGTTAGTAAAATTCGCGTGTACCGTTTCACAGCTATTTCTATCTACATAATTATTGAAACACTTAATGCACAAATGATCATATTCTTCATTCTCACCAACCATATAAGATTCCATTCCCTGTAACTCTTCGACATTTTCGTCACAAAAAGCTTCATTATCACCGTCATAAATAAATATGGCCGGTTTATTTCCCATAGGCCTATATTTGTCGATACTATTTCCCTCCTGCACTCCAACTGATTCCACAATGAAAGGCTCACGTAATAATGCGTCTTCATTTTGGCATTCCAACTCCTTAGTAATTATATTATTATTAGATAAAAACGGTACACGTAACTTTTCATTCTCATCTGTATCCATTTCTACCCAATTCTCTTCGAAATTTATTCTCATCAGTTGGTCTGTCAAAGAATCACAACCCAGAATTAATTTATGTGCTAAATGTTTTATTGTCAAAAAGTAGACTTCTAACTTCTTTCCCTCAATTTCTACAGGTAACATACATTGATGTTCAATTTTATAGGACTTGGCACCAATTGCAGTTTGTGCATAAAGGCCATGTACTTTTAACTCCTGAACGCGCACTTTTGCCGCTTTCAGCGTTTCATAGAATTTTTCATTTATTAGAGAAAAACTACAGCCAGTATCCACCAACATATCAACTTCAAATTGCTTTATTTTTACCCTGATTAATGGTGGATATGTGGTTGTTGTAACCTCTCTATTGGCAGATCCTACTACGCACCCCTTCTCTAGTGATTTTTCTTCATTATTAGGTCTTTTTAATCCTTGTAATACCTCGATCTGTGTGACGTCATTTCGACCCTCAAATTCGTCTTCTAATAGTTTTAAAGGCCTGTCTTACGTTAAATGTCTTTCGTCATTTCTGTGACGGACATTCTCCTGAACATAACTGTCGTTTCCCATGCCACGCGCCTGGCTTGCGCCCTCCAATGCGTCATTCTCATTGACCACGCGATATCCCGTTGCACTGGCCTGATTCCTTTCACTTTCTATGTCAATGCTCCCCTGGTTTCCTAGAATTCAATCTCCTATTACGTTCTGCGAATTTTGCATTGGCATCCTCCCATGAAATCGAACATTATTTACTTGCCTGTCCTGAGGCCTATTGACTTGATTATTTCCCCTCCAATTTTGGTTTCCATTATTTCTATGTGAGTTATTATTATTAGGGGGTCCTCTGTTCAATTCCATATTTCTAGCATACCCTTGGTTCCATCTCCCTCTGTCATTGTGTGAACCTCCTCTCGTATCTTGATTCATTTGTATGTTATCCGGCCCATTCTGTCTCCTACAATCGCTATGCTCTTCTCTGTTAGTTCCTACTTCGAAACTAGACAGTAACTCCAAAGCCTTGCTATAAGTTTGTGGGCATGATAATATAAGTAGGTTACATATTTCCGGCTGAAAATCTCTCGTTACGAGCTGAATGGCCTCGCATTCTGGCATTCCTGGATCTAATAACTTGGCTAGGCCTATAATTCTTAGGAAATGATCCGATAGAGATATGTTGCCCCTAGGTGAATATCTTCCATTATAGACTTCATTTCTAGCTAAAGCTCTCTTCGCCTCACCCCAATATCTTGCTAAGAATAACTGCTTAAAGTTCTCATAGTTGCACTCCGGTTGTACTGTAAGTTCAAACCACTCTTTTGTTTTTCCTTTTAAGGCTCTACCGAGGATCAACATTTTGTACTGAGATGGAATAGACCGTAAAGTAAAATATTCAAGAGATTTTAAGAAACTCTGAGGGCTGGTGTTGCTATCATTGAAGCTGGGAAGTACTACCTCATTCCCTATCAAGTTACATATATTAATCCTATTATCGTTAACTACCGGCATGCTGGTGGCTACCATCTCGTGTACTGTATTACAGGTTTCGTTTGCAACACTAGGAGGCCTATATGTGTTTCCTATTCCGTTACATATACTCTCACCACAATTTACAGCATAGCTATTTGCCATAGGCCTACGATTTTCGACCTCTTTAGCTACAGTGCTCACTTCTTTTGAGATTTCCCCTATGTTCTCCGCTAATACATTTTCTAAGTGCACTACCTTGTCATTTACTTCTGAGATTTTATCTCCTAACACTACTTTCACTTTGCTCACCTGAGCCTCCATATTCTTTTTCAGGCTAGACTCAGATTTTTGTATTTCATTCTCCAAAAGTTTTCATTCATTGAATAATTTTTCTTCATATTTCTTGCCCTGAATTTCTATTTTCCTATCTACCGATGCCATATTTGCCTCTATTTCAGATCTAATTTCCCCTTGACTTTCACTAATTTCTTGTCTCATTGCTTTTTCACTTTCTTTAAGTTCCCTACAAAATTCTCCCCTGATCTTGTTGCATAAGTTAGATTGGACCTCTATTATATTATTCAGTTCCTTCTCAATCCTATCTATATTCTGTCTATTTTCTTGGCTCGATTGTTCTATCCTATCTCCCAGTTTCTCTATCTTTTCCCCAGAATTTATTTCCAGTTCCTTTATACTTTCCCTAGAATTTTTCTCTAGTTCCTTTATACTTTCCCTAGTTTCCTTTATACTTTCCCTAGTTTTTTATACTTTCCCTAGTTTCCTTTATACTTTCCCTAGTTTCATTACTCGATTTTTCTAGTCCTTTCATACATTCATTTGATTCCCTCATCATAGCTATCAAATATGCAATAGAATTCGGGTCTATAATATGATTAATTTCCCTAGGCCTATGTTCAATTACACTATCACTCTCAGTCAGCTGAATATTTGTTGCATTATTTTCCTGCCTATTATGGACTACCTGCTTCACGATCTTGTCGCCTGTCGCCACACTGTTCTCATTGTTCATCTCCATTATATAGTTATTTATTTCTTCACTATTAAGCAAGTCCTGCCCCTCTCCAGCTTCCATGTTATTTATCTTACTAGTAAATTTTCCGTTTCTAAGCCACATACATAAATTATAAGGGTACTGATACACTCTTACGATCTACTTACCTTTGGTTACAATGCATAACATATATACAGTATACCCTTGCACAATGAATAGTTGATATGCCTGAGTTATTATTTTACTGTTAAACAGATTTTTTTTTTAAATTTGAATTTACTATTTAATTTAATTAATGCGTTTCAGTTTTATTTTAATTTGATCTTAAATTGCAAAATTTTTCAAAAGAGAAAAAATAATATCAGGCTTACTTATTAATTTAATTAATATTCAGTGTTTATTACATTACTGATATTAAAATGGTTTAATTTACTGAAACTCTATGTATATTTGAGTTCTTGTCTGTTGATGAATTTTGATGTTTCCTGCAACGGTCTCTGGAACTGATGTACCAAGATTTTGAATTCCAGCGGTGCCTTTACGGGTGACGTTCTAGAAATTCTGCGGTGTCTTCCTTCCGTTTTGGGTTGATCCTTGAAGTTGATCATCCTTGATGTCCAATTTCACTCGTGCCCCACGTTGGGCGCCATGTACGGCGGTTCGGGTTGTTGTCCGTATGATTTTGGACGCCAAGTATATTGCATATACTAATATTTCTGTCTGTTTCGAACACGCCTCTAGCAGCCAGTAGGTCACTGAACACTCCACTCTAGCTTCAGGGTAGGAAGCGAAGAACACCTTACTTATATTATTGAAATAATAATACAGTTTTTCTGAATACCGTAGAAACCAGCTATTTATTCAGCACTTGTACAGAGAATATCTGGCGTTAATAATTATTACAGTACCGTTACAACAAATATTATGGTTAATAACTTTTCAGGTAGATCGATGGTGATGATACAATTGCTTCGCAGTATAATATCTTAAACTGCTCGTGATTATAGACAAAATTATTCTAAGTCGAAATATTATTCTCTGTAAAATTTTCTAAGTCCAATTAATAATCCTCGGGGCGAAGCTTTTAACATAAGTGTGATCGGAGCCGAGCTCCTGACGTGAAGTAACAAGTCCCAGTGATTTTACTCAGTCTCTCTAGGCATTAGGAAACCTCTTATGATTAATTATCCTCCCCACTCTTCTTAATTATTACTGGAGCATTGAGGCACGTGGTACTATAGACATATTTTCATTGGTGATTATTTCCACCAATAATATAATTTCGCCCGGGCACAGAGCTACCCTGGAATTTCCTACTTTCTCTTACAAGCATCTTAATATTCGGGACTTCTAAGAATAATTAAAAGAGTGGACATATCGCGACTCCGGTTTTCCCTGTGTTTCATTATCTACATCTTAACATCTTGGATTTCTAAGAAAGGTTCTAATGGAGAAACCACCTTGTATCATCACCCGAATCAGAAGATTTGCCCTTAACACAATAAGCAGCTTCTTAGAATAGCTGAGTGTATCACTACCCTTTGATATCAATCTGGGAAATCAAGGTCACAGCTTACCTGGATAATGTTCGGCTCTGTGCCTCGTCCCGTTAGACCTTCTAATAGAATTTCCTAGCTTCCCTAGTCCCTTCATTACTCATAAATACAATTTCATTTTACTAAACATTTAAATGAAATTGTTTAACTTTTACACCTTGCTTTATTTTTAACATTTAATATTAATAATGAATGTTTCATCTTCTCTCGGTCATTTTGATACCAAACACTAGCTATGAGATTTAATGCATCTACTTTAATTTAATTTGAGCAATTAATTATTTATCTATTGTATTAAATTTAATTATCTTATTTATTTCTTTGCTGGGGTACATGAACTGCAATAGGCAGAAAACATATATGGTGTACTGTCTGATATTAAAACAACAAAATTGCTTTTGTGAACACCAATAGGATCTAATGTATCAAGTACAGTCGAATTTGGTTAGTTCGACGTTGGATAATTCGAAATATTGTATAATTCGAATAAATACTCATTCCCTATGAAATTCCTATATAAATATATGTTAAAAAATTACAATTAATTCGAATTTTTTAAGCTTAATTTGGATAAACGAAGCCAAAATTTGTCTCAAGTTAATGTTGTAAGGATTCCAAGAGTTCATTGCTTCCAGGAATTCCACAAGAATTCTCTATTTCGCTGAAGAACCCTAATCGCTAGCAGCTAGCAGATACCATACTAAAGTTATTTTTAACCACCGTTATCTTCCTCCTGCTGAATAGATGTTCAATGGAATGCGAAGTTCACCCCATCCGCTACAGTCTTGGAGGGATTCAACACTTCTGTGAAAATTTTAGTGTTCATTCTATCCTCCAAGTGTGACTGTGTTTGAAAATGTCAAAGCGTAGAGCGTACACCAGTTCCTTTATTAAATTTAGGGTTACGGTTTTAGTGTGGAAAAAAATAGTTTCATTTAACATCCCAACAGTAGGATGGCAGTCATTAAGGTAAGATTCACTATACAATAATTATTAATTGTTGCAATGAGTTTATTTTTGACATTTTTACGGCATTTTCGTTTAAAAAGTCGCAGTTTTGGTTAATTCGAAATTTGGATAATTTGATTTTTTTCTGATTCCCCTTGGGGTTCGAATTACTAAGAGTCCACTGTATTAAATTTACTATAACATCAGCATTGCAGTGTTCAACAATTCTAGTTTTCACAAGACGGGGTTTTTCATTCACAAAACCCAGTGGAGCAACAAGAATATTCACCACCTTACGGTTCTTTGTATCTGTTGTTTCATCAACCACTAGTTAGACAGAATTTCCTTCACATTTTGACTTAGTTTCCTGTAAGGCATCTTCAGCACACTTTGTAAGATACCTTCTTAGAGTGGTTTCACTAGGAGCCGGCTGCATACATTTAGCGGTTGCAATCCACTGATGAAAACGTTGATTACGAAAAACAGGCAATGGGATACCAAAAGAAGTGAATGCTGCCACCATTTCTTTCATATTATCCTTTGATTTCTCCATATACTGCCATACTTGAGGTATTGCACTGTTGCGTATACTGCTAGGACCACCTGAAGTTGAACCTTGCCCATCACTTTTTTTCCAAGATCTATGCTTGAAACTTTTGTCATATTTCTGCACAATGAACTTCTTTTCGAAATTAATGCACTCTGAACATAAGAAACACAACAGTTTCCCCTTTTCAGTCACAAAATTATCTGTAGGAAACTCGCGAACCCTTTGTATCGCAGTTACATATGTTTCCAGCGTGCTGGTATTAAATAGATGTGAACCCCTCTGATTCAGAGTGTGTACTGACCATAAAACCGTTAACTTGTACTCTAGAATGATTATTTTAATTGTTGTCCTGTTCGTCACAGAACTACAGTTATATTTTTAATTCTTAAGTTTGAAATTTCCATTGTTGAGAAACTAGCTTCTCATTGTTGATTTAGTATTTTTATAGTGCAATGAAGCAGGCAGTTTATTTTCCAAGAATTGTGCTCTTTTTTAAAATATTATGCTTTTATGCTTTATTTTTAAAAATTATGCTTTGTTGTGCTTTTAAATTTAATTCCTAACAGACCCTTAGACTTAGGGTTCCCAGACCCTTATAGGAACGTCCCTTTTTTGCTAATGCATCCCGTTGTCCCGAAAGAAGTCTTCAGGACTCAGTTTTGTCCCTTATTTTAATTTTTTTAATTGTAATTATTTTTCATCCTCCAAAAACAATCCAAAAAGAATGGGACGGCAGTACTGGTTAACAGTTGCTAGCTTCACTGCGATTTGCAGGACCAGTCAGGATTCTTGGCACGAGTATGATCATGCTTGGTCGTGTCGGTTTGCTCTGATGTTGGAATTTCATCTTTGTAACTGAATCCTGTTGCACCCAGTGGCGTAGGGAAGTGGGGTCCAAGGGGACCTCCCCCGAAATCAAAACCTAAAATTCTGTTTAAGTTGTTTAAGCTCTATTTTGTAAAATATTTAATTATTTTATTTAATAATAAAATACTGAACTTGTAAATGGTCTGCCGGCGTGGTCTTTTGGTTAGTGTCGCTGACTACAGATCCTTCATCCCGGGTTCGATCCCTGGTACCTCCTTGGATTTTTATGAGGTAGGGAGGTCTGTTAGGGGTGCACTAGGCCTCGTGATTCAAATTGAGGAGCTACTTGATAGAGAAGTAGCGACTCTGGTCATGGAAATCACCATTAATGCCCTTGGGTGTCGGCATGCTGACCACATGCTCCCCAATCATTCCATCTGCCTATGGTAGATGATGAAGTGGTCGGTAGTAGGCCTTGTCCCCTCAGGAATGTAGCGCCACAGAGGATGGAGGAACTTGTAAATGTAGGCCTATTATTTCCATTGTTTCATGTGTTATTTAACTTCTCTTATAAATAGTAATAAGTGTTATAACTTAAGTAACGACTTCTTGTTTAAGTTGGCAATGCTTAGAGTATGGTAAACAAATTTCCTAACTAGTTTTTCAGTGCTAAAATAGTGTAAAATGTGATTTTCATTAGTTTAATATTTAAAAATTTTCCCGGGGGTGAGCCCCCCAAACCCCCTGGCACTTTTGACCCTCCCGAAAATTATTTTCTGGCTACGCCACTGGTTGCACCAGTGACTTAATTAGAAAATTTCAAAACAGAAATGTGATTATACTGACGAGTTAATAGCTAATTTTCTATTTTTGAAACATAAAAATGGAAAAGTTGAATATCAGAAAAACAAACTGTGTGTAAAAACAGTAAAAGCATTGTTTATTGTAAAATTGTTTTTCAATGAAGATTGTGTAGCATTCCAATTTCCATGACATGCTGCTTAAAAATAAGCAATTGTTGAATGAAATTCATTCCTTAAGGAAGTATGATTCATGAGTGTGATTTGTAATAAAATTAAAGGTGAGCCTATTATTTATCTTTTGTTGTTGTTTGTTTTAAGTTTAAATGAACTAGGGCAAACTCACATGTGGTACCCAATGCCTTGGGATTGTATTGTTAAGTGGTTTTCAACACAGATCAAAGTGTCCTGTATTTTTTCCTCATATTTCTGGGAACCCTAATTAGACAGCCAAATTTATATTCCGGATAGCAACCCCATGTCTAGAGTCCTGTTATGCTTTTTATGCTTTTGGGTTGCTCTAGTTACCTCATATCACACTGCAATGCATACCATAAGCGAGGGGTATGCAACAAACAAACAAACAAACAAAAAAAGTAATTTTTATGAATATATATTTGGGATATTTTTTAATTTTTTGCATGTTTCTATGAGTAGATATTAAAGTTACACTATGAATAATAACAAAATTCCCATGCTAAAGCCTATGCTAAGGCGATGTCTGTTATAAATAACAAAGTCCCATTTCGCTTGAAAATACCGTATTGGCCTGAATATAAGACAGTGTTTTTTCCCTGAAAATGTGCTTTTAAAAACTATACTTGTCTTATACACGCAGCCCAAGACACAACAACTCTCCATTCAAGAATGCAGCTGTGGACGTGTGTAGCAGGAATCCCCAGACAAATGACGTGCGTCAGACCCAAGGTCAAAGTCGCATGGAAATTCACCGAACTTTACCAAACTTAATTTTTCCCGAATCATGCTTCTGCTTGTACTGCACCAGGACCTTCTGATCCTGACTGACTGTGTATCTATTCTCTACGCGTAAAGCTTTTGTTTGACCACCAGTCATGGCAGACCATCATGTGAAGCAAAATGTACTAATAAGCTTTTTTTTTTTTTTTCCGTAACTACCCTTCAAAAATTCATGGTTGTCTTATATTCGAGGTCGTCTTATTAGTGCCAATACGGTATTAGTGTGCCAAAATATTAGTATTATTGAATAGAGAAACAGGAGCTGGAGCTGGAATAACCTTAAACATTTCTCCTTTCATACTTCAGTACAGAAGTTGACAACACATTACAATGGAGAAATGCAAACTATATTTACAGTTGAAGTCATTAAATACAGGATGAAAGTTGTTTTAGGCTTCTGGACCCCATCTAGTACCTTGAGGACAAGACCAGTGAAATGTCTTTTGAGCATAAATTAATTTTGAGACTAGTGATAGTATTGCATTATATTATTAAGTGTTAATTGATCAGATTTAATTTTTTCAATTTAATCATCATAGGTCCTTTTTCATTTCACAATAATAATAAATGTATGTGATTACTCACAGTGGATCTCTACACTTCCAAAACAGCACGACGTTTCAGCAATTCCTTTCGGCCTTCCTTAAGTGTAACGGGTCTCGACCTCAACTGCCAGAGCTATCTGACGAGATGAGCAGGTTTCCATGTTGCCATCCGATTGCATCACCATAAACATAGTGCTTTTACCATGTCTATCAGTCCACTCCCTTGGAATGTCGTAGCCGGATTCCTCCTTGTCACACGCCGGTGGTGCAGAAATTTTTAACTCTCATTTTCTTTTCTTTAACCTTTTTATCACCCCTATCCACTCCTCATCCATATCTATTTAAACTGATCCCTTGTTTATCAATGATGTTACATGCCTCACATATTTTCCTCTTTACAAAGTCATATTTTATCCTTACAACTTCCATATCACCAATGTCATGCCCCTCTTCGACCATGTGTTGACTGAGTCCTGTAGTAGTTTTACCATACCTTACATCCCTTTTGTGCTCCATTAGTCTGGTTTTTAAAGTCTTTCCCATCTCCCCAACATAAGATCCATTACAGTTCTTACATGAAATCAAGTACACCCCTGAAAGCTCCATTTTGTCCTTTTTACTATTACCAAATCTTTTATAATCTGAGAAAATCCCTTCAATTGTCCTTTCTATGCTTTAAGCCAGCACCAGGTCATATTTCCAGAACACTCCCAAAACGCTCCCCCACAGTCAGATTGTATACCATCCTCACGTATTTTGTATCACTGTTACTTCCTTTACTCTTCTTATCTCCGTTTTGGTTTTCCATTCCTTTCCATATGTTCTCGATCCTTCTGTCACTAAAACCATTCTTCTTTGCCAGCCTAAAAATGTCTTCTTTTTCATGCTCCAAGTCTTCTAAATTATTGCACAGTCCAAAAGCCCTACCTGCGAAATTACGTCATATATTGTCCTTAACCCTCTGATGATGTGCTGACCTCTTTATGTATACAGAGTCGGCCAGAAAAATGTATACACACTTTAAGGAACAAAACTATTTATTAGGTTTTTTTTTTTAAATTTAAATACTAATCAAACATGTAGTACTTTCTTCAGTTCAGTGGTTACAGTAGATGTTCAAAATGTTGGCCGTTGGCAGTCACACACATTACTGAACAATGAGCGGTCGCCGCAGCTACGTCGGTCAATGGGTCAAGTGAATAAACATGTAGAAATTGTGAATTGAAAATAACAGAATAAGCTTCAAAATATGTGAATAATAATGTAGAATATGCTTGTGCTAATTAACAAAAGAAAGTTGTTGTAGCAAATGCTGAATTTCCCAGCACTTGCTTAAAAAGGTGTGAATAAAACCAAGACTCTGCTTTCACTTCATAGCAAATGCTGCAAATTTTTCAAGTGTGGTTGTACCCATGCTACAGTTTCAATTTTATTGAAAGTGTAAATGATGAAATGGCTGCTTTTATGCAAGTGAGAACTCCTAAGCATTATCACAGGCATGTTCGGACTCTTGAAAGTGATTATCATTCTTTATTCCGTATTAATGAAGCAAACGTAGAATGGCTGGCAGATCATTTCCTTGGGAATTATAATGAAACAAGAGGGGAAGCTTTAACCTCAAAACAAAGGATGGAAATATTTTTACGTTTTGTGAGTGACCCAGGATATCAATTGGGAATAAGTAAAGACATAAAGACATAGGAGTTCACCATACAACAGTGTCCAAGACGATTAATGCTGTTCTGGAAAAAATTGTAGCAAAAGCACACTTAGGGATAAAATTTCCAACTGGAAATGAAATTAATAGATCAAAAAGAGAATGGTCTGAGCTGTACACTTTACCATGTGCAATAGGAAGTATTGTCTGTACTCACATTTTCATAATGAAACCTTCACAACATGGAGATGAATATGTGAACAGGAAAGGCAAAGTATCCATAAATGTACAGGCAACATGTAATGCTAAGGAGGAGTTTACTAGTGTAGATGCACGATGGCCTGGATCTGTTCATGACAATAGAATTTTGAAGAGATCAGATGTTTACAGTGTTATGAACAACCAGCAAACTGATGCTTTACTTCTGGGTGATAGTGGTTATGGCATAACGCCATTCAGACATATCAGTACACCGCAAGAAGCAGCATAGTGAACGTGTTATAATTGAGAGATGTTTTGGACAGCTGAAAAGGAGATTTCCAGTTCTTCACTATATGAGAGTTAAACTTGAAAAAGTACCAAAAGTTATAATCAGTTGTGTTGTTTTGCATAATATTGCTAAATACTTACAAGATCCAATTGATGAACATTGGCATGGAGAAGAGGAACAAGAAACAGAAGACACTGAGCATGGAGTTGATGCTGACGATCATTTATTATGACAGCTTGGAAAGAGAAGGAGAGATGAAATAAAGAATGGCGAAAGATAAGAGTAAGTCGCCCCTTACGCTCCGAACAATGCGTTGCTATTGGCGACCACACGCTTGTTATCTCGGCACTCCCGATCGTCCCTTCTCTCCAAACTCCCGATCGTACCAAATACCAGCTACCAACCCTTGCACCAAAATGACAACCCTCTAGCTCACTCGGCACTCCCAATCAGACCACAATCACCTCTTCACATAGTCTAAATAATGCATAACATTATCCACATAGTTAAGTACGCGAGCGGAGGCAGCAGCCGAAGCGAAGTGCCCTTGCATTTTCGAATAATGTACGATACACTGTTTTTAGGTTTCGAAAATGTGGCATGTTATATCTTCCAGAGGTTAGTAAGCCTGTCAACTTTTGTTTACCGGTATGACGTCACACTACCAACGTCCAATCACGAGTTTCTACGTAATATGAGTACAGAAGAAGTGGTATAAAAGAAAATGCATTGCGAGGGAGTGGCGGGTGGGAACATTCATCCAAGGTGCGACTTAAATTTATTTTTTCCCTAAAGAATGTTATTTACAATGACATGAATTAGATTTATATTTTAATTCACACGAAATACTGTGTTCATACAAGGACTAATAAAAGAGAACAGGCATTTCATCAGTATTGTAGCTATCAGCTGGTGCTGAATTTTTAAGTCTCTCAATAATAAGTGTTTCCTTTTCCATTTGAATTCTGGTGAGTTTTAATTGTTCTAATATCAACAGTCTTTGTAATTCACTAGTACTCATATTAACTGTTTCTTCTGTCTCAGGCAGTTTCTCTTTGCTTTTCTTACATGACGGAGCCCTTATACAGGGCATTACTTCACTGGTAGATGATGATGTACTAGGTGGTGGATTACTGGTACTAGTACTTGACTGAGCTTTGGAGATTCCAACACTCATAGCACCTGAAGCAATTGAGAAATATATTAATTTATGCAAGTTGTGCAGAAGATGAAGAAAGTTCACATAGTTATGTGGTCATGCAAATTTTTCTCAAATTTATATATTTGGTAGTTATTTCAATACTCACCTGGAACTTGTAGTCCAGTCGATATAACTTTTTACCTGGAAAATATTCCGAAGTTAATGAAATTTTTATAGGTTATCTGGGGGTACTCTAGGATGTCTATCCTAAGTTTTCGACCTCGAGGACCCTGTGCTAACTTGGGGGTGGGGCAAAAACCTCAAAATGTTTGAACTATTTTCAGTTTTTTGCTTCTATCTCGTAAACTAAGCATATTTTGTGCACCATAGTACAATACAAAGTTGTAGAGCATTAAATCTTCTAAAATTTGGTTGATAAAACGAATTTGTAGACCCAATATTAACCGAGATATGGCCGATCAAAGTTAGACAAATTTTCCTGAAATGTAAAAAAATATCTGAAAATCGAAAGTTTTGGCCCTATAACTATTTATTACCATCATTTACATGTTAATTATGTTAATCACTCATTAATATTAACATCTTGGAATATCTATGACCCCTTCCTCCACCCCTCCCCCTCCCCCAAACGTGAAGATGCCTCATTTTAATGTAAGAAATGCATTTTAAGAAACCCCAAAACCCTTTCGTTGTACACACAATGTGATGTCACCGGTGGGGGGGGGGGTCCGCTGACCAAGAACCTATTGTTGTGATTTGCAGTTATTTACATATTTTCGTCCCTGGTCATCACCCTACTGTGAATCCCTGTTAACCCATAATCTTGAACCTCAATAAATGTAGATCAGGTAGTGTAAAATCAATAATTAGTAATGCAGAATTAAAGTAATAGAAGTATAGAATTTATTTACAAAATATCATAATTTAGAGCAAAATTATAATAATTAAGATATTTGCAGGTGTTATGACGCACGTAGAATTAATTTTTAATAATAATTAATACATAGTATATCAGGCTACGAAAACCTGGAGCGCTTGGGGGCTGCCGGACCTTCCTCCTCCTCCTCCTCGTCGTCGTCGCCGCCGTCATCGTTGTCGGGGTCCATGGACACGTCTTCCTCATGCACCTTCTTCTTTCCAATTCCAAAGGGTGCTGAGGTGGTGTCACACCCACTTATGGCATGCAGGAAAAGAATATCCTATGGTTCGTACTTGAACGAGTGGGATGAATACAGTACAGTTGGGCTGTTACCCTTTCCACTCTTCTGGAAATAGACGTTCTTTTTGGAAGAACCCAAAGCAGTGAGTAGCACCAGAAGATCTATGTCTTCCCCTGTTATGATGATACTATCATATTTGTCAGCAGCTAAGACAGCAGTATCCACAATCATTACATCGGTGTCTTCTACTGCCTGCTTCACTTGGATCCCCTTGGCTTCCATTTCACTCTTCAACGTGGTCATGAAGTTCATCTTGTTGGTATCAGTGGAAAGAAATTTCGCCCGCGAAATCGTGCTAATCAAAGTTGTCTTGGAAAAGGCAAACTTTGTTGAGGAGTGCAGCAAAGAACGCCGATAACGTTCAGCTGCTTTGGTGCTTTGGTAGTTTATCCCAGAAGGATAACCATCAAAACCACTATGACATTGCTACCGAAGTGCCTTTGGACGTAATCCACGTAGTTTTGGCAGACTGAAATGTGGCTTCACTTCACTTGGTCCAAACAATCCTATGTAACAGAAACCCACCATCATTGACATTGTATTTTTTGGCGCCAAAGTCTACGTCTTCCCCCACGATAGGAAGGAATACATAAAGCATTGATTTTTGGCCTTTATGCATTCCTTCTTCTGCGAATAGAGACATGGGGAAAAGGCGAGTTCATTCTTGAACAACTTCCTGAGGTCAGCCTCTGATTGTTTGGTTGTGCACACTCGTTGGAATAGAGTGAGTGGGTCTACTGTGAACTTTTTGTCCTTTATTTTCAGAGAACAGGAAACAGATGCCAGAGTAACCACCTTATCCTTACTCTTCAACTTCAAGTCTTCCAAATTTCCTTTCTCCACATAGGGCTTACATTAAATTGTGTAATATTAAAGACCTCGAATAAGGGCAAAAATGTTGTTTTTGTTAAAATGAAATGTAGATCGTGCTTTTCCTCGTGTATTGAGTATGCAAAATTTCATCGAGATTCGAATAAAACTGCAGAAGTTGTAAAGAAAGACAAACACACACAACTCTCTCTCTCTCTCTCTCCCTCTCTCTTTCTATATATATATATATATATATAAAATAAAATATGTTTGTATATATATGTAGCCTATATGCCTATATATATATAATATGTATGTATGTATATATATGTATATATATATAGAATTTGTAATCCTGATTCCTATAATACTGAGGGAGGGGAGGGGTGGGAAGAGGGGGTGGAGGAAGTGGTCATATATATTCCAAGATGTTGATATTAATGAATGATTAACATAATTAACATGTAAATGATGTTAATAAATAGTTATAGGGCCAAAACCTTCGTTTTTCGGATTTTTTTTTACATTTCGAGAAAATTTGTCTAACTTTGATCGGCCGTATAACCGTTAATATTGGGTCTACAAATTCGTTTTATCAACCAAAATTTAGCAAAATTAATGTTCTACAACTTTGTATTGTACTATGGTGCCCAAAATATGCTTAGTTTACGAGATATAAGCAAAAAACTTAAAAAAGTCCAAAAATTTTGAGGTTTTTGACCCATCCCCAAGTTAGCACAGTGTCCTCGAGGTCGAAAACTTAGGATAGACATCCTAGAGTAGCCTCAAATAACCTGTAAAAATTTCATTAACTTCGGAATATTTTCCAGCTACCCCGCTATTTTTCATTATATCGACTGGACTATTGGGTAAAAGCGGGATTTATATCAGCAGACATTACTTCCATCATCTTTTTCTCCCATCCTTTTAGTTTTATTTTCTTATTTCCTGTTGCATGCTTGTCTGTTTTTCATTTTATCTCTGATTTCATGTTATGAATTTTCTTCTTCATTTGCTGCACTGAAATTGTCTTTCCAAATGTGTTTTCAAACGTGGAAATTGCTTGATAAATTCATTTACTTTTTTCATCCTTTAACTTAGGTAACTGAGATTTATTAAACAGAACTGGATATTGCTTCAGAATATGAACAAATTGTAACTGTTTATCACTTTCTTCACTGGTCATAGAGGGTTTAGTTTCCCACTCTACTGGATTTCCACACGCGATGTTCGGCGTTGGAATGCGGGCTCTGGCTTGCAGACCAACACCCCCATTGGCTGCCAACGACCTTGCATGTCATTGGTCTGTTCCATACGGTCCTGCAACATCTACATGATGATGATGAGTGTTCTGCCCGAAGGCAGGTCCAGACCCGGGACGAAGCCATGGGGTGATGACCACGACTCGTCCAAAGTGATTCAGGCAAGGGTGATACCGCGGAGATTTGCCATTGCCTCTCGCAGGAACCTCTACATAAAGCTAAATAATGAAAAACACTAACCACATTAGTTAAGTGCGCGAGCGGAGGCGGCAGCCGAAGCGAAGCGCCCTTGCTTTTTCGAATAATGTACGATACACTGTTTGTCGGTTTCGAAAATGTGGCATATTATATCTTCCAGAGAATTGTCTGACCCTTATCATGTTGGCAGTTGATTCTAGCACCACGTGACCCATCGGATTCTTCCCAGCATGCACTGCGCTGTCTCTAGCAGCTGATTCTGTATTATTGTGATTCCTTTCTGACCGCCATTTTAGGTTAGTTTTTTGTGAACTTCTTACCGATTTTACCCATATTTAAAATATTCTTAGAATCAAAATGTGCCTATATATGGATTCTAAAACTTCTGGAGAATAATATTACATAAAATTTCGCCGTTTTTTGTGTGTAAAAAAAAAATTAACGAATCCAGTAGAATGGGAAACTAACCCCGTCATAGATATTTCAGACTCAGAAGATGACATTTTGATGTCGATAACAATTAAAGATACTCACATGTTTCCTACTATTTTCATGACCTGCTAGATAGATGTTTATTTTTAATTATCTAGGGGGCCGTGATCCACAGAAAAGGCTAAATTTTTCCAGCATTTACTAGCTAGCACTAGTAAAAGATTATTCACACAAAACTGAGCTAATGCTAGTGCTATTGCTTAATGCTAGATAGCAAATGCTTTTGCTAACACTTAATTCTAAAAGCAAATGCTTGCTTTTTATTCACTTGACCCATTGTTTCAATGGAGATCGCAGCACATGCCGCTGTAATCTCCTGGCGAAGTTCCTCCAACGTGCGTGGCTTACGTCAATAGACTTGATCTTTCACGGTTCCCCATAAGTAAAAGTCCATAGGGGTTAAATCTGGCGACTGTGGAGGGAACTCAATGGTCCCTCTTTGTCCAATCCAATGTCCCGGCAGATTGTCATCCAGGAAAGCTTGTACGGCTAGGTGATAGTGTGGTGGCGCTCCATCCTGTTGATAGAAGATCTCATCATCAGCTCCATAAAGTGCACATACACTTGGTAAAATTGATGTGCGTAACATTTCCAGGTACATTTCTCCAGTGGCATTAGCATCAAAGAAAAAGGGTTCTACTAAGCCCCTAGATGATAGTCCCCACCACACATGAACCCTTGGTAGATTGACTATCTTATCCACATGAACATGCAGATTTTCCGGTGCCCAGCACACGCAGTTATGTCGATTCACTGTTCCATTAAGTTTAAACTGAGCCTCATCAGACCACACTACCTTCGTCACAAATTGTTCATCTTCAGTTACCATTTGCTGATACCATTCGCAAAATTGCATTCGACGATCAGGATCGTCGTCATTAATCATGTGCAGTAATCGTGGAATGTAAGGTTTCCACTTAGCACTTTTCAGAATTCGTCGTACACTTGTACTGCTAATCCCCGCTTCACGCACACATTGTGTAGCAGACTTTTGTGGAGAAGTAACAAACTTTTGTAACACGAGATCCGATGAAGCAGGACTTGTAGCTGTATGCTGTCTTCCTGTTCTTCCTTTATGAATATCACAAATCATTCCATGTGCCTCAAACTTGCCAATAATGTGTTTTATTGTTAGGCGGGTTGGGGGTTCTGTTTCAAATTCCCGCCTCCACTGACGCTGCACTTCAACGGCTTTATCAAACCTGATAAACCACTTAAGAATGCATTTTCGCTTGCTCAAATGTTAAGCATGCTCCAGCCATTTTGTTTTGTCACTTTTGTGTTGAAAGTAACGACATCTGTTGAGCGAAAACCATACTACAACATACTGGTAATATACTGGTAATATCCCGATACAGTCTGACAAAGAGTGTATACATTTTTCTGGCGGACTCTGTATATAAGTCCCCTTTGAGAGGTATTCTGACTTTTGGTTGGTCTAGGACAATTTTTAAGTCCAAGAAATTAATGGTGCCATTCTCTGGTATTTCAATAGTAAACCTCACCCTACTATGAAACTCATTGACCTCATCCAAAAGTTGTTCAGAGATGTCATTTTTACCAATAATCAATACATCATTAACATACCGCATATACAATACTGAACTACTCCGACGTCACACGAGGAAACTTAAATGAAATGGAACGGAAAACATACAAAATGGTTGTTAAAAGCAAGAATAATCAAAGCGCAGAGTATGTCAGGACTCTTGTAAAGACCAAGAGCCCTCATGGCCCTCTATTCCTATTAATCATATATTAATTACCATTCCCAGAGTTTCCCAACATTTTGTTCCTCACATACCAGATTTTCCCATGCTCTGATCTGACATTTTGCTCCTCAAACTCCGACTTGCTTCCCCACGAATTGAAATATGATGGAAACTTTAAGGCAAGTATGCTTTGAAACAGTAATTGTCAATTTTATCCTCTGCTGTTCTTGAATGTGAAAATTCAACTTTTGTCCCCAGTACACTGAATGCAGGTATCTTCTTCAACATGAATAGCCACTTTTATCTCAAATAAAATGAATACTTTTTTAACTTAAAATGAATACAATGTTCTTAACCGAAACAAAACGAACCCACAAATTTTTTAGCATCAACAAAAAGAATGAAAGTAGTAAGTACTTATATCTCTTTTATCTAAAGCCTTCTAAACAGAAAATATACTGATTAGCAAATAAGCATGATTTACTAACACTGAAAATATCAGACTTGTTTATTCCATTGTTGGCCATTGAAAGATACTATGCCAGAAACCTCTGAATTCTTCATTTCCTGGAACATAACTGGCTGACTTTCTTATGTCAGATATTTTCTTGGAGTTAATGGATATGCAGTTATGAGGATAAACTAGCTGTATAGGTAGTTGGCTAGGTTTCTTTGATAATTGCAGCAAGAACTTTTGATTGCAGAAAAGTACCATAGTCCTGGATTTGTGGACCTTTCTGCACTCAACTAAAAAAAAAGAAGGCAACATTTTACATATTGGGAGTACTGAACTGAGGTTCTTTTCTGTGCTCACAGACATGTTCATCCTCAAGGATTATGAAACTGGTCTTAACTCAATTTAATGATGTCCTTTCTGCAATAAACCATGAATTTGATAATAAATAAATCAAAACATATCTTTTATTTCAATACTTCTCGTGGCATTTTGCTTGGAAAGCATAACACATTTTACTAACTGGAAAATTCTATGCATATAATCTAAGAGATGTAATTTTTTCCCCAGGCACTTACTTCTTTGTCGAGTAACTCTGGGCAAATCGTTCCTGCAATTCAGTGCCATGAAAATGGCTCATGCTCCTCCTGGACACCATTCTGTGATGGGCCGTCCCAGTGCTGGTGGTCTAAACTTTCCAGAGTATGTAGTTTACCGTGGTGAACAAGCATATCCAGAATACCTCATCACTTACCAGATAGTGAAACCTGAAGAGACTGCAACAAATGCTGATGCAGAGGGTAGATGATTCCCTCTGATAGTAATCTCACCTGGTTCAGAGAATTTGGATGTAAAGAGGCACTACTGTTGCACTCGTATTGTTCGTAGGCTGTTACAGTGTGTTTGTATGTACCTGGTGAGATCTGAAGTCAAACAAGGACGTGGCTCTTGCATCCCAAATGGTAAGCCCCAGCATCAGACATGGGGCACTGTTGCTGTACCTTGGCCAGGTTAATATAGATTACAAGACTACTTTAAATTAATTGTGCTTAGCTGTTACCTTCCCGAAGCATTAAAAATAAGGTACAGTATAATTATATCATGAAGGTGGTGGTTGGTGTTGGTTTGACATTTTTCTAGTCAACTTTAAAAGAATTATTTGGAAATATGTCAAACCTTTGTGATATTTATGAGGTAGCGTGGTGCTATGGTGATTATTTTAATTGCCACTTTCCAAGCACTTGAATTTTCATGTGGTCTATATACTACTTCTACAGATAACTCAAAAGTGTTCTTGTTTAGTCATGTTCAGTCATAAGCTGTGAACTATAGGAGAAAAATTTGATGTTCAAGTTAGTAGTATACATGATCAAAATGTTCTTCATCAGTACTTATGAAATTGATCTTAGAGAGAGGTCATTTTCTTAGTTGACAGATTCAGGTAGTGTTATTATTAAAATTTAAGTTATATTCCTGTTTTGCTGAACTTCCTTTCTCTTGTTTTTGCCTAGGCCTGTCAATATTAGAAAACTATCTAAAGAGATTTTAAATTTTTAAGAAATGCCCAAGGATGATGATGAAACACTCAAAGGTCTAGACAAAACAAAATAATAAAATTGAAGGGCCTAGTTCCATAAGGGTGTAAGGCACAAGGACATAGTTTCGAGAAATCTTGATGTTTTTAAACAGTGTTACCACCAACAAGTAGGTGGTTTAAAGTTTAATTTTATAACATATATTTTTTAAAGACAGGCTGAATTAGTGTTCTGCAAATTTAAAGGTAGAGTGTATTGGGATTTTTTACAACTAGAGGTACCTAAACATGTTAAACAAAACCTGAAGTACTTTTCCAGTAGCAAAATCTTTTTACTTTGTATCATTTTATTTTATTTTACTTTATTTTAGTAAAAACCTGTATTATAGAGTGACAACTGCATATTTGCCAATGAATACCAGTATAGTCATTAATGCAATAGATGATAAACAAAACAATCTATTTTGAATGAAGTTAGACTTCAGAAATGAAAGTTCATTTTTATAAACATTTGCTTGGATGATAGCAGTACAGAAAATAAAAACAGTTGATAAACACACCTCAATAGCAGGTACGCCTGTATGGAACTGTTATGAAGTAGAATGAATGTGCAGTCTCACAGGTCTTTTCTTATAACTGAGCAGAGGTTTAAGGCACAAGTACAAATAGTTCACTGAGTATTTAAGAGATATGAGGAGAAAGCAAAAATGTTAAAAACTCAAAATTAAAGATTTGTGCCTTATGCCCTTATGGAACTAGGCCTTTCAATTAAATTAACTTGGAATGGGAAGACACAATGAAGTGGAACAATATTAATACATAATATCTTGGAGAACACTCACTTCTTCATTAATAGAACATAGCTGATGTAGCTGACAATGATAGGGAGGTCCTATCGAAAACCGGTTACTGGTAAGTAATGAATATTAATCAAGTAGTGAGTGATCTCCAAGGTATTATGTATTAATAAAATAATAGAAGTTGAGCAAATCAGCTATTATATTTAAATGTTTATTGATTGAGCCCAGTGGTATCGTACAACATGTTATCTAATATTAGGGTAAACCTTGTTAAAAATGTAAGTAGTCATATTTTCACCCCAACTATTGTGATCTCCTCGCATAAACTGTTCATACTTGCCTGTTATGATAACACAGAGTAAACAAACTCTAGATGTGTGAGCAGCTGACGTGAAAATTGAGCCAGCTTACATTCAGAACTGAGCATTATACATGGTGTGTGAATAATCAAATAGTTTATTGTTACAGGAATACAATGTATATAATAAATGTATACATGTTTAAATTTCAAGTTTTAAATTTGATTTTAGGAAGTAAAAATGTTTCAAAATAATAGTGCCAACAAATTACTTAATTAAAGTAATCAGAAGACCTATTCTTTTGCATTTAACACCAAAATAATACTAGTGTATGGGTATGTTTTGTTAGAACCACAAATTTTTAACCCAAAGTTGAGAAAAATCCTACTAATGTATTTTTGCCATTCAGTTGTTCATAAACTCAACACAGCTCTCATCCAATTAAAATGTCAGCTATTCACCTTCAGGAATGCAAAGGGAAGTCAATGAAAATTTTCACTTCATAATCATCCCTTATTTAAAAGTAAATAAATAAAAAGGTCAATTACAGTGCTTTATTAAATGTTTAGGGATTCAAGTTTACTACAGCCTTAAAAAATAAGAAGTTGATACAACTTCCCCTGTTTCATTTAACTGTTAAGATATGCATAGTGATTTTATGGGAAGTTTATTGTTATCTTGGAACTAACATTTTATAATTGAAGGGCTTATTTCCAAGGTTAATTGAAGAGCTAATTTCCAAAGTTAATTGGCAGTCTTATTTTCATTGTGAATTTTTAACAGAATTATATAGGCCTACCACTTTTTGTTGTAGTATAGTGATAAAAACCCTTACCCTTTGCATGCAAAATTTAACATATTAAATCCAATGTCGGTAGCACGAAATTCAATATATTACATTCACATCACCAGCCTGCCTCTCTGACGATGGAATGCACAAAATTGATACTAGATATCATGGGAAATCTCTTTCACACTTCCTGCAGTGAATCCCTTCATCACATGATTTCCTCGTGGATTACATCAGTGAAGGAAATATAAATTATCTTGAAGGGCAGAGGTAAATTTTTCACTACTAAGTGACAAACAGCTTTCACCCTTTAGCGAGCGGAAACTAATATGTGAGTTCATTGTCCGACTCATAATGTGACCGGTTCTTCTCACGCATGAAGTACATGGTGTGGGTATAGGTTAAAATGCTCGCTACAACATTATACGCAGCACAGGTCAAGAGATGAGTGGTGAGGATAAAGTCAAAATATATCAGTAACCACCATCCTAAGCAGGAAAGAGCAATACACATCCCATCTTGATGGAAGAATATGGAAGAATGCTGAAAGGATAGGCCCTATGAAGTCTGAATGCTCCATATATAAGAGAAAAAATTCAATATTCAAACAAAATATAATTTATTGACCTTATTAGAAATTTATTCAAGACAACATTATTTTCCAATGTTTAATTCTATAATTCTAATTATTCAAGACTATTAGAAAATTTCTTCTATTCATTAGTTTCTGTTAACAAGAAAATGAACTATACCAATAATGGAGAAAAGGCATGAAATGGAATGAAGAATGATGAAAAACAGTGCAGTTATATAACTACATGAAAATATTTAATTAAAGAAAATCACAGAATATAAATCTAAATGTATGCAACAAAGTTTATGTAAATTCACTTTCGAATCAAGCAAGAAATTAAATTAAATTATTTTACACTTCAACTTTCAACTAAAAATATTTATTTGTTGTTATATATTAATTGTTTGAAATATCAAATAGTTACATGACAGAAATTTTAACTTGGGCTATACATTTGAGTTTGATATAAGATTATGGCGAGACAGAAAACGCCTACTCTACATAAATTTCTCTTATAACATCATTCATCTAATTAAATTAATCCGCTCTGATTTAAACATTCAAAATTTAACATTGAAACCTAAATAAATTCTAGAAAATCACAAATATTAATGCCATGCAAAATTCTATATACAATGGACCACGAAAAGACATAAAGGATGGCATAAGACATAATGAACTGCAACGACTAGCAATGCCATATTTGTTACTGGTGAAGAGAAGCAAAATTATATGTTATTAATTAGAAACTTCAAAATGTTTAAAATTTATTAACTGGGACTTGTAGTAATTAATAATTAACCTTCTGATAGAAATAGTAAATGTTAAGCAGGTAAGAATTCCAACAGGAGCAAAATAAGTTAATACATGCATGCACACTTTCACATGGCAGGACGAGCATGAGGATGGAAATAATTTTTGAAGAAAATATTTTAATCCAGAAAAACTAAATTTACTGAATCTCGAAGATGAAGTGAGTGAAAACAAATATCACTTACAAATTTATATTGAAAGAAAAACCAAAAAAAGAAAATAGACAAAATTACAAGTTAATTTATACCAAATTAGTTTCGCTCACCTCAATTTAGGAGAAAGAAGAATCCTCATTCTCGAGCTGCAACAGACATACTTCCTCATTCGTACACCATTCAGACAAAAGCTACAAATTGAATGATAACCGGCTTTACCAGATGCCCCACAAGTAAACTCGGTATAAAACATAAAGGGGTACAAGGTTAAATTATGTCATCTAACAAATGTTGCTCAAATGAGGACAACAGCCTAACAGCAGCGCTAAACAAAAGAATTCAAATTTCACCACATAATGAGTGAAACTCTTGTACTAATGTAAAACTACATTAAATATGGCTTTAAATATAGCTTCAATTAATCGCAAATGCACTGCTCCCTAATTCCGTAAGTTACGCACGTAACATACATAAAAACTTGAGAAGATGACAGGAGAATGTCTCTTAACCACTCTTACTTGGGAATTCCCTTATTCAAGTGCCCTGGATGATTTTAGTAGAGGATTTCACTGGCCCTGCATATCTAGCGAATAGCGTGCTCGTTTGGTTCCGTGTTTTTCCCTTATTTTTGGTAAAATGGCAAGAAGAAAGTGTTTTACACGTTCTGAAAGTGACAAATTAATTATTCCAAGTGATAGTGAAGTGTTCAGAATTATCATTTAGCAGTAGTAAGGGATGTTTTTCAGAGATTGGCACATTAGTGAGAGTGAGAGCGATGTGGCGGTGGCAATAGTGCACCCAGCTGAATGGAAATGAGTAATTTCGATGCAACCCATCGACTATTACAATGTACAATATCCAGCAAGGGCCAGTCCTACATTCTGATTTTGATCAAGATACTGATCCAATTGAAAATCGTAGCCATGTACACTTATAATGTGCTCAGTGAGACTTGTGCTGTTTCCGCATAAACATTTTCATGCTAAATAATAAAAATAGTTTATGGAGCAGATTAGGGCCAGAATTCAGCAAAAATCCAAGGTATATGCTGTTTTCATGCATGAAAACATGATATAAGTTACTGTTATTTGGTTTTTCATTAAAGTTATTTTTTCTTTTAAAATTCCTTCTGCCCACAGCCATAAAACATCGCCACCTGTAAAGGGTTAACTCTATAATATAGTCTGAGTTAAACGAAACATTTTAATGATTTTACAAGGTGTCCACTGGTCGGGAAAATATGGGAATCCGGGAAAAGGCCGGGAAAAGTCAATGAATTTGTTAAAATATCCAGGAAAATTCGAAAAATTTGTGGTTCACATAAAACAGGTGAAAATTAATACAATTTTATCTTCTGCCAGCTTCCAAAAAATCTCAGCTGCTCTTGAAGATAAACTTCTCCTGCCAAAAATTGCTTTCTTCTTATCTTTAGCAGAAGATTTACAGCCATTTCTAAAAGTTTCAAGCTGACACTCCAATGGCCCCTTTCCTACATGGTGATCTGAAAATTGTAAAGAGGCATAATCCTTGTCAATTCAGGCAGGGGCTTACCTTCATAGTCTCAGATGTTAATGAATTTAATACATGTTAAAATTCAGGACAAAGTAAGAAACCCATTTTCTTTGTTTTGCCCAAAAAAATTCCTTGGCCAAGATACAGGCCACCAAAGATGGCATCTCAGATGCCATTTCTCGAGTGTGATTTTCGGAAAAAGTTTAAAGTGCTCTATTTCAGGAACGGTTCAAGATATTTTGTTGTTTCTTTTTTATTTGAAAGATAATAATGTTCTGCTTCAAATGATATCCTAAGTTTCGAAATGCATGTACAGGATGTTTTTTAGCCTTCTGAAATTTTTTGTGATAAATCAAAACTTTTTTTTCAAAATGCCAGTCCCAAAAATTTTGATTTTTTTACTGTTGAACAGTACCAAACAGTTCCCTGTAAAGGAGATCTTCCACTTTTAAGTTTAACAGGTTTTATAAACAATTGAACATTTTCTCATAAAGTAAGAAGTGTGTGGAAAGAGTTGTGAAGGACGACATTCTAAAAAAGACTTGTCTTCAAGACATTGACTTCAACAAAATTGAAAATTTAAGAGCCCAAGATGACCTTGGTTATGGCACAAGGTCTGCATTACGAAAGTGCCATGGATTTAAGGATTTAGACATGTTATTGTTTCGAAGGGAGTGCAGAAACTGTCTGAAATGTGTTGTTGACAAGCTGATGAAGTCACCTTTGAAGTGCTCCTTAGCTCATGGTATGTCTTTTATGAGTCCAGACAAAATCGTCTTCGCTCCAGAAGAGGCTGTTTCACAGATGGTATCGACAATGGATATTTTGATTCAGTCGAGTTTGATTACTTCCTCTGATGCTCAGAATGCAGATCATGAGTAGGCCTATAGGGATTTTATTTTTAAGGAAACTGCAGCAGTTGAGTTCAAATCTTACTCTAAAAACACAAGGTTGGACAAATTTTGGATGAAAACGCTTGATAGTTATGACACTCATAGTTTAAGGAAAGTAGTTTGTTTATTACTTCCAAATTCACATGGAAATACTTCAGTGGAATGTGGCTTCTCTGTGAACAGTGACATTTTGGTGGAAAATCTGAAAGAAGAATCCATAGTTGCTTAGCGCCTGGTATATGATGCAGTTGCTCAAGAAAGAGGTTCAGAGCATCTTTCCATCAATAAAGGCATAATTCTCTCTATGAGAAATGCCAATGCAAGATACAAAGAAGCACTTCAAAGTAATAGTTGAAACGTACAGAAGAAAAGGTGAAAGCAGAAAAAAAGAAAGAAAATTTTCTGGCTAGAGAACTAGAAGAGACGAAAAGAAAACTACTCTTAGAGCCTGAAAAAGCTGCAGCTGTTCTAGATGAACAAATTAAGTTGCTGAAGAAAAAATAAGTGGGATCAAAAAGACTTCTAGACAATAATAGACCTATATGAAGGTATATTTAATTTATTTTACTGTTCCTTACTTTTGTATCTGTTATAGCCTAAGTTATTATT
This sequence comes from Ectobius pallidus, assembly GCA_964059195.1. Lineage (NCBI taxonomy): Eukaryota > Metazoa > Arthropoda > Insecta > Blattodea > Ectobiidae > Ectobius > Ectobius pallidus. The sequence goes on from CAXKWD010000002.1 coordinate 161,467,606, forward strand.
GTTTGCAATTACTTTTGTTACTAAAAGTTTTTCTTATTTAAAGTATGTATAATTCTATAATTTTTGTTACATAGTTATTAGAAAGTGCTTCATAATCATATTTTGGTCAGGAATTTCTGAAATGATCAATGAAAATCAGGGAATAAGTCGTGAATTTCTTCAGCATTACTTGGTGGACACCCTGTTTTAGTAAGGGTGAGGAAGAATTTATACCAGATGACACTACTGAGAGCAACAAACACAAGTGTCAGTGTCACAGTAAATGCAGGCTTGACGTTCCAACTGCATAGACGTGACTGATTCAGATCCAGGCCCATTTACAGTACCACCCAAGGTCCCATATTACCATCTCAGTTCAATAGAAACACAGATGCAATATATTACTTTTTATTCTTTCATGTCTGTATCTTGGAATATAGTGGAATATCTTTTATGCCACTATTCTGGTAACTAAGGCCAGTATTCATAGTCACAATAAGTCGTACTTATATCCAAGTCGAACTTTAATCTCGTCTTAAGTTGAGTTTCTGACACAAACAAGTCGGACTTCAGACGTATTTACTTTATAAAGTCAGACTTGACAAAGTTGAGCTTATTGCTGTTCATAGTCACTAAAGTACGACTTATTTGTCGAAATAAGTCATACTTTATCAAGTCAAGGGTCCCCCTGACTTATGGCGAGGTGTTGGCATTATTTGCAAAACATGAGGAATCCATTTAAATTCCACATTGACAATAAATTTTAAAAGAGGTTTCGTTTGAAGAAAACACAATTTTGGAAATACCAATCGACTTTCTTTCATCAGAATCTCTCTCCGTTGGCATTCCATATCGGCCCAAAGCTTCCTAAGCTGTTTTCAATCTTACTAGAACTCAATTAATATCAAAATAAATATACAGGGTGTTAATGAATAACACCGAAATATTTTACCTGTGTATAGAGGGGACATAGACAAGCAACTTTTATTAGGAGATTTTTGCTCTATGGATTCAATTCTTCCTGTTATAACATAAAATATCCCAAGGATATGCACGCCACTGTCTTCTAATACTTGAAATGATGGGAAACAAAGGAACAGTGAATATTGTGTAGTGGTCGGGAAAATTGTAAAAAATGACAATCGATATCTTAAACTCTGAGGGAAAAAAAGACAAACGAAACATTTTTGTTAGGTTTGGAATTAAGAATAAAAACATAATGCAGTGGCGGGCAATCATGTGATTAATCAGTAAATTTTGGAGATTATGAAAATTCTAAATTATGGTATAGCTGTTGATGAATTGTTAAGAATCAGGTTTTTATCAATCGCTAAGAAGGCATGAAGTTACTTGTCTATGTCCCCTCTATACACAGGTAAAATATTTCGGTGTTATTCATTAACACCCTGTATAAGCGTACCGGTATTAATTCTGTACAATGTCCAAGTGAATATATACACAGAATATTCTCAAGAAACTATTGAACGGTTTACCCTCTATTCATTATGCTTACACGCTGCATAATATGACTGGATGAATTTAATTCTTTGTTTACAATGCACTCTGCCGTCTGTATTTTTATATTACGACATAGAAATACATACCTAGATGACTTTGCATTATATGAAAACTGAAAAAATTCTTAAGTACAATTTGCTGATTCAGTTGTTTTGGCAGTGAACGTGCGATTTTTCATATTATCGAGTTCGACTTTAATATGTACAATAAGTAGAACTTTATGAAGTCAGACTTAATAAAGTACAACTTTAAAGAAGACTATGAATACGAATAACATATAAGTAGACTTGTCAAATAAGTTCTGCTTTATGAAGTTGGTTCTTAAGTCGCCGACTATGAATACCTGCCTAAGTCCCAGAGAAATTTTTTTATCATCTTCTACTTACTCCAGCTGTGAATATTATCTTCAGAACAAAGTAAATGTTTGATGTTACGCAATATTGCATGTCTTTTAGGAAACATTTCATAATTTTCTGGATTTTTTTTAATTTTAAGGAGAATTTGCTGTGTACTGACATAGAATTCACCGCTCGCAAAGAAGCTATTTAAAGCTCCTTGCAGAAATCATGTTCTGAGGAGGTAAACAATCCTAAATCAGGATATTGAGGATGAATTTTAAACTACAGCCTAGAGAATCTTTAAGATCAATTTTAAATAAATATAAGTTTTTAACAGTGACCAGCGCCACCATATACAAGGCATGTATGTTCAAGGGCGCCCATAAGATATTTTCTAGAGGGGGCCAATTTTTTAAAGTAATTAATTCTACTTCTTGGGTCACTTTGTAACATTATATTAATAATAAGTGCAACAATGTCATAGCCAGAAAATAATTTCGGGAGGGTCGAAAGTGCCGGGGGGTTTGGGGGTATGGAATACCCCCTCAAGAAAGGGGGGTTGGGAGTCTGCCCCTGGAAAATTTTTAAATATTGAACTAACGAAAATCACATTTTACGCGATTTTAGCACTGAAAAACTAGTTGCAAATTTGTTTACTATACTCTAAGACATGCCAATGTAAACAAAAAATTGTTACCTAAGTCGGGGGTCCACCCTATGCCCGTTTGTCTTTCCACTCTCGTAAATAGCACTTCACCGATCGGATAGGCGCCAACCTACATAAATGTAGATAAATTTGTATTTTCTGATCAGTTCCTTTTACGAAAATGGTCACGGACAACCCTAGCTAGTACTTGCTCAGCGGCAGTGAGAACTCTTATCCCTTTCGTGGTTAACTGGAATCACAGGTCATGATGTGGGGAAAAATGTTATAACACCAAATTCATAAATATGTGTGTTTATTTAGTACTTCTTTATCAACTCCATTTCTGTACTATTAACTGTGTGTGACTCTACAGTAGTCAAATTAGGTACATTGGGTACATTAGATACACTTTGTGTATCGGGAGAGGTAGGCACATTGACATCTGTTACACTTCCTATAGTAGTTACCACCGGTATATCAGTTTCAGGTAGACTTTCATTTTCACTCAATTGGTGTGTAACACTAGGAATCCCGTCTGAAATTGAGGCCTTAGAATTCTCAGTGTCCATTTTTATATGAATTACTTTATTATTGCGTAAACGCATAAAAAAAATGTTGACTTCTCTCAACCAAAACAAACAAGCAAAAAAATTTACAACACCAAAATAGAGAATCCTAAGCTTTCTACATGTCGGAAAAATGTGAACAATACCTGTTGTTCCCAGCTGTGGTAACGGGCTCCTTTTTGGGGGGTCGTCGGTCACTTCCCTCCTTCTCCTCTTGTCAGCTGTCGGATGTATTGTTGTTGTCTTCTTTCCACTCCTGCCTGCCTAAACACTTTTTTAAATCACACGCTCTTTTGAACAATTTACACTTGAATGTCGATCTCCAGATTATGTCTTAACTTGAATAATTCTGTTCTCCGATGAAATGGAAATGTATCTGTTTATGGCTAGTTTATGCAGGTGTTTGCTTAAGACTTTTTTTTTTAAGTAATTTATGCCTGTAATTCAAAGTAATTCACGCCCCACGTTGGGTGCCAGCTTATGCCCGTTTGTCTTTCCACTCTCGTAAATAGGGTGCATTAGCACTTCACCGATCGGATAGGCGCCAACCTACATAAATGTAGATAAATTTGTATTTTCCGATCAGTTCCTTTTACGAAAATGGTCACGGACAACCCTAGTTAGTACTTGCTCAGCGGCAGTGAGAACTCTTATCCCTTTCGTGGTTAACTGGAATCACAGGTCATGATGTGGGGAAAAATGTTATAACACCAAATTCATAAATATGTGTGTTTATTTAGTACTTCTTTAACTACTTTTCTTTGTAAGCGATACTCTGGTTTCGTTGCACAAAGGAGTCTATTATTATCTCAATCATGGAAAAGTTATTCTTACACACACTTGTAAGCATATTTTAATTCTTGCGACCTTGATATTTTTTATGCCAACCGGTACTTACAATGCTGGCAATGTCTATATTTATATACGCTGACTTGTACTTTAAATACCAGAAATGTCTACGTAAACTTCTATATTCAATTTATTACACTGTTTATATTTATGTACGACGACTTACACTCAATGATTATGCGCCCCGACGATCAATAAAACTTATATCCCAAACTTCCTCTATTTCTTTAGTATGGCACGGAGAGATTCGCAGTTTATGTCTATTTTGCCTCGCTTCACAGATAAGATAAATACTTATATGTTCAATTATTACGTGCACCAATAATCTTTAAAACTTGTATCAAAACTTAACACACTATTTGTTTACGGTGCGGAGAAATTCACATTTTACACCTTTTCGGCAGCGCTTCCTAGATAGAACAGACAGTTCTCGTCGTTCATTTTCCCTTACTTGATTTCATTAATTTCTCTCCTTAATATCATTTCATTGGTCCATTTCTTATGCCTATTTTTTTTGCAGCTTCTTATTCGTCAGCTTGAATGGTGTGGTAGTCTTATCCCTAGCTAAAATGTCCGTTAAACTGAGTTTCTTCCCCTAAAATCCATTTGTCAATTCTGACATAAATGGCTAGCGTCTATCTGTCGCATACAAAGTGATTAGATATCCGGTCTTTCAGTAATTGCTTAAGAACTAAGTCATGAGTCTGGTATAAATTTTATATGCATATTCTTATAGTATGAAATTTTCCGAATCTTTTGATATGAATCTTCTGTCTGTACGATGATAATTACTTCTTGTAATTAATTATAATTGAATTTTGATATGAAATAATTGATTGATAGTCACATGTTATATGTCATCTTGTAGGTCCTGTCACTGTCTTGCTGATGGCGTGATTGGTTTATCCGTGATATTTGAAGTTATCGTGTAATTAATCATAAATGGTCTCAGGTGTCGTGTGTGTTGCGTCCATTAAGGGGTCAGACATTCCGAACAGCTTCAACCCCTGGAAAATTTTTAAATATTGAACTATGAAAATCACATTTTATGCTATTTTAGCACTGAAAAACTAGTTAGAAAATTTGTTTAACATACTCTTAATACACTCTAACATAAACAATTAATCGTTACCTAAGTTATAATACTTAATACTATTTATAAGAAAAGTTAAATAACACATGGAACAATAGAAATAATAGCCTACTCATTATGTTATGAAAACAAAATAATTGCTATATCATATTTGACACACCAACAAAACTTGTTTAATTTAATAATTTTTAAATACACTAAAAGAATATTATGTTTAGAGTTTTAGGGGTCTGGACCCCCTTTCCTAATCCACTGTGGATTCTGCTTCCATGTTGTTGATTTGGTAAAACTTCGGCAAACTTTTTATGTCTCTACTGACTTATAAATAATTGTCCTGACTATAAAAAGAAAAAAAGAAACACCTGACTATAATTATTAATATACTTTTTCCTTTCCCTGAGAGCTGGGGAGGGGGGCACGGCCCCCTAATGTCCCTTGGTATGGGTGCCGTTGTGTATGTTCTATCATAAAAACACTAGTAATTTTAAATCAAACAGAGACATTGGTATGAAACAAGAAAACGAAATGATTTGTAGAGAATTATAGGACAACCAAGTATACTAATTCATCTGTTTGTCTAATCAGTAAGATGGTCAACAAACTTCTGAATGACATTCTAAATACCAGAAATATTGACTCTTTTAAAAGGAAGTTAAAGGGTTTCCTATATAAAAATTTTATTATAATTTTAATGAATATTTTAATTGTTAAGTATTATTTCTTTGACGATTCTATCCATACTATTTGTATGGCAAACAGATAATAAATAAATTGAAATTGAAATTGAATCATAGTCAGTTTTCACCATGGTAATATCACTGGATGGCTATCGTACATCCTTGCTGCAATGTATTATCTTACCTTGGCATTCTCTTAGTTCTGCAGTTCGGCTGCTGTTGATTCAGTGTTCCTGAATCAAGATCTATTCCTACATCGTTAAAATATTTTGTAGAGGGCAGCCTTTTTATGTTGAAGGTTAATCTGAAAGATCCTTAGTACCATCACTAGCTAGAATTATGATTGTGATTCTTCCAAGGCCCAAAAAGGCCCTGTTGCCCAGATCTTTTAGCCTTTGTAGTTTCCTCGTCTGCCCTGTCGTGTTGAACTTGGAACTAATGACTTTCCAGTCTCCTGCACTTAGGGCTCAGCCACATAGCAAGCGGTGAGCAATGTGTTGTCGCTCACCAGAAATGAAGGAGTGGGAAGAAGAGAGCATTGGTGTATCCATACAGCATATTTAGTCTGTGGCATGTCGTAAGATAGGTTGTGACACTCTCGAAAGTGCATCTGACTATGCTTTTAGATAATTCTTATCTAAAAACAAGAGTTTAGATTAAAAATAGGAGAGAATTTTGGATTCATCCAATTAATAGATAAGGAATTTATGGGGAATTTCATCTTTTGTATGGAGAACGAAGGAGCTTTCCAGATAGTTTCTATTATTAACAATATTATTGCCAATATTGCTTTTAATAATAATAATAAATGTAACAATGGTAATAATATGGAGTATTCAAAGACATGGTTGATTTTTATTCAACTTACCTAAAACTTATTAAAATTGTTCCTATCTTTTCCCAACATTTTAAATGTTCTTCAAACTCAGATTCATCTTTAGTAGTAGTAGTGTGTATTTATTTTCACAGAAAAATTCTCACATATAAATCACATTATTTACATTAACCGGCGCACGGGTCGGTGTCGACCATACGTGCTCACTGCATACACTTAAATTATTACCCCATAAAAAACCCAATTGAAAAAAAAAAACTATATTCTATTATTTACATAACCCCAGACGTAACCCCCCACCCCCAAACAAGTAAAAATTTCATAGACACATAGACATTATTAAGACAAAAAACAAAAAGATAATAATAATAAAAAAAAATAATAATACTTAGATTTCCTTAATTCTCTAAATCTAGGCTTTCTCTCATACATCTCACTTTCTTCAGAAATTTACATAACCCGTGCCAATTGTGCTCATCCAGTAATAGATTTAGACATGCCTCCCTACTTCTTTGCGAGTTTAAAAATTTGTCGGGTAGCATCATAACTCTCCAGCGCTCTGTCACTACACATCCCGCCAAGATATGAACCCAGGTTTCATTTCCCCTGCACATTGGGCAGATTCTCCCCCCTCCCTCATCCGAAATTCTCTGAGTTTTCCATCTTCCCAGGCGAATCCAGGCCATTGCTGCTCTATCTTCCGCACCCAATCTTTCTATATATGCTTCCCTTCCCCAATTAGCCTTTAATTCTGCTTGTAATTCTAATGACACTTTACCATTACAATCAGCCTCGATGTTCTGCCTCTCGATATCAATTAGTCTCCCTCTTATCTTCTTCCAAATATTTTTTCTATTCTCAATCCCCTTTTCCCACACCCACCCCATCCCTATACCCTCCAAACCCCTTTTTTTATGTTGTACGCCCAGTTTGTTGTTCCTAAATTCTCAAGTTGCTCATTGTAACAAATAAATTTTAAAGATGTATCTTCAGCCGTTAATAAATTTAACCAGTATTTTATTGTCATAATTTTGCAGAATGTTGTGTCGCATGTAATTCCCCACTCTTTTCTCACCCCGCAATTTGCCGCACCTCTATCTACCCTCAAAATCCTTTTCAGAAAAATATTCTGTATTTTAGCTAAGCTCTCTAATTTTTCCCACCCCCAAAGTTCGGAACCATACAACATTGTTGCTCTCGCCGTAGCATAATAAATTTTCAATAGTATAGCGACTGGCATATCCGGTATTTTTGCCATTGAGGCAAGTAATTCCCCCACTTGTCTGCTCCCCCTCCTTCTGGCGTAATTTATGTGCCTTGTCCATTTCCCATTCATGGATAAGCATATACCCAAATATATAAATGTCTTAACATTTTCAATTCTTTTCCCTCGGTACAACCATAATTCATCTCGGCTGTAAACATATCCATTTTTAAAAGTTACCACCTTCGTTTTCTCTACATTAACAGCAAGGCCCCAGGTAGTGCAATAAACATCTAGCCTATCAATACATTTCTGAAGACCCTGAATAGATGTGCTACAGAACAGAATATCGTCTGCATATAATAGCGCTGGAATTTTATGGCCCCCGACAGTTGGTGCGTCGTATTCATCGTTCTCTAAGCCAGCAGTTACATCATCTATAAATAGATTAAACAGAATAGGAGAAAGTACGCATCCCTGTTTCACCCCCCGAGTAGACTTCACATTCTGAGTGACATTATTTCCTCCGCAATTCACACAAAAATTAACCTTATCATATATTGCCATAAACGCTTTTAACATTCTGCTTGACAGACCCTTTTCCCACAATTTCCGCCATAATGCTTTATGTTGTACTGAGTCGAATGCTTTCTTAAGATCCACAAATACACAGTGTAATCTTCCTCTCTTCTTACTCATATATTTACCCGTTATTGTCTTCAAGACGAATACGTTGTCCGTGGTTCTATACCCTCCCCTAAAACCTGATTGAAATTTCGAAAGTTTGTTATGTCCCGATGCCCAGTTTTTCAATCTTGTATTTAGAATTTTGCAATATATTTTCCCTAGCGCTGGCAATAGGCTTACTCCTCTGTAGTTATCTAAATTATTCAAACCTCCCTTGCCCTTATAAGTTGGGTGAATTATTGATGTGTTCCATTGCTCCGGATACTTCCCTTCTTCGAAAATACGGTTAAAAATTTGTAATATGTCTCCGAGTCTACTGTCAACTTGAATGAGAGCTTTAAAAAATTCCGCTTGCAATCCATCGATTCCAGATGCTTTGCCATTTTTCATTGAATTTACCGCTTTAATTAGTTCCTCCCTTGTAATAACAGAGTCTAACTCTGGGATCTGCAAATTTACCAAAAACTGTCCCCTAGGTATCCCCGGTCCCTCCCAATTACTTCCACCCCCGTACACACGAGAAAAGTGTCTGACCCATGCCTCCGCTGTAATGTTAGGTATCTGATTATTCCGATTACCTATTTCCTTTATAGCGCGCCAGATGTCGGACTGGTTTCCTTCTTCCGATGCAATTCTAACTTTTTCTGTCATATGATTTTGCCATTTCTCTTTCTCTTGTTTTAACACATTTTTATATTGTTTTCTCCTTTCCGTATAAAATCGCCGATTTAGTTCCCCCCCTTCCCTTCTAAAAGTTACTAGAGCTCTCTCTGCTTGTCTTTTCTCCTCCCTACACTGTTCATTATACCATCCTTTTTTTACCCTTTTGCTATACTTTACTTCCATATGTTTTGCCGCTGTCTGAAGTTGCGCCGTGAGTGTATCAATTGCGTTATTTGTATCTGTAATATTATTTATGTTTTGTTGAGACACTACTTGTTTAAAATTTTGTTCTTCTTCAGACTTCCAACGAAAACGCCTTATACACCTAGTTCTATTTTCCCTAGCCGCATTACCGATACTATTAATCAAATCCTCTTCCCCTCCAATATCTAGGTCCAGTTCTAATGGTGAATGATGTGATTCTATGCGATTTGCTACTCGGAAATTTTTTACCTTAGAAATTAAATCTTGCGAAATCAATATGTAGTCAATTACACTTCCTCCGTTACCGTTTACAAAAGTAAGTTCTCCTTTTTCGTCTTCCCCGTATTTACCATTCAATACTTCAAATTCGAATATCTCGCATAATAAAAGCAGTTCCCTCCCGTCCAAGTTCACAACCGTGTCCTTACTCGATCGAGTTGCTTTTCTGAGATCATCCTCCCTATGTTCCCCACCCATAATTACGTTTTCGCATCCCATTCTGGAATTGAAGTCACCCATAATAACGAAGCTTACTTCAGGGAATTTTACTTGCAATTCAGAAATAATATCTCCTAAATCCTCGAAAAAAGTAGGCGAGGCATATCTAGATGTAGGCGGTTGGCGATACAGGCTAATAATACACATATTTATCTCTCTGGACCGCAACTGAATACAAGTTACCCCTTCTATATCTACAGGTACATTAACAAATTGCACTGGCGTCTGATTTCTGAAAAAAGTTATTATGCCTCCTGGAAACCTTCCCCTTTTCTGCTTTGAAGCCCTGCCCTTACTTACACAATTGAAATCCTTTAAATCTACTGTTTCCCCACCTCCAAGCCAAGTTTCTGTCATGCTGATTACATCGAACGACCTTACATAATCCATAAATCTGTCCTGTGCCAGCTTTTTCTTCAGTCCTTCAATATTCCACACACAGATCCGGAGTGGGGGGTGGGGAACCTACTCCCTTTTCTTTGATGGTGTCCGGCCGCTCCCTCCTGTGGCAGCTAATCTTTGTGACGTTCTTGATCTCAACCGGCCGCCCTCTTCTTCCTCCAGACTGTTGTTGCTTCTGCCGATGCCTCTGCTGTTTGCATTATTATTATTATTAATGCTGCGTCCTTCACCCTTATTACAGTTGCCCTTGGTATTGGTATTGTTGCCTGCGCCATTGGTGCTAATGCTGCCTCTGTTGTTTCTGTTGCTGCTACTCCTGTGGCCATTGTTGCTCCTACTGCTATCAGCCTGATTGCTATCTTTCTTGCATTGATTGCTGCCACCTCCATTGTCCTGATTGTTGCCGCCTCCATTGTTCTGATTGTTGCTCTCGCCATCAGTGGTTCTGCGCCCATTGTCGTCCCCATTGTTGCCGACGTGACATCCGGGATTTGAAGACTGTACCATCTCTTCCTGTTTAGCGATATTTTCCAGTTCTGCCTTGCTTCTCACTCGCCCATTTATTATTAGTTTGTCGAAACGTAAGAAAGCTCTAGCCCCCTGTCTTCTTGCATCAATCAAGTGCTTCTTGAGGAAGCTGCGTTCTTGCCGCACTCTTTCGCTGAAGTCCTCGCTTATGGCTACCCCAGTTCCCCTCAAACAGCGAGCAGCTTGTAGCACTTTTTCTTTCAATTTAAAATGTGCTAATTTGCATACAATAGGTCTGGGTCCTTTCCCATTCCCCACCCTATGTGCACGTTCTATGTCGTATTCCCTCACCTCAACACCCGTCTGCTTGACAACATGCCTCACTATTGTTTCTGTGAGGTCCCAACTTTCATTTTCCTCCTCACCCACACCATACAACACAATATTATTACGCCTAGATTGATTCTCCAGGTAATCAACCTTGTCCTGCAGCCACCTCACTGTGTCGTCCATTTGCATCCAAGCCATTTCCAACTCATGCACTCGCTCAATTACCCCATTTACCGTGTTCACTAGTTTATCCACGGTACTCTTCACTTCATTGTTCAGGCATCCTTGAAACCCTCACCCATATCCTTCCTTATATCCTCCAGGGCTTTCCGCACTTCTTGCATTTTACTGCCTCAGTCACAGAACCCGCACAAAAGAAAACACGTCCGACCTCCACAACGGCTAGCTCGAGACTCCCCCATCTTTAGTAATTGTAAGACAACAGTTGTTGCAATTACGTATAAACTGACATAAAATCATGAATATTAAATGCAAAATATTAATGTGTGACAAATAAAATTAGTGCATAAGTGAAAAATAAGGTAAAGTAATTTCAGCAAGAGGGGTGTATGTAGTAAATTTAGACACATTGAGGGGGGGGGGGCAAAATAAAGTAATTACAAACAAGAAAGGTGTACAAAGCCATTCTGTCTGTCATTCTACATAGAATACTCGAGTTTGCACCTCCGATACTATAATTTCCTTTTACTCTGTCCTTGAGCCAACTTCCCTTCCAAAATATCCAGTTGCAGTTGTTAACATCAGTTTGAGGTAACCTCATGTTGCTGCTCAACACAACATGCTGCAGAACATGTAGCCGAGACCTTAGGGTTTTATTGTGAATCTTAAGCATTTTAATGATTTTTAGAATCTTTTTTCTAAATATTTTGGTCTTTAAAAGCACCTTTGATGTTCGTAATATTTTTGCTCTTGATGCTTGGGAAATTCGGTACCTTCCCATGGTTTCAGTTGAATATTTTTCATCAGTCATTTTTTGGTGACATCATTGGCACAAGAGAGAATTATTGGAGCCTTTCTCTCCCCTTAGACTCCAGTAAACTGTGGGAAACTCCCATCTTCGAGGATCTCAAATGCCTAAAAAATTACCTCTTGGAGTTCCTTGATTTGGTCCTTTGAGTTTATTGATGGTAAATTTGTCACTGTGTTAAGGCTGTTGCTCTCTACATATATATTATTATTGTTAAGTCTCTGTTACCATGTTAAGTCTGGATGCGTATATATTATTATTAAATTTATATTTATAATTAACGGGGATATTCTAATCATTTATTAAATCCAAGAAATATAATTTATAAAACTTTCAACGGTTAGTATAGTAAATCTTTCTCTATAATGCACTTCAAATTAAATAATCATTTTATACAGCTGGGAGAGAGAACAGGCTCACAAATATAGGCATATAAATAGACTATTTAGCCCATGCCGGGAATGTTCTGATTTATAGGCCTAAAAATCCAATAAATGTTCCGAAATAAGGTTCCACTATATTTTCATTCATTCATGTGTATTGACATAATAAGCTTGTACAATTTACTAGTTGACATACAGAAAGATATGGCTGTTGATTTCATAATATACAGTTTCCAATATATCGAGTTGCAATATAAGTTTCAAAGTATGCAGTTACTTCAGATTAGAAAGATATCTCAATTTTAAGATTCCGAATTTAATATTTACACCTGGGACGATTTAATCCAATAATTAACTTTAATATATAAGACATATATATGGCGGGGATCCTACAGCCTTTGCCACATCCCGCATTTTGATCTCCATGCCTCTTTGTCCCTCCATTCATCTACTATAGCCCTGTTGATCATAGCAGTTCTAATTCCCTCTCTCCATTGTGTTGTCTGTCTTCCTCTTCTCCTCCTGTTCTCTGGGTTATAATTCAGAGCTCTTTTTGGCCATCTTCCTTCTGCCATTCTTTTTACATGGCCGTACCATAGTAACTGTCTCGTTTCTATCCTTTCTGCACTTGTAAAATTCTTTCCAGTTCGCCTTCTAATTTCTGCATTTGGTACATGTTGCAGCTTCGAGATCCTGCATGATCTCCTTAGGAATTCCATTTCCACTGTATCAATGGCCCTTCTATCTTTCCTCGATAATTGCCAACATTCAGATCCAGATAGTATCGGTTCCACCACTGCCCTGTATATTCTCATCTTTGTCTCAATTTTCATTCTATTTGACCATAATATGCTGTTTAAAAGATAAATAGCTCTCGTTCTTAGTTGTACTCTATTTTGAATATCTTTTCTGGTTGTTCCCTCTGTTGAGATAATACTCCCCAAATACTTAAACTGATTGCTCTCTCTGATATTCCGAATATCTAGCTCTACATCCTCTTGTTCTCCAACTCTCATATACTCTGTTTTCACCATGTTCATATTGAGACCCCATTTCTTATACTCCTCCCCCAGTTTCCTCATCATATAATCAATATCAAACACTCATCCGCATATAACAGCGTCGTCAAACAAGAGTCCTCCATCTGAATCCCCATTCTTGAAATTTTCTTGCTCCATTCCTTAAGTGCTTCTTGAATGTATATTTTAAATATCCTTAACCTGTGTATTTATTAGATTTTCACATCTCATCTCCTTAAATCCACACGCGTTTTCACCTCTCATTTCCTTAACTTTAAACTCTTCCCTATCTTCAGTCAATAGTTTTTTATAATAATTCTTCCATTCTTCCATAGTAATTAAAGATACACTACTTTTTCCCCCTTCTTTCCTTAAGTTCTTTATAGTTTTCCATGCTTCTGATACTTTCGTTCCTCCCATTAATCTATCTAACTCTTCACACTTCCTTTTCCACATTTCATTCTTACATTTCAAAACCTCTTTTTTCACTTTTCTATTCCACAAATTATACTGTTCCCTGTCTTCCACAGTATGTGTATGGAGCCAAATCCCATACACTCTTTTCATCTCCAATATAATTTCTTTCACTTCCTTTGACCATTCTGGTTTCAATTTATTGATCCGTTCTTGCAGACCTACTGCTTCTTCCGCCGCTTGGTGTATAATCCTCCTTAACTGGTCATACAATTCTCTTGCATTCTTATTCTCCTTCTGTACTTCATGTATCTTCATGGCTAATCTCCATTTGTACAAAAATTGGGTAGATTCCTGGAGAAAGCTATCCAGATTATATTTACCTTCCTCTAAGCTTCTATTCTTATCCTCTAATTTTCTTTTGATATTCACCTTTCTATAAGGTATTATCACATCAGCTATTAATAAATGGTGGTCTGATCCACATTCTGCTCCACGATAGACCCTTACATCCATAGTTTTCAACATTGATCTTTGTCGTAATATTACATAGTCAATGATAGACTGTAGTCCTTTCGTTGGCTGTACCCATGTAAATTTGTGAATGTCCTTATGGGGAAAGAACCCATTCATTATTTTCAATGACTTGCTCTGACACATATCTCTCAAACGCATTCCATTATCATTCCAGGTTGATTCCCCATACCTTCCTACCACTGAATTATTGTTCTCCTTTCCAGTTCGGTCATTAAAGTCCCCTAGTAAACATATTTTGTCCTGGTCTTTAATTTGTGTTAATATCATTTCCAAATTCTCGTAAAACTCCTCTTTAATAGTTTTATCAGCATCTTCACTAGGAGCATACATGCCCAGAATTACTACCTTCCTACCATTCTTCTCTATTTTTACCTTTATAATTTGTTCATTTATACATTCCCAACTTCTAATATTCTTCTTAAGTTTTTTACGTATAGCCACTGCGACTCCTCTTTTTGCTCTACACTCTTTCGATACCCCACTGTATATATGTATGTATTCCCCTATACTTTCCTCTCCTTTACCCTTTATATATACGAGGGTGTATCAATAAATAACCGGACTGATTTAATTGTATTTAAATAAACCGCCCTGGAACGAAACGGCTGCTAGCTGCGGAAAGGTGAATCCTTTGTCTAGCAGTGCTGTGAATCCCAATCATGCAGAACGATTCAGTTAGGAGTTACACTCGGATATCACAGGTGGTGTTTACTGTACTGTACCCAACATGGAACTGAAACTGCAGCAATGCGCATCGATGTTCAACTCCTTATCACTTTGAAAATGGTGACCACGTGGCTCCTTTTTCACTTAGGGAAGAGGAGAAAATCGCAAGGTGCGAGATCCGGAGAATGCAGTGGATGAGGCATGATCTCAATGTCCAATTCTTCGACAACATCTTGAGTTGCACGCGCTCGATGAGCCGGCGCATTGTCTTAGTGCAAGATCCATCTTGTCCTGGCAAGATCTGTTCCTAAAGACAAATTCATTATATCTGCAACCTTCGCAATTGTTATGCGACGATCTTCTTTCACAGTTGCGTCAATTGTGTTGATGTTAACTTTCGTTTTTGCTGTTAAGGGTCTTCCAGGACGCGGAGAATCTTGAAGGTCTTCATAACCCTCTTCGAAACATTTGTGCCACTCAAAGACTTGAGTTCTGCCTAAAGCATGGTCTTTATATACTTGCTGCACCATTTCTAAGGTTTCTGTAGGAGTTTTGTCTAGAATAACACAAAACTTTATTGATGCACATTCCTGCAATTTCAGTTCCATGTTGGGTACGGTGAACACCACCTGCGATATCCGGGTGTAACTCCTAACTGAATCGTTCTGCATGACTGGGATTCACAGCACTGCTAGACGAAGGATTCACCTTTCTGCGGCTAGCAGCCGTTTCGTTCCAGGGCGGTTTATTTAAATAAATTAAATCAGTCCGGTTATTTATTGATACACCCTCATATAAGATTCAATTTCAATATATAAGACTCAATTTTAAATTATCCATAGATGCAATGTACTTTATATCGGCCTCATACTTAAACAAGACATAATTCCTTTTATATTAATTTCTTTGGTACTGAAAGGCCAAGCTATGTCTACAGCCATCCCAAACATTACTCACACAAACATTCACGCACACACATACATTCATCCCGGGATATCTTATGAAAGATTTTCGAGCAAGGAAAGACGTCATGAGAAAAATTACACACGGGAAAAATATTAACAAAGTTACAATATTCTTCAGCAATGAAAAAGAACAAATGTCTATATCTTCAAGCAATCAAATTCCAAAAATACTATTGTAATTGAACAAAGTAATATTACACAAAGTGACTGAATATAAATTAAACACGAACACAAACAAACTTTAAAACCCAGGTAAACCTAAAGGTCAACAATGACATGACTTCAGGACATGATCCGTACAATGTATTTCACATAACAGAACCATACCGAAGCGAACATATTGTCACAAAGTCAGGATTCACCCAGAAAGTGCCAGAATTCGAGACGTCTAGAAAGGGGCGGCGCTCTTATTGATGATTGGAGCTGCGCGCCGATTGGCGCGGCCTACTACAGGCACGGCACAATGAGTGGACAGTGCGCACTCGTGGGAGGGGCCGCGTGCTAAGGGGTGAGGCCGAGCGGATTCTAGACCATGCGCGGTGACTTCGAGACATCGACTCTGGAACATTCGTCAAGACTATATGAGCTCGTCAGCGGACAGTGAGAGGCAGTCAATGAATGAGAGAACAGTCAGTCAAGGAGAGACAGTCCGTGAGTAGTCAGTCAGTTAGTAGCAGAGAGTAACAGCGAGAGAGAGAGTCAGCGCCAGGGTGTGAACTGGACGGAGAGGACTGATCAGCGCGACCTCAAGTAACTGTGACTTGGGAAGCTGAGGAGCCAGTGACCGGAGGGATTAGTCAACGGAGGGACCAGCGAATGGAAGACCTAGTCAACGAGAAACTAGTGAACGGAAGAGCTGGTGAGCTGATCTGGACTGGACTGGGACACTGCTGTGACGTGGAAGTGAACACGAAACAGAACTGTGAACTGGAGAACATTCAGGAGTTTTCTGGCTGTATTGACCACTGTTATAGGAAATAAAGGAACCTCCATTCTGCAATTAGAAACTACGTGTTCTGATTGTGAACCCCGACGAGCCCTTGTTACACTGGTGTCAGAAGTGGGATATAATTGAAGGAACGCCAGATGGAGGACATGTTAAAATCATTACTCCACGCCGTGAACGACCTGAAAGAGAAAATGGACCAGCGATATGACCGACTGAACGAGATAATGGACCAGCGATATGACCGACTGAACGAGAGAATGGACCAGCGGTACACCGAAACGAGAGAAGCCCTAAGAGAAATTATAAGTGAAATGAAGAACCTGCAGTTAAGCCTTAAGGAAGAACTCGAGCAGGAACTGACACCCGCTAAGGAAAGATCGAACGAACCAGACGGCGAGCTGGTGGCCATGAAAAGTGAACTAGAAAGACAGGCCAAGGTGGAAGATAAGGAAGAGCAGGAAGAGGACATGGCCATCACCGTACCACCAGCTACCGAAGGGGAAGATCATGCCCTGAGTGAACAACAGCGGGACGACGTGGACGTAGGACAGACACCGCGGGACGACGTGGACGTAGGACAGACACCGCGGGATTACGTGGATGTAGGACAAACACCGAGGGACGTCATGTCAGGTACGGGACCGACGTGGGAAGAGGTAGCCAGTCGCAGCGCCATCTACGAGGGCTATGGGGCCCAGCGGGATGCCCTAGCGGTCAGGGCAAGGAATCTGGGAGTCGGCGGATGGGAAGACAACTGCGGAGCAACAAGCCCTTCCGAGAGCCGGAGTCCTGGAGGAAGTCCACGCAGGAGCGACAGGTGATCGCTTGGGAGTAAACCGGACCCTCGACAAACTACGCAGAAGACTCTACTGGTTGTACCAATGCAGTGACGTCGAGAGGTGGTGTCAACAATGCGACACCTGCGCTGCAAGCAGAGGGCCTAGAACTCGCAGTCGTGGGGCCATGAAGCAGTACAACGTGGGGGCTCCATTTGAAAGAATCGCCATCGACGTGGCAGGCCCATTCCCTGTTACTGATGATGGAAGTCGGTACCTGTTGTTGGCCATGGATTATTTCACCAAGTGGCCAGAAGTCTACAACTTCGAGTCGAACATTATGAAAGAGTTGTTCCAATGGCCGGGGGTACATAAGACCCGCACGCCCCCCCTTCACCCGCAATCAGATGGAATGGTGGAGCGCTACATCAAGACCTTGGAGGAGCACCTACGGAAGGTAGTCTCAAGCCACCAACGAGACTGGGACGTCCGGGTGCCACCCTTCCTCCTGGCATATAGATCCTCGATCCATGACACCAGCCAACATGGTCTTCGGGAGAGAGCTCTGTCTACCGTGTGACCTACTGTTTGGCACCCCACCTGATGAGAAACAGCCTGCTACTGACTATGTGTGGAACCTGACCGAGAGGCTGAGGGAAACCCACCAACTCGCCCGAGAAAATCTCCAGTTGGCTAGTGACCAGATGAAGGCGAGGTACGACAGGCTGACCAACTCTGCTGGGTTCCACGAGGGAGACCAAGTGTGGTTGTACTGCCCTACCAGGACTAGAGGGAAGTCGCCGAAGCTGCAGCAGTCCTGGGATGGCCCCTATCGGGTCATCAAGCAAATTAACGACGTAGTCTACCAGTCCAGCGTCAGCCAAGAGGGAAGATGCTGGTAGTTCACCTGGACCGTCTGGCGGCATACCATGGGGCACTTCGAAACAAAGGCCCTTAAGGAGGGGACAATGTCACAGTCAGGATTCACCCAGAAAGTGCCAGAATTCGAGACGTCTAGAAAGGGGCGGCTCTCTTATTGCTGATTGGAGCTGCGCGCCGATTGGCGCGGCCTGCTAAAGGCACGGCACAATGAGTGGACAGTGGGCGCTCGTGGGAGGGGCCGGAGGAGGGGCCGCGTGCTAAGGGGTGAGACCGAGCGGATTCTAGACCATGCACGGAGACTTCGAGACATTGACTCTAGAACATTCGTCAAGACTATATAAGCTCGTCAGTAGACAGCGTGAGGCAGTCAATGAATGAGAGATCAGTCAGTCAAGGAGAGACAGTCCGTGAGTAGTCAGTCAGTTAGTAGCAGAGAGTAACAGCGAGAGAGACTCAGCGCCAGAGTGTGAACTGGACGGAGAGGACTGATCAGCGCAACCTCAAGTAAGTTTGACTTGAGGAGCTGAGGACCTGGACGGAGTGAACCGATCAGCGCGGCCTCAAGTAACTGTGACTTGGGAAACTGAGGAACCAGTGACCGGAGGGACTAGTCAATGGAGGGACCAGCGAACGGAAGACCTAGTCAACGAGGAACTAGTGACCGGTGGGACTAGTGAACGGAAGAGCTGGTGAGCTGATCTGGACTGGGCTGGGACACTGCTGTGACGTGGAAGTGAACACGAAACAGAAGGGTGAACTGGAGAACATTCAGGAGTTTTCTGGCTGTATTGACCACTGTTATAGGAAATAAAGGAACCTCCTTTCTGCAATTAGAAACTACGTGTTCTGATTTTGAACCCCGACGAGCCCTTTATACAATATTTAAGTTAACTTTGCCTTAAAGCAGAAGCAGAAGAAACACAACTACATGACATGTAGCAAAAGTCGAAGATCTTTCGCAGACGAACCATACGTACAATCTGATATAATACGAGCGGGTCACACCATAGTAAAACTCGGTATAGCCCCCACTCCAACTTAACGTATTTAAAGAGTGACGTAATGAGAGCGACGTGCATGCGTCTTACAAAAATGCTCTTTCAACTATCAAACAAAGGAAGACTGTTCATGCAGAATCAGCTAAGCAACATAGAATATACCCACTTAACGTCACCATATTTGAAACATTCATAAATACTGCATAAACAAGTAGCAACTCTAAACAATCCATCATTATTACCATACAATGTAGCGTTGGAATCATTATTATTAAGTTGATTCCATGATCCCAACAACTGCTACCTTAAAACTAGCAAGCAGTTCCTGTGCATTTCTTTAGTAATTGTGGAAGCTCTTTCTTCTTCCTTACCATTACTGTAAACTTTTGAACAATTCTAATGTCGATCCTGTAGTTTGGATTTATTTTTCTCCCTTTTCTCCTTAAGTTTTTTTTAGGGCTTGTTTTCTAGCCCCAGAAGGTCTTTTTTATATTCTTTATATAAGAATTTTAATTTTTTGAAATATGATTTCATACTTTGCTCATGAATGTTGCATAATTATGAATTTAATATTTTATTGTTTTAAATAATTGTTTTAGATGATTGTTTGGAGAATTCATTGGATACTGAAAAAATACTGAATCTATGAATACTATAAATATCTATAGTAAATCTATAAATAAATATCTATAAATAATTATTAATTTAATATTTTATTTGTTTTAAATAATTGTTTTAGACAAACTTAAATACAGCAATACAGTTGACTCCCTCTAGTCTGGCCTCGGATGGTCCGGCTGACTTCTTAGAATGAGCCATTTGCACGCGGAAGGGTTTCTCACGGCAGTAATCGGCTAGAATAAACATGTCTGTTTAGTTTCCAGTCTTAAGTGTAAACAAATCACATCAGTTCACTTGACGATTGCATTCATTTCAGACGTGAATTTTACTCTTGTGCTGTTAGTATCTTTTAAGCTCCATCCACAATGTGCAGTCGGTAGTTGGTAGTCAGCAGTCGGTAGCCGAAGTATAACGTGTGGTGAGTAATGGATGCCATTCACAATGTGCAGTTGCAGTCGACAGCAGGCAATCGGCAGTTGGTAGTCAGTAGTCGGCAGTCGAGAAATTCATCTTCGACTACCGACTGCATGTCTGCAGTAACATATTACGAGATTGAAAATGATTTACTAGTGCAAATAAACATATTAGCATACTACGAGAAAGCAAGATGTATTTATTACATATATTATGCAATTATACAGCGATTCCTCCACTTTTTTATATTGTAAAATGTTTCTCTAACCTCATTGTCGACTGAATATTGCGGATGGCTAGACTGCTGCTCCCAAGCGGCCGACTGCAACTGCTGACTACAGACTACCAACTGCCGACTGCACATTGTGGATAGAGCTTTATTGTGAGTTTAATTGTTATAGTATTAATTTTTGGGCAAGTACACTTTAAAAGAATCGACAAAACCACCTTAAAAGTTGATTTTTGCTTTAATAGGTTGTAATTTACATGTTTAAAAGACTGCCAGATGGTACGGCCATTTTTTAATCCGGTCGAGGGTGTGGTCCCGGGGTGGCTGGATTGGAGGGAGCCTACTGTAGGCCTACTGTAAATTACACTGTGTGGAAAAACATTAATTCACCAATGCATCAAGAGTCACCATTTGGTATTGTTATGCATGATGTGCTTCCAACACATGATCAGTTATATATAATCAATAAGAATATTCTTCTTCACACATATTTTGTAAGTCAAAACTTACCAAAAGGACGATCGTTTCGGTGAGTGACTTCTCACCATCATCAGCTGTTCTCAACTGTCGTGTTTCCTTCTTTATCCACCAGATGTCCTCCATGTAGTAGAAATTTAGAAATGAGGTCATTGTCCTTTGGGATGTCAAAATTCATAAGTCTCTCTCAGTAATTTTGCCTCACTATTGAAATTATGACCTGTAGACCAGAAATGATGAGCTACTGCAGATTTTTCTATTTGTTGGTATTTAATGTTTCTCATATGTTCCTTGTACCTTATATTTAAGTTTCTTTTTGTTTTGCCAATGTATACTTTTTCACACGTATTACAGTCAATTTCATAAATGCCTGATTTCTTACTTGGATGAATTTTATCTTTCATGTCTGATCTTAAGAGATTTTTAATATTGTACTTGTTGATAGGTGCCAATGTGATGTTCAGTCCTTTGAACATTTTTTGGAATTTATGATGCATTAATGGATGGAAAGTGAATTTCTTGAAAGTTGTTTGATCTTTGGCATTGCATAAGGTTACTTAAAATCCGACTAACACAAGATGACAGAACTGTGGACAAAGAGATACAGTGATTCACAGACTTAGTAATTGCGTAACCTCAGAGCAAATCTGTTTGGAACTTATAAATGTGCTAGAAAAACTGGGCATTGCTAGTTACGAATGGTTCACACCTTTGATATTAATATTACCTGATATCTTTATAGCTCCTAATGCTCGGCACAAAGCAATCATATGGATTTTAGCCCATAGTGTGTACTACAGTGTAATGATATTTTGTCAAAAGAGGATTTTTATTTATTTTTGAAAGAAGAAATGGACAAAAACCTGAAGAAAAACAGTTTCAGAAACTGTGCTGCATATCTAGCAAAGTTATTCTAACAAACCAAAACTTATATGGATAGAAAACATGCAATGAAAGAAAAACCAAAGGCAGTTAAAAATAATAATAAAAAAAAGAATATCATTGGGAAAGAAAATAATAAAAAGAGCAAAGATGGGCCCAAGCAAGCATTTCCTTAATAGAGGATACTCACTAAACTTTCTGAAGTGGTTTATTTTGGAAGTAATGCAAAACAGAAAGAAGTAATATAGCATCACACACAGGACATAGAATGTTCTGATGACTACAGAGGTGAACTTGCAGTATATTTGGGGTGTTTTCCCCAACACTGTGGCAGAGCTATGTCCGACAGTGACAAGCTAATATCGGGAAGCCAAGCAGATGCTTTTCTCAGTATTGCAAAGAAAGAGATGGCTCTCAGTGGATCAGAAGGTTGAGTAAATACTCTAGATCTGCATGCTGGTGCCAAGGATATATTCAAGAGAATAATGTCATGTTATATAAGGTTTGAAGACCAGGGTTCAACATGTGTAGCCCATTGATTTGGAATTGAACCTAACATGCTGTTCCTGTTACGTTCCACTTTTCTCTCACAACTGACAGTGGCACCTAAAATTACTCTATTTGATGAGTATTGGCATCCACTTGGGAACTTTCCAATATTTCATTACATCACACTCCCTTATATCGCTGATTATGGACAAGACTTTGAGGGAAACCAATTTGACTTTTGATACAGATAACACATACAGAACAGTGAAGCCAAGGAAAGCACAAGTCCCTGTATTTTCATCTAGCTCAGAGAATCTACTTTACGTAGAATGTGTGACTTCAGGAACTCGATGCCATGTTCTGTCAATCACACAAACTGCAAGCAAGTAATGGCAAATGTTCGTTTTTGTTTATTTATGTCAGTAAATTGTTAGTTTTATTAATATTAATATGGAAGAAGCACAGTGAAGTATATTGACATCTATAGCAAGACTTAGTATGGAAATTTCACACTAATTTCACTATTAAATATGTTTATGTGTATCAAACAATTGTGTCACCAATTAATAGGATATCCTGCAATTGGTTTACCTGGATTTGAATTTTCTGTCCATTAAGGCATCTTTATTTGGCTCCATATTATTAATTTTTGTTTCTTCTGGCTTAACCATACAAATGGAGTAGAAAAATTGATAACAAAAGACGATGATAAAGAAATTGTAAATTCAGTTTCATATCCAGATGAAAATAATGGCTGCTGAGCTTGGTAAGCAACTGCCAGTAGCGCCAGCCAAATAATGCCTATTAATGTTGGTGCATCTAATTTGTGAAATTAATACCTGTAAAAATTTACAAAAGTGAAGTTGAATAATTTGGATAGTAGTATGGTTTAGGACTGTATCAACAGCTTAGGTTAAATCACATTTCAGCATATGCTGAACTTATAAAACCACAAGACCAATAACATATTTTCTAATACTGTACAATTATTTTGTGCTGAAATAAAAAATGATGGTATGTATCATGATTCTTTCCATCTGAGCACCAATTCTATTAAATTTCATAGATCGTGAAGCATGTAAGTCTGTCTCAGTCTTCAAATAATTGTTCTCTGACTTTCTAAAGAGATCTAGAATTTCTTGATATTGTATGCATAAAATGTATTCTGGCTATAGTGATTCTTAAAGTTGTTGAATGTGCAAACTTATTTTTAACCAGTTTTACATAAATAAAATAATCTGCTAATTAGAGATCTTGCATGAAATTAAATAAATCTGATTGCAATTTTTAAAATTCTAGCCATATGTTTGTAAATAATTGGTACTAAAGAATTACTGGTTCACATGCAAGCATGTGTGCTAAATGCTAATGCACAGTATTATACATCTGGTCTTAAGCGACTGCTCTTCAAACATAAATATACCATTCAAATGTGGTATGTGTCTGGTAGAGGAGAATAGAAATCCTTGACAATAATTTTAAAATCCTTCTTGTAAACATTTTTTAATAATTTTGTTCCATGATAAATTCTGAATTATAATTATATGTATCAATTATCCTGGTTGTAAAGTTATATTTCAAATAACTTAGTGTTTTCCTCATCACTAGGACCTAGGGTTGATTAATGCATTTTTAACTATATTGGAATATTTTTTAATTCTTTTTATTTAAAAATCACAATTTAAAAATATATGGTTTCGTACTTTGCTCATGAATTAAAATTAATTTTTTGCATAATTATGAATTTAATATTTTATTATTTTAAATAATTGATTTAAATGAATGTTTGAATGCTTGAAAAAACAATAAATTATTGGTTTTATTAATATTAATAGGGAAATAGCACAGTGAAATATTGACATCTGTAGCAAGACTGAGTGTGGAAATTTCACACTAATTTGACTATTAAATACATTTATCTTAGGACATATGTTTAAGAGAATATCACCATATTCAATCTTGTTACAATTGTCTGTTTCTACTTTTACATGTTTGACAGCATTCCCATATTTAACTAGTTTAAAATTTTATCTCAGCTGCATTGAACCATGGAGAACTGCTATCAGAAAATGATATTAATTAAAGTGAAATTTCATACTAAACTATAAATTTACTGACTTAGCTGTTCTGTAATAAAAGGTAACATAAGTCTTGTTAAAATTTGTATTAGAGTCAATTTAACTTCAACTTTTTTTTTTTTTTTTTTTTTTTTTTTTTTTAACTAAAGAATGTTTAGGAAAGTTTTCCTGTGTTTAAAGAATACTTACTAAAATATTCCAGGTCCATCAGAATGAATTTCATCTCTGCTGATATGTTGAACATGGTAGACACTTGGGTTCTGTGTATTTGTTAGTTTAGATGTAATTTTACTAGCAGAACAATTTATTTATTCATGAACTGTGCTGCCTTTGAATGGGAAATGCCTTTTTGCGAGGCATATTGTAGTTTGGAATATTTCATATGATGTATGTGGAGATTGTGAAATGACAAACTTAACCGCAGATAAAATTATTATGACTTAATGAGATAATGGTAGAATCTTGTTGATGTACACACATAAAGATTTATGTAGTACGTGAAAGATCTGTGTAGTATGTAAATATCACATCTTTAATTTCTGGCCTCCAGCCTAGTATTGTATTCAGTAAGTATTTGTAGCAATAATGAACTAAAAGTAGTTTCATTCATAAGACTTGCATACAAGACATGAAAATAAATTGTAAATTATATTTGCTAGAGGAAAATTTGTCCTGGATATGTATCAAACTTGGGTTTTCAGTGCTGATGCTGAGACTGTTATTGTGTATTATGGCACAGGGGTTCGAACCCGAGCCTCTGCTACCATGGCTGTGTATTACCACTCTATCTCATTACTCACTCAATTGGTAACACAGGTCTACAAAGAAAAATCATCAAGAAAAGTAATACTTGGATTTGGCTAAGCTTGGGCTGCTGATTTCAAATCTGTAATTAGTTTTCCCTAGAACGTATCGTTTTTTAGATATATAGGGGAGTTGATGGACTGTCATCTATGTGGATATGGTATAAAATGGTATAAATAACTTCAGAATATTCAAATATTCGCTTATTTACAAACAGATAGAATGCTTTATGTGCACAATTATTTCTTCCTCCTCTGCATATAAAATTGGGATTGAACAAGTGCATAGTAAAGACAATGGGAAAGACAAATTCACAAGGATTTCAATATCTGAGAAACAAATTTCCTCGACTTAGCGAAGCAAAGTTAAAGGAAGGTGTCTTTGTTGGACCACAAATCCAGGAAATCCTTAAAGATGAAGCTTTCTTTTATACTCTGATGGACAAAGAACAAGCAGTTTGGGAAAATTTCAAATGGGTAGTAGTAGTAGTAAGTATTCTGCCTTCCGGCAGGTTTTCAAACTTGGTACGCAAATTTTGTTTTCCAAAACTGTCTATCCTCTGCTTCCTCCTTCAGCATCCAATATTTCCGCTTTTCCCTTAAATCATCCAACAGCTGAATTCTTCTTCTTCCAAGTCTAGTTGTACCCTCCAATCTTCCTTCTACGACATCATGTAATAAGCAGTTCCTTCTGAGAATGTGCCCAACCCAGTTTGCTTTCCTCTGACGAATTGTGTGTATGATTGACTTCTTCTCACCCACTCTACTCAGAACCTCTTCGTTTGTCACCATGTCCATCCACTTTATATTTTCTATCTGTCTCCAGCACCACATTTCAAAACTTTCTAAATATTTCTTCTCTAATTTCCTCAAAGTCCATGTCTCTGATCCATACAAAGCAATACTCCAAATATAACACTTCACCAGGTTTTTACGTAGCTCTAGGTTCAGACTACTAGTTAGCAGAGTTCTCTTCTTCATAAATGCTTTCTTGGCCATGGCAATTCTTGATCTTATCTCCTTGGTGCAATAGGCATCTTTCGTCAGTACACTTCCTAAGTATTTGAACTGGTTCACGTTCTCTAATTCTTGATTTCCCATGATAATTTGAAGCGGCTCTTCTCTCTTCGATATCCTCATCACCTTCGATTTACCTATGTTGATTTCCATTCCATACTTTCTTCCTGTTTCCACCAGCCTGTCAATCATTCCTTGCAATATTTCTTGTTTCTTTGCCGGAATCACCAGGTCGTCCGCATATTTGATGGCATTCCTATCACAAAATCCCTAACTCCTTCTAAGGCTTCTTTTGCTAGCCAGTCTCCCTAAAGGTTGAACAAGATGGGTGACATACAACATCCTTGACGCACACCTCTTCCTATTTCTACACTGTTGGTCACTCCATGTTCTAGACGCACTTTCACTTTTTGTCCCAGGTACAAATTGCGGATTAGTCTCCTGTCCTTCCAGTCAATGCCTATTTTTTTGAGTATGTCCATTAACTTTTCCCAGTTCACTCGGTCAAAAGCTTTTTGCCAATCAATAAAGCAGACACACACTTCTTCGTTGACCGCTAAAACTCTCTCTGATATAATCCTTAGCATTCCAATTGCATCTCTAGTTCCTTTTCCTTTCCGGAAACCAAATTGGTCTTCTCCTATTACGTCTTCTATTCTTCTTTCCAGTCTTCTAGTTAGTATCCGTGCCACAATTTTTCCTACGTGAGATAGCAAGCTGATAGTTCTGTGATCACTACACATCTTGGCACATTTCTTCTTCTTTAGTGCAATCATAGTTACCTCTAGGAAATCTTGAGGCCATTCTCCAGTGTCACAAATTCGGTTGATAAGTTTGGTGAGTTTCCTCATCCCATTTTCTCCTAATTCCTTCAGTAGGTCCACTGGTATGTCATCGTCTCCTGTGGCCTTTCTATTCTTCATTTCTTTTATGGCCTTTTCTACTTCATTCTTCAATATGCTAGGTCCTATATTATCTTTATCCACTAGTTCTTCTGTTTCCATCTCGATGTCTTGCGGTCGATTTTGCTTGTCGTAAAGCTTTTCTATGTAATTTTCCCATATTGTAAGAACTTTTCCAGGGTTTGTAATTAAATTTCCATGAATGTCTTCTATTCCAAAAGTCCGTATTCCTTTATTTTCTTTAGATTCTAACTCCATCGCTTTCTGATACATTAAATCATATCTTCCTTTTCGTCGAAGCTCCATAATTTCATCACAGCTTTCTTTAAGGTAATTTTCTTTTGCTCTGTCTGTCTCTCTTCTTAGTTCATTATTCAATCTCTTATATTCCACAGCATTAGTATTTTTGTATTTCCTTCTTTCTTCCATCTTCTTTAACATCTCTTGTGTTACCCACGGTTTCCTATTTATTCTGTCTATTTTTCCAACTTTGTTCTTCAACATGTCCAACAAAACATTTTTTACACTTTCCCACTCACTTTCTACAGATTCACCAACATTTTTTATTTCATGTAACTGTGTTTCCAATAACTCTTTAATCGAGTCCTTGTCATTTCGCAGTTTTTCTAAGTTCCATCTTGGATTTCTTTTACATGTCCGCCTAATCCTTTTCAGCCTAGTCTCTATGTCTGCTACAAGAAGATTGTGGTCTGAGTTGATGTCAGCATTTGGAAGAGTCTTCACATCTTTCACACTGCCCCGGAATCTCTGCTTGATGAGAATGTAGTCAATCTGGTACCTATTAATATCCCCAGGGCTTTTCCAGGTGTACAACTTTGTTTACCTCTTCTTGAACCAGGTATTGGTTATCAAATGGGTATGCAGTAATTTCTTAGGTATTAAAAAAGCTCGTGATTTAAAGAATGGTATTAGCATATTTCTTCATTCATATAAGGAATTTGGGTGCCGTATGTCATTAAAAGTTCATATCCTGCATTCCCATATAGAATTCTTACCAGAAAACCTTGGTGAAGTAAGCGATGAGCAAGGAGAATGTTTACACCAGGACATAAAGTCAATGGAGCAACATTACCAAGATTTCTGGAATGATTCCATGATGGCAGATTACTACTGGATACTGTACTGGGATACTCCAGAAATCACGTACCTTAGAAAGAGGAAGTCAACTACATTTTAATCATAAAAGGCATGTTTATCATTGTACTTTCAACATGTTTTAGGTCTTAAATTTATGATATAAACATAACCTGCCACAATAAAATATAATATACTGTACAGTAAAAACTGTACGTGCTAGAAAAAAATGGAAAGTATCTTCTTAATCAGCGTGAAAAACTGGTCTAGAGACGCATATTGTCATTTCTGATGATTAAAAAAAGTTTTATTTTATAGACTTGTGTAATTATTAATCCCTTAAATGAAATGATACATATAGCCTATTGTATTCATAATATTTTCTGAAGAGCTGCAATTGCTTTCAATTGTAGAGCAGGTAACTCACAAACTACTTAGGAGATAAATATAGGCGAGTTGCCATCTCCCAGGAAGGCACTGCATGTATTAGACCGCAAGGTCCAAACTAGCTACAATAATAATAATATGTTGTTGTTTACTAATGCTCAGGAACTTGGATTTCTTCCATTCTCCTTCGGGCGTTCCAATAGTAATGTGTGAGCTGGGTTGGTAGATCAGCATCAATCTTCTTGATTGCCGGGCAAGTCAGTAGGTGTTCTCCATTCATTATTGAAGCTGGATCGTTGCACAGGGTACATTGTGGTGAAGGATAGATGTTGATTCTATGAAGATGTGAAGCTAAGCAGTCATGACCT
Source organism: Ectobius pallidus (assembly GCA_964059195.1). Lineage (NCBI taxonomy): Eukaryota > Metazoa > Arthropoda > Insecta > Blattodea > Ectobiidae > Ectobius > Ectobius pallidus. The sequence goes on from CAXKWD010000002.1 coordinate 161,496,902, forward strand.
GTAGTTATGCGGAAAAGAGCAACTATAATAATAATATTGTATATTGGCTGGTTTCGTGACCTATAAACGTCATGGGCCCGGCCGGACTTTTTTCACAAAACTGGCTTGTGAAACATGCTTGGCAATGATCCCAGTTTTGCATTGTACTATATAAACCGATGCAGTTTTCGTAAAATGCATAGTTGCAGAAATGGCTTGTGTATTGTGATCTGAGACTCAACCAGCTGCAGGCTACTGAACCACCAACTCCTACGACAATGCCGTAAATTTTATTTTGGCTTATCTGAAAATTGAAGGAACTATTAAAGTGGTCATACATATGTCTACTGTCCTTAACAATTGTAACGACTTGGCCGAAGCTTTCATTGAAGATGTAACTTCTCCAAGAGATTTTCCAGTTTAATGAAGTATGACAGTCGTAACACAACAGAGTCATTATCTCGACGTTTGAATTTTGCGTTGGGATCATTCTGTGTCAAATCAACACACTTTTTATGAAAATTTAACCTCACCATCTCAGATTAGGATGAAATTTTGAAGAGAGGTAGTTTTCATGTATATTAAGAGAAATACAAACTTTTATGGAAATATTTCAACCCATTTTGGAAATACAGCCATGTAAAGTATTAAAAAATTGCATGAACAACATATCTTTCAACTGATGTAGCAACTCTCGTAATTAACCCACAGAGTTAGGTAAGGTGTCATTTTTTAGCATTTTTTACAAGCTTTCCAATGATATGTAACACATATTAGTTCTAATGAAATTTGTTTTTCAAAATTCAAAGTGAAAATTTTAATTTTGAATTTTGAAAAAAGTACATTTTTTTAAATTTGTAAAAAATCCTAGGAAATAGGTTATACCAATGTTAAATTATGTACCAAGTTTGAGGATAGGATGGGAATGGGTTCATAGTTAAAATAATATAAAACAAAAGTAGATTTCCCCTATAATATGGAAATTTCATTGGAGGTGTGTGATAAAGGTTTTGTTCATTTCCTTTTCAAATTAGGACTGTCACAGACCTCTTTTTTAAACACTCACTAATATTATTGTTATAGGAATGATTGGCAACCCTAGTCTATATGTCTCTGCAGGCTCCAGACAAGTTCAGACAGGCCTCTAATATTGCAGTTCTTTTGCTTGGGAAGTCTGAAACTGGAGTTTGTGTTGTTTGGACATAATTACTTTCAGAAGTGGTATAAGTAATGTGTTTAAAATTATTCATATTTTATATATCTAATTAGGCTATCTATGATAATGTGATATATATTTGTTCTAAAACACTTTACACTGGCACTTAAGTTATACACTTTCGAAAAGGAGCCTTCCGGTTTCTGGCAGGTCCTATTCCAGATAATACATGCATGCATAATTAACGCACGGCAGTTAGTTCAGCGTCATCAACCACTTTAGCTTTCATACTTAAACACTATCTTGATTGAACTGCCCATCATATATCTTCATAGGGCACCTGCTATCATGGACGCTGGAGACGTGATACTAGACACTAAATGATTATTTGATCCTCAACTCCCTAATCTTACAATAATAATTAGAACTATTATACTTTCTCCCTACTCTCCTTGGTAATTACTTTTAATGAACCCTAATCTATTTAACTTAACACTTCCTCACCAATTACTATCACTTATTTGAAAACTCCCGGCTAAGTTCTAATGTAAAAGCTTTTTAACTTAGAATGGCTTCTCATGATTATCGTTGAGTCATCATCGGTGGTTTCGCTTACAGCATCAGGTGACTCTTCACGGCTCCACGGTCCTCGAGGAATCTGAAAACTTGTCACAGCTGGCATGTTGGCTGCCTCTCTTAGCTGTTCTACTTGACGGTTATTAGCTCCTGTTGGTGACGTCAGTGCACGCTCTCGTTGCCTTCGTTCATTAACCTGACACGCAGCACCCTCTTCTTCCGTTGCTGATACGGTCATAGCTCTCCTGATGCTTGTTACCGTGCTGCTAGTTAGGTCTATCTTTCTCCCATCGACATATAGTTGTAGGTTGCGTACGATAGCATTCTTACCCTTGCTACGTTCCAGCTTCATTCATTCCACTAATTTCTTCCTTGTTGCTCTCTCCGTCGGAGATAGATCCCTGTTAATGTAGATCGCCATCCCTTTCAATTTTTTTGTTCTCCTAAGTGTGGCAAAAACAACTTGTGTGGATGCGCATTTAGCTATAATTGTTCTTTTCCCCGGAATCTTCCCGACTCTGCGTGCTGTAAGGAACTCCCATCCCATTATCTGAACTTCCAATTTGTTTTCCAATAGCTCGTGGACTTCCTGAAGAGCACTGATACCTTTTCTTTCTTCTATTCCGTGGAAAACTAAGTTCATCTGCCGGTCTGCATTCTCGATTTTCTCAATTCTTGTCTTCAGTTGTTCCACTTTCGTCTTCATTCTCACTATCTCCTCTCTTATTTCTTGTTAACTTCTCTTGTAGCCCCATTTATTTTATTTACTAATCTCTCTTCCATCCTTTCCAGGCTTTTTATAACCCCTTCTGAACTGCCTATCCCGCATTTTGGGCCAGGGTTCAATTCCACCCCTCCAATTACCAGTAGCACTATTATCGCCAGGGACCAGGTCGCCACGTTAGTTAAACTTCTTCTGATGTTCCCTTGTTCCATGCTCTTCTTTTAACTCCAAATGTACCTATCCTCATCCTGTATGCTTCAATTTCGATAGCCATGACCCTTGTGTCACTTTTACATATATCCACACAGCATACTCTGCTCGTTACCACTGCTTGGTTAGAACTGATTAGGCTATCTATAATATATACAATCAGTGAAAAAAGTGCAGTTTCAAGATTGAAATTTCAGTGTTTTAATCCGTTGAGGAAAAATAATCATACTATTAGGGATGGGGGAAAAAAATTAAGGAAAGTTACTAATTGGATATAGAGTTTGTATTCTAACTTGCCAAATACAGCAAAACTTTGTGATAGTTGTAGGAAAGAAATAACAAACAATCAAAATGCTTCCACTTCTCATCAAAATCAAGAATCAAACTCAGATTGTGATAAAGATCCAGTTTTTTCTGCACAATCAGAGGTGATCGAGACACTAAACACTTCATTGCAGGAGCTAGGGGAATCTCCTATTAAAAAGAAAATCAAGTCTAAAAGTTATGCAACCAGAAAAGTAAAAAAAAAATCGACTCAGCAGTGAAAAGAAAAGTTTTTGTGTCAACGGAAGATTCTTCTGAACATGATGAGGATCTAGATGAATCAGTTCTGCAAAATCTTAAAGCTAAATTTTTTAGTTCTACTAGTAGGACCAAGAAACTTATGATTTTAACCTGCCTACCAGAAAAGTGGGGAATAAGAAAAATCATGCATGAGTTTAATGTTCCAAATTACATGGTGCGTCAATCAAAAAACTTTTAAGAGAAAAGGGAATCTTTAGAAAGCCCCAACCAAATGCCTGGCAAGAGCCTCAGAAAAAGTGGTTGAAGCTGTTCACTTATTTTATGAAAGTGACGAAATTAGCAGAGTGATGCCAGGTGTTAAAAATTGTGTAACAGTTACTGAACCTAATGGAACAAATGTAACAATTTCAAGAAGACTCATTTTATGCAACTTAAAAGAGGCATTCACATTATTCAAGGACAGATTTCCATATATTAAATTAAGCTTTTCAAAATTTGCAGAACTCCGACCAAAGCATTGTATTTTGGCAGGTTCGAGTGGTACACATACTGTATGTGTTTGTACAATCCATCAAAATGTTAAACTGATGATTGAGAATGCCAGATTAGGAGTAATAACAAATGGAGAATTAAAAACTTACAAACATTGCATATCAAAAATGATTTATAATCCACCATCAATAGACTGTAATATGGGTAAGTGTAGGCCTACTTCTTGTCCTGGTGAAGATGCAATACGAACCATCCTTGAAAGGTCATGTAAAGATATTTTAATTGAAAAAATAACATTTTGACAGTGGATTTCAGTTTACCGTTGCAATGTAGAAACACTACAGAAAACATCAGCAGAGTTCATAGATTTACTTTGCAACAAGTTGTCACTCTTAGTCCGACATGACTTAAGCAAAACAACAAACATCTTTCTTGAATAACATAGAAGAAAATTTAAGAGAATCTGAATTTGCAGTCACTCTCAACTTTTAAGAAAACTATAGTAGGGGAGAGGGGGGCAGTTTTGAACATTTTTTTGTTTTGATATTTTTTGAAATTTTTATACTGGTGGAGACTTTTAGAGTTATACATTTTTATATGCAGAATTAATTGCAGATTTTATTTACTATAATTATAACATTTTCATTCTAGTGTCCAAAATATAGAAAACAATATAAACTCAACATGATGTTTTCTGTTCAAATCTACCCCTCCGGGGGGGGGGCACTTTTGAACACTTACAAAAATGCATATTCTAGGCTTTAATGTGAAACAAAGTTATACCCACAGGTCATTTTAACATTGCATATAAACAAACTTATTACACAATACAACTATGGGAAAAATCTCAAACACAGAACAATAGAAATTAAGTTTCTTAAACAAGAGTTTAGCCCATTTTGTAGTTGGAAAAATCAACTGGAAATGCCATTAGCAACATTGCTCCTGATGACGCTGGTTGAGGAAGTTTAGAGATAATGTCTTTCAAAGGAATAGGCCATTTGTCTTCACATTGAGGATAGTAAAATTTATCACAGTCGCCTTTCTTCTTTAGAAAATTTACAACACATTCCTCAGCTTCTTTGTTCTTCTCCTCAATTTGTCCTATGTAGTGAACATGTTGTTTCTTGGTTGAAAATTTAACTAGAACATAATCATTTATTTTAGTATCACCAAACTTCACTTCCTCTAGAATTATATTAATGTCTTCGTCAGAATCGTTCATGGACAGCGATGCACTTTCATCACTGATCTCTGTTGGAGATTCTTCATTACTGCTAGTTTCTAAGTCCTTTTCAAAAAGTTTCTTCTTTAACTTATCTTGTAGGCCTACTTTTGTCTTGATTTTAAAGCCTTTCTGTTTAATTTTATTCAATCGTTCAGCAGCCTCTGCTTCAAGTCTATTTTTTTCTAGAGTCGCTGTTAAAACTCTAGACATGCCTTTCTTTCTTTCCCTGGTAGTTTATTTTCTTTCTGCTGCTTTTGAATAAGGGCGCACAGACTCTGGGGTAACAGCAGAGGGTACAGGCATATCCACATTAGAAGGACCTGATAGAATAGCATCTTGTGATAGGTCTAATAAAGATTCTGAAGAGACATTACCATGGGATGGGCTAGCTAAAAAGGAGATGGAAGAGGCAGACTCCAACTGCGCCTCCAGATTCTTTATTTGGTTCTGGCCTGCCCATCACAGCTGAACTTTCAAAATCATCATCAGTGAAAACAGTGGTGTCGAAAGGCCATATATAGTCTCCACGCCCAAACGAACCCCAGTCGGCTTCAAAGCGAGCGGAACGCTTTTAAGTCGGACCACTTCCCTCATCTGGAAAAGATTATTAGGGTCTACCAGTGGCGTGCCGTTCATGGAAGCAATGCTTCCTCTAGTTTATGCGAAAATAAGAATTTATTTTATAAAGTAAATTTAAATAATAAGGAATATAATATTTTATGATTTTAACTTTCATTCGCGGGAAGCAAATTTTACTCGCTACAATTTCGTCACAGCGTGTTTGGCCGTAGCCCAGCTTGCTCCACTCCTCCTGAGGTTATGAGGGGATGAAGTGATTGCTTCGTGTATTTTCGTAAAATCGCCGAACGAGGGACAAGGCGGTTTGAATTTGCAGTTACCCGCCGAACCACGGGTCAAAATATGAACGCATTTAAAAGGCTGTTTATATAAAAATAATGTTGAAACCAATAGTGTTTTCTGTATTCTTATGTGCCCTATATTGTGTTGCAAAACCATAAGGTTATTTTAGCAAGTGTCAAGATACTTGTTTGCCCTCAAAATCGTCTTTTTTATGTGTATTATGTACCTATGTACAAGCAAGTTTTTATTGGGAAGCATAATTGGAAGAATAGGGGAAGTGGTTCCTTGGCTCGACGTCACCGAACGAACTGTCAAGAGCACAGATATATAGAGATAGATCGGCAATGGTGTATGCTGTACTATTGGCGGCAGTGAAGCCACGTTGATGAGCGGACCGCCATATTACTACACTGTAGCAGCTGATCGAGTACAAGCCACAAGAGCGTTACAGCGATGTGAATTTTAGCATTTTAGCTAATAATGTAATTGGACTGAGGAGTATAAATACTTTGTATAAAATGGTGAATACCTGTGTGGTATTCGGGTGTAATTTTTCATACTACGACAGAAAGAAACAAGGAAAGGAACACGTTTCAATACATTCGTAAGTAGGCCTTTCATTATTATTGTAAGCCATTTCATGCATTATACATGCTTTAATTTCTATGAATGTATTATACTAGGATGTGCCCGCGGCTTCGCCCACGATAATTAATTGAAAAATTAGAAATTAATAGTATAATAATTATTAAAGCATTATATTTATTAACACTTGCACGCGAATCATTCTTAAACTAAACCATTAATAATTAATGAAACAGCTAAAATTCCGGCTTTTAGAGTACATTCCACGATTAGAAATTGCCACCTGGGAAAACGATCTCAGATTCGATTATGTAGTTCCAAAGATAACTGTGATCCATTGCCTTCTAAACTGTATAGGCTAATTCTCGTGCGTAATTCTCGAGACGGCGATGGATAATGGCGTTTTTCAACTGTTTGTTGACAGATGAATGAGATGTGAATTTTATTTGATAAATTCAGTGTAATTTTAAGAAATTATATAATTTTTCAAGAGAAGGAGTGATTGATTTGGATTATTATTATCAGCGATATTTCAAGAATTAAATCATCAATATTTTACTGCTGGTGCCCCCGGCTTCGCCCGCCACTATTCATTGACTCCAGGATTTTTAAGAAATTTACACTGGTAGATTATTAAAAATGTTTGTGGTTCAGAGCTATGAAAATTGTAAGTAAAAATAAAATTAGAATATTTGTTCATTGAGTTCATTTCACTTACGCCTCATATAATAAAGAAACGGTTTTCCTAATCTTGTAGTCGTCATGAAAGTTTAGACTGAGAGATACGAACATCGCCGAGTATACCCGATGTCTCACGAAGCGGGCGAGCAAGCACGCTATTTAGGGCCGTTGAATTGTATAAGAGTAGATGGTTGTAAATAACCATAACCTAATATTGTTAACTATTTCATACACTGTAAATAGTCATATATTACTTTAGCAATTAGAAATTACTAATAAACTTAACCTCAATTTATGCGTATTTTTCCATTGTAAATAATATTATGCTTTAGTTACTAGGAATGTTTTATGTTTTTATAAATAACTGTAAGCATACATTGATAGCTATTTCTTGTATTATTCATAGGCCTACTTCCTTAAGAATTTAAGAATGTGTTATAATATTTGTAAGTAACAATTAACATATAAGCCATCTTATGCACTATAATATTAATATTCATATGTTATGTTTTAATTTATGTTTGTAAATAACTATAACCTTAATATACCTCTTGGTACAGTAAGGTTATACTTTTGGATAGTAAATTTTAAATTTTGGACTTTTTATTTTAGATCTCTGTGAATTTTTTATTTTTTATTTAAAATTTTGGACTTTAGGATTTTTTATTTTTTGAATTATTAAAATTTTTAGATTTTTATTTTTTAAATTTTGGATATTTGGATTTTTTACTTTAGATTACTTTTTAAAATTTGGATTTTCTAAATGTTGGGTCTTTGAATTTTGGAATTTTTAATTTTTTAATTTTATATTTTTAATTTATTTTTATTTTTAATTTAGGATTTTTAGACTTAAAATTTTGGATTTTGGATTTTTTAATTTGAATTTTTTTATTTTTTAAATTTTGGAATTTTCGATTTTTTAAATTTTGGATAAGCCTAATTATTGAGTTTTGTTTTCTGTGCAGTCCGTTCTGTCACACCAAACTAATTTCGCGACGATTTTGAGCATAACACTAATTTCCTGACGATTTTGTCCGTAACGCAAGCTCTCGATTTAATCCTACCGCGGCTAAAGAAGTTTCACCTCAAAAACATAATTTTTAGCAAGTAATAGGAATCAATACTTGAGAAAAATAGCAAGAGGACGTGCTTTTTCAATGTGGTTTCAGTGTGTCCACTAGTGGATACAAAATTTCCAATAGAAAATTGTGAAAATAGACTTTAATCTAAGTTCTCGTGATAGTTTCCCATTGAATTACGTGTAGTTCAATGAGTGTCTTCAGGTGAGGCAAGATGGCGGCATAGCGCAAGGCTAGGCTTCACCGCCGTGACTCAGATTGCCGGGCTGTGGTCAAGAGCATCATGCTATCTCCTTCCCTTCCCCTTGTGACTGGGTGGGAGACTGTCAGATATTTCTCTTTTACCACCCTCACTTCGGCCTTGACCATGCACCCCATACATTATTTAGTTCAGTTCAGATTTTCAGTAAGGTTTCGACTTTCGCGCTGAGTAAAGCAGAATGTCCAAGTTGGTATTTTTGGCCATAGAAAAAAAAATATTATAGAAGATTTTGCTGCCAAAGATAGGCGAGTTGATTTGCTCTTCAAATAAATCGGGTGAGTTGTCATTTTTTTTTTATTATAGGCGGGAGACTGTCAGATATTTCTCTTTTACCACCCTCACTTCGGCCTTGACCATGCACCCCATACATTATTTAGTTCAGTTCAGATTTTCAGTAAGGTTTCGACTTTCGCGCTGAGTAAAGCAGAATGTCCAAGTTGGTATTTTTGGCCATAGAAAAAAAAATATTATAGAAGATTTTGCTGCCAAAGATAGGCGAGTTGATTTGCTCTTCAAATAAATCGGGTGAGTTGTCATTTTTTTTATTATAGGCTTATAAAAATCTAGACTATATTGCTTCCCTCACCTAAATTTTCACCGCACGCCACTGGGGTCTACCCACCCCTAAACATATGCGGTGGTCGCTGCCACTAGGTCAGGCCTTGTTGCAATGTCACTTGTGTTGTTTCCTCATGATTTCAGTACGTTCTAGCAGTGAAGACTGTGACAGGAAAACTGTGCGGAATGTTTTGCAGAGGGGACCAATGACTCCTAAAAAACCAGGCAACAAAAGAACCAGGTTTAATAAAGTGGACGATTTCGGTTGTGACTTCATCAGGCGTGAGGTGTACCGCTTTTATAGTAAAGGTCAATCACCAACCGTACGCGAACTTTTGCAGCATATGAAAAGTGTTACCGATTTTCCTTACGAAGAAACCACACTTCGCGAATTGCTAAAGAAGCTGGGTTTTCGATTTCGCCGTCTTGAAAAGAAGAATGTGGTGATGGAATCTACAAGAATAGTGGCTTGGCGATACCAATTTCTTCATAGGCTACGGGATCTACGCGCGCAAGGTCTCCAGATCATCTATCTTGATGAGACCTGGTTCGATACCCATGACGTTGTAAAGATGGGATGGAACGACGGTACCTGCAATTGTGTGCTAAAATCTCCGACGTCGCGAGGAAAGCGTATTATGGTGCTTCATGCTGGAGGCAGTGAAGGGTGGGTGCCGAATTGCCTTTTCTTGTCAGCTAAGAACATTGGAGACTGCAAAGCTGACAGTCATGATGAAATGACGGCAGAAGTTTTTGAAAAGTGGTTTTCAAGTAATCTGCTTGCAAACTTGCCACAGAAAGTGTGTAATAATAAAATCAGGTAAACTGATGTAACAAAGTGCCAGTATGTTTTTGTTTAATCAGTTATGACTGCAATTATGATATGAAGAATATATATTTTTTTAAATTGATTTCCAAGTTAAGCTCCAGATTTATTCATTTAGCAGGGCTTACGGAAGAAGAAAGGTCTACCATCTCGGCCACCTGGGTCATTTTAACGGTCTAGTTGGATAAGCGCATGTAAATCAATATGTTTTTGTCATAGCTACCTGTTTTTTTAATTTCCAAGACCTTATAAGATCACAGTAAAACAATAGGCTATGTTGTCAAGATAACTGATTTTCATTTTTTTTATAAATTCTTTCGAATACGTATATTACCACAAAATAGGCACTAAATTGAGCATTACTCCGAAACAGGTCAACCGATTTTATCCATTATGAATAGACGTCTTCCCACGGACATTATAAATGTGTATACCAAGTTTCATAAAAATCCGGTAAAGCGTATTTGAGTTACCGCGTCTTTAAAATATACACTAAATTGGGTTTTACTCCGGTACCGGTCTACCGATTTGGTCCAATATCAGTAGACGTCTTTCCACGTACATTATAAATGGGTATACAAAATTTCAGGAAAATCCAATAAAGCATATTTGAGTTATCGCGACTTCTTATATATTAACATAAAAACACTAAATTGGGCATTATTCCGGTACCGGCCAACCGATTTGGTCCAATATCAATAAACGTCTTCCCATGGTCATTATAAATGCGTATACGAAGTTTCATAAATATCCGATAAAGCGTATTTGAGTTATTGCGCCTTTAAAGTAGACACTAAATTGGGTTTTACTCCGGTACCGGTCAACAGATTAGGTTCAAATTCAATAGGGCACTTCTCATGGACGTCATAAATGGGTATACCAAGTTTCATGGAAATCCGATACAGCGTATTTGAGTTATGGTGCGTACAGACACACGGACAGACAGACGGACAGACATTTTTTCGTCCACCACACAATCTCATAAAGTACCATACTGGCACTTAATAATGGACAATGCAAGCTATCATTCGCGGCAGCTGTTTAAAATTCCCTCCATGAATACAAGGGTCCAGGATATTATTTCGTTCATGAAAGAACATAACATACCTGTGCCGAACCCCGTTCCCATAAAAGCCGTCCTCATTAGCAGAATCAAATCTGCAAACATAAGTAAAAAGTATGTGGTTGATGAACTTGCAGCTTCTTGTGGTCATGAAGTTTTGCGTCTTCCACCCTATCACTGCATATTTAACCCTATCGAACTCGTTTGGGCCCAACTGAAAGGATTCGTTAGAAAAAACAATGTGACACCAACTCTAAGTGCCAGTGTTTGTGAACTGTTGCGTGAGGGTACTAAAGCAATTGACTCCCAGCTTTGGTCATCTTGCGTCCAGCACACCACCAAGATCGAGGGAAAATACATAAGTCATGACTCAGACAACAACCAGGAGAGATTCGTGTAGGAGATAGCGACAACGATGAGTAAAGGTAGGATCAAAGCTTATTTTTTAAGCACAAACCTACACTCTTTCCTACCTCTCATAATTTGTTACAGTGAGTTTGCAAGGAACGACACCTGACTGCTGACCCTCATTCTAAAACAAAAATTTTAATTTAATTTAATTTAATTTTATTTTGATTAGCCTATGTACTTTCACTTCTAGTCCAGTCAAAAAACTTAAAAAAATGACCCAACCTCTAAAAAAATCCGAAAGTTTTGAAACTTTGCACACTTATTTAATGGCACCTTGGGATGAATATACCAAAAGTCCTCATGAATATGAGGCGAGCTCTAGCGGGAATTAGCGAAAACAGGACCCCTATTTTGGTTTTTCGTTAATATCTCGAGAACCGTTGGTCTGAGGTAAAAGTTGACTATATACGTAATTAAAGCTTATTAAATTTGGAACATAAATGATTATGTACATTTGTCTCGTATTCCTAATGTTTACCGAGTTATGGAGCGCTAAAGGATAGCGTTTTTTCTAAAACCGTCGAGGAGCGCACAATGGTGCAAATTAAAGTAGGTACCTACCGTACTATTTTACCATTGTCTTTATTTGAGGAGGCAGGAATGCGGAATACCAAGAAATCTACCTTGTACGATGCCTACTCCATTAAAAGAAGAAATAAACCTAGTCTATATTGACATTGTTTTGGTTGGAGGCTTACTATTACACAATTAAATTACACAAGGTGGTGTGGCCCAAAGATTCGCCAACAATCTCAACCATCTGCTAGTGTTATGTAGCCTATGTTCTCAACCATTATGGTGGCAACGGCTGCACGGTGGTGTTTGATGTTTATTCAGCCACCCGACCCAGTACAAAGAGAGCTGAACAGAACCGAAGGTACAAAACAAGGTGGTCAGTTGACATAAACTTTGGAGAGAAAACAATAGTAACAGTCAAACAGGATGATTTTCTTTCTAACGAAAAGAATAAATGTAGACTAATTTTATTCCTCATAATTGCCCTTACCAGCCATGAAGTTGAAACAGAACAAGCATCCAGTGATGCTGACACATTGATCGTCCGAACAGCACTCGTGAAGTCCTTCACTTGTGACGAAGTAGCAATAGTCGGGTGAAGATGTAGATCTTATTATTTTCCTCATGGTCTTAACTCCGACTGAACAAAACATATTATTTGTGAAACCAAGCCATGGAAAAGTAGGAAGGCAAGTATATTGAAACCAGCAATTGCAAACTTTGGGAATGAAGAACAGCATACTTCTTGTGCATGCGTTCAGCGGAAGTGATACGACTTCGGCTGCATATCGAAATGGGAAACATTCCTGATTCAAATTGTTCAAGAAGCAAGCTGTACTGCAAGGTATTGCTGATATATTTAACAGCCCAAGTTCATCCCGTGAGGCTGTAGCTGCTGCTGGAAACAAAATATTCCTGGCATTGTACAATGCACCCAGGAAGAAAACCTCTCTTAACATGCACCGCTACAATGCTTTCACCAAATCTGTATCCAATGTTAAACCCGACCTTTCTGCTCTGCCGCCCACAAAAGGAGCAGCAAGACAACACGCATTTCGAGTGTACCATCAAATTCAATTTTGACTTTGGAATGAACTTCTTCCTGTGCAGTGTGGTTGGAAGTTGGAAAGCGATCGGCTGATCCCTGTAACAACAGAGAATCCAGCAGCACCTGAAGCTGTCCTCAACCTCATTTGTTGCAAATGTACAGGTGGATGTGGGAACAGATGTGGCTGTCGAAAAGTCAGGAATAATGTGTACAAGCATTTGTCACAACTACCATGGCGAATGCTTGAATGGTGTTACTTCCACCCTCGAAGAAGACTTTGATGGCCCTGATGATCCCGATGCCATAAGCCTTGAAGAAACTGACCGTTCAGTGCAAAGCACAAACACTGAACATTTGGTACATGAAGATCAAAACACTGTGCTTGCTGGATGCTTAACCAGAAGTCAGGTGAGATTGCACATTTGTATTTTTTTGTTATTCATTTTCCTTGAAATAGTATACATAAATCGGTCGTCATGTTCATACGTTGTTTTACCGCTCGCTTACCTACTTTCTTTTACCTACATGTTCTTAATCTGTATAATGGTTCTCTCACATCATCATATCATGCATAGTTACCTCTTCTTACTGTGTTTAGGGCAGCAAGTTCAGAAGCTGACCAAGATGAGCAGATTGCAGGACCTTCTACCAAGAAGCGATCAAGAGTTGATTGATTTTTCTGTACACAGTTTTCCTTGGAATATCCTCAGCATTTTTTTTTTTTTTTTTTTTTGGGGTTCATGTATTTCATTGTTTATTATACATCATGTCTTCCTTTTTATAGAAAGCTGTGAAATTTACCTCCTGAATCATCCTTGGTATAACAAAAATGGTAAACCATTGTCAAATATTATTAGAAATGCCATATTGTACCGCGCTAGCGTAGTTTAAAAAAAAACGCTATCCTTTAGCGCCCTATAACTCGGTAACCATTGGAAATACAAGAAAAATGTATATAATCATTTTTGTTGCAAATTTAACAAGCTTCAATTGTGTATATAGCAAACTTTTATCTCCGACCAACGGTTCTCGAGGTATTAACAAAAAACAAAAATAAGTGCCCTGTTTTCGGTAATTGCCGCTAGAGCTCGCCTCATATTCACGAGGACTTTTGGTATATTCATCCTTAGGTACCTTTAAATAAGTGTGCAAAGTTTCAAAACTTTCGGATTTTTTCTTAGGTTAAACCTTGTTTTGACTGGACTATTCCCTTACTTCTCCCAATAAAACTATTCATTATGAAGTTGCATATCTAGCCAATACATCTAAATCTACATCTAAATATCAATACAAAATGGCGTATTATATTAGTTTTATATACTAAAATAAATTGTGCAAAATATGTTGCACAAACTTTCTTGCATATACGTGTTAAAAGCTAGCAGAGAAAAAAGTAAATTATAGGGACAATTAAATTTTATTTATTACATTTTCATAAAACTAACAAGTATCAAGAGCGGAAAGCATCAGGGTCGATCTTTATGTTCAATGCTTTTACCGTGAAATAATAATAATAACAATGATAATAACGATAGTAATAATAATAATAATGCCAATAATAACTTGGGGCTTGCATGGTTTCCTCAATCTCAAAGACAAAAATGCAGGATACATTGCGATATAGCAGAACAATATAAGCAAATGTTGCACGAATGAGTCATTACAAAAGGCTCCTGGTAAATTTGGGCGGCAACGAGGTTTGATTTGAACCCAGGACCTCTTCCCTATTTCCCTACACCACCTCGCTCTAATTGATTTTGGTGTGTTCATTAGACTGTGGTAAACTGACTACATTTTACAACAATAATTAGATTATAGCATTCTTGTTACTATGGGCAACAAAAGAATATAATTCATATTTAAATCAAAATGTTCTGAAATTCGCATTTGTCATGTTATTTTGTTTTTATCTTGATACCTATTAATTTTATAAAGAAATGTAGGCCTTTTTAACAAAAAAATAATTTGTATTTTCTCTACAACTTGACTGTACTGAGTTTTCATGTATCGCCGAATGTAATGGAGAAAAGCTAGAAAAATGAAAAATGGATATTTCAAAATATAATTATTATGACGTCTAATAGTGTTTAATCTTTTCAGCACGTGTTTCTAAGGTTCCGTCTGTTAAACTAACATGCATTTCCGTTGTTATACTGTAATGTATTAGTTTCTGGGTTTTCTCTAAAGCAGTAGTAACACAAATAATTATTATACGGTACACAGTCACATACACACATATTTATTTATTTAAACTTTCTTCTAACTGTGCCTACAGTAAGCAAAGTAATTACATTATTGACTGTAATTCGAATTTGTGGAAATTAGCTGCAAGGCTTTCAAACTGTGGCAACAATGTGCATCTTATGCTTAGGCACGCGCAACACATTTCGCCTTTTTCCTTTTCGGCTTTTCAACTACAAGATGTTTATGGAGATGTTTATGGAGGGTTTGGTCAGGGGTGGAGTTGGGGTACTGTATTAGAGGGTTGCCGCCTGAGGATCCTTTAAAAGCGCTCACTATACCTGTTTTACTGAATCCAGCAATCACATTTGCTCGACTGAAGGACAAATAAAATGCATCTTTGATAATTCCAGACAGTACATGTATGGAAATAGTCTTTCCTGGATTAGCAAATAACCAGCTGTTCTGTTTTTCAGCCAGTTTGGTTTTGAACGGACCAATTACTGCTACATCAGTCGATGAGTGCAGTGAGGGGGGAAGTGCACAAGACAATTCCATTATCCCTGCAATAAAGAATTGCATCTAGAGTGCAGTGACTCGTGGTTGTCAAGCAGCTGTAGTATGGGGTCACTTCTGCTACAATGAGTGTGCTGCTTTATGTGCTTCAACACCTTCAAGAACAGAATTCCTGTCATCCATCCACTCATAGGACACTTGGCCAGACCAAGACTACCTTCTGGTGCATTCACCATTAATGCATCGTGCATTCTGGCACGAAGAAAAATAAGCACAGGAGGTAAACTATTACCTATAGCATTGATGACAGCACACAGAGTAATAATTTGCGCTCTTTCTGCAGACACCACACGTCCAACTTTCTTTACTCCTGTTTTTATGCTACAATGTGTGGTGCCTGTACAACTGTTGTCACAACTGTTTCGTCTAGGTTGTATATACGTTCCCCAGTGAATTTATACTTCTCCAGTACTTCTCTGTAATTATTCTGGAACTCAGCAACATTCTTCTTGTTGAAACTGGTGGCCCTCGCTAAGCTGGTATTTTCAGGTTTTCGCAATGAAAGATTTGGATGGCGTTTCATGTAACCTTTCACCCAATCTACACTTCCAATCCCCTTTTCTTCCCAAGTGGTAGGACAGCAGTCCAGTTTTTTTGCATAAGAAAATGCTAGTTGTCGGATCTGAACATAATTTAGCCCATAGTTCATTTTTGAACATTTTATAATATAATTTTCCAGCATTTCTTCTTGTTTGCTGGTAAAAACTTGATTCACAGTATGTTCCGATGAATATTTGCTGGACTGTACCGGGTTTGTTCTGCGCTTTTTCACCCTGTAGAACAAGATATTAAATTTGACACCAAATAAATCAGTTGCTTTTCTTAGCTGCATTCTGAACCCCCCATGGGAATTGTGGGAGGAAATGCAGGTTCCCACCCAAGGAAAAGCTAACCTAATTGTTCCTAGGGAGAACAAGGTTAAAAGACAGTGGCAGACATCAGCATTTTGTTTTGGAGTTGAAGCATCTTCCGGGCTGTGGGCCGTGGTCCAAAGGCAAAATTACAAGTCTCGCCAGACGTTTCGCTCCCGCTGTGGGGAACTTCTTCAGTGGCTGCTATCTTGACGCTGACTGAACTGCTTGGAGAAACGGAGCTGCTTATATACTCAGCTCCCCACAGCGGGAGCGAAACGTCTGGCAAGACTTGTAATTTTGCCTTTAGACCAGGGCCCACAGCCCGGAAGATGCTTCAACTCCTAAATAAAAGATGTTCGCCTGAAGAGCTTAAAATCAAATAATTAAAAAATTTATTTACATGTTTTAGTTTATAATTACAAATTCATATAAGTCCTGAAAAGCAAAAGAAAATTAGAATGGAGACAAGTTCTGAAATTACTACGGTTGGGCTGCCTCCTCGGTCCAGCATGTAGGCCTCAAACACAATGATCGGGGGACTGAGAAAGATACTAAGTTAAGTGACTAAAAATTATAATAAAAGAAAGGGGCGGGAAATTATAATCTATGGTTTGTCTACGGCGATGACTGCCGGGGTCAGCGATCATCGTCGTAGGGGTGGTTTGTTTACCGGCGTTCATCGTCCTCGACAGGGAGTCAACACCACAGAACACCAATATTATTATTAGAAGTGAACAGCGCATGTCAAAACTCGGAAACAAAAAGCGATTACAGCGCTCCAACGGGTCGGGCAGTTAAGCTGTAAGAATGAAAAATTTCCGTGCCAGAACACATGTATGAAAATGCATTCCAAATTCTGTAAAGCCATAGCCCACTAGTATTAGCGGGCTACGGTAATGACCGTAGGAATAGACGGTTCCGGTCGTACATCGGGTAACGCGTTTTAGAGTGCTGCGGTTTTATAGAAATCTGTGAATAATCAGCTTGAATATGTCTAAAGATATAGTGAATGTTAGAAACTAGAAGTTGAGAGCTACATGTGGTATAATTAGATTATCAGTCTTCTTTATAGATCACTTACAAAATCGGGGAACAATCACGGCGGCTTCAGCCCCAGCTTCCCGCCATAGCGTGTACAGGCACAGCAGTGAGAACAATGGCTGACAATCAATCGGAACAAGCACGTGATTCACAACATAGAAGATCTATCATAGATAATTTTGTGTGTGGAAGGTGCGAGAAAAACGTAAAGAATGGTGTTTTATGTATACAATGTGACAAATATTGGCACTTCAGGTGCGCGAAAATTGACCCAATTTTGAAAAACAATTCAAACTTAACGTCTGATTGGTCCTGTGAAATATGCATGAATGCCTCACACAAGCGTAACGAATTTGAGTGCTCTGATACCGAAGACAATTATAAATCCATCATAATGGAAATGCGTGAAGAAATAAAAACATTGAACAAAATAATTGAAGTGCTAAATGAAGAAATTACGCGATCGAGACAAGAGGAAAATACAAGAGGCCTAGTCGACACTACTGCACCCAGTGAATGGAAGAAGGTAAATGGACAGAGATGTAATGGGCAATCAAGTAAAATAAAGGATCTGAGAGAATTTCCACCACTACAAACACGGAACAGATTTTCGACACTGGATCTTATACAAAGTAAGCCTACGGAAATGGATACGTCAGGTGAAGTCAAACAATCCACTTCAGCAATGGGGAGCCCCACATATAGGCCTATCAGAGATGCTGGACAGAAGACGATAAAGGGGAAAATTCTCATTCTGGCCGACAGCCATGGCCGAGGATTGGCGAGGAAATTGAACGAGATGAATGGTCTGCCAGTAACAACAGCAATAGTGAAACCTGGGGCAGGAATGAGCGAAGTAATGAAAAATATTGATGTGAAGTGTGGTAACCTTAAGAAACAAGACTGCGTAGTAATAATAGGGGGCAGTAACAATATAAGTCAAGGGGAAACAAATAAGATTATCCCAATTTTGGAAGAGTCACTAAATAAGTTAACTCAGTCTAATGTCGTAGTTGTAAAGCTTCCACAAAGATTTGATCAACACCCCAACTCATGGGGAAATCAACAAGTTAGGCAGGTGAACTCCGATATAACTGAACTGTGTAAGAACTTCAGGAATGTTAAGATCGTTAACACCCAAAGTGCAGAAAGAGGAATGCACACAAGACATGGTTTGCATTTCAACGGATGGGGGAAACGTGTGTTGAGTAATGTGATAAGCAAAGTAGTGCTAGATTTAGTGGAAGGTTACTCTAATATTTCTCAACCTGTTGTAGTGTGTAATTCTAACCCATCTGAGCCCTGACTAAATTATCATAGTATAAATGTCTATAGGCCTAAGCATGATACAATAGCCACCTTTAATTTTGGACACACCGAACAAGCAAATGAAGTATTAAGGCCTAATCTTATTCATAATATAGAACATAATGTTGAAAAAAGCAGAAATCATAGTACATGCCATAGCAATACTCCTCTGTTTTCTAGCTCTATTAATAGTAGTGTGCTAAAAATAATACATCAGAATATTCAATATATGGCACAGAAGATGGAAGCATTTAGCCTATTCTTAGCTGAAGTACAAGCCGACATAGTTATAATCACAGAACACGGTCTGAATGCAGATCAAATAGAATTATGTCAACTTACTGATTACAAGCTGGTTCATGCTTGCAATAGAAGGGAGCACAAAGGTGGTGGAGTAGCAATCTTTACAAGATGCAATGTTAGTACTAAGATAGTTAAGGATATAGAAGTTTTTTTCATAGAGATGATTTTTGAAGTTTCTGGATCAATCATTAAAGTAAATAACATGAAGTTAATAATTTTTGGAATATACAGATCACCCAGTTCTGATATTACCCAGTTTTTTACACAGTTGGATAAGCTATTGAGTAGATATGCTGTAAATAGCTATAAAATAATTTTACTAGGAGATTTTAATATTAACTTAGACAATAATGATGTAGATTATAAGTCATTATGTTACATATTAAATACTTACAATATTAGAGATACCATTTTTGTCCCCACAAGAGTAACTGCGCAATCCTCCACAGTAATAGATCACATAGTGACCAATCTTGAGAAAGGATGTTTTGATACTGGTGTCATTGATAACTATTTATCTGACCACAATGTTCAGTATATAAATATAACGCTCAATAACACAATAGCAGCAAGTACTTATGAGAGAGAATTTCGTGATTTGTCGACACAGAACATGGATAGACTTAGAAAATCTCTTGGGGTAGAAACTTGGGAATTAATATACAGGGTAAATGACATAAATGAAAAATGGGACAAATTCTATAATATATTTAATCATCACTTTAACTTGAATTGCCCAGTGAGGAAAAAGAAAATAAAAACTAGTTCTAGTAACAAAATTAATCTTCCTGCTGATATCAGGAAATTAAAAGATAAAATGAAAGATATGTACATATTCTATAAATCAACTGGATTGGAATATTATAAAAATAAATATAACAAGACCAAAAAGGAGTACTTCACAGCGTTAAACAAATGTAAGTCAGAACAGTATAATAATAAAATTACTAACTCCACCAATACTACGAAGACAGCTTGGGAGATAATTAATTCCAATAAGAAAAATAGGCAACAAGTTGAAAATATTGAAATAACAATAAATGGGAAGAACGAGAAGGACCCAATTTTGGTTAGTAATACATTCAATAATTTCTTTATAAATGTAGCAGAATCCTTAACAAGTACAGTCGATATTCACCCATATACGGATAACAACTTCCCACATATCAGTAAAACAGTATACTTGTATGATGTAACAGTCTCTGAGCTTTTGAATATTATTAGAAATCTCACAAACAAAAATTCTAGTGGCTGGGATAATATCTTTCCTACCCTACTCAAACACTGTAAAGATGTAATTGTTTATCCTTTAGTATATCTAATTAATGAATCAATGAACAAAGGAATTTTTCCAGATTGCCTAAAAATTTCCACAGTCAGACCAATGTTTAAAAAAAATGACAAGAAGGATGTCAACAATTACCGACCAATTACGCTAACATCCACTCTAGGTAACATTTTTGAAAAGGTGATATACATAAGAATTACAAAATTTTTAGATGCAAATAATATATTCAACTCCAGTCAACATGGCTTCAGAAGAGGGTATTCAACAATCACTGCTGCGGTGGAATATATACATGATGTTTTAAACCAGTTAGAGAAGAGGAACAAAGTAGTCAGCCTATTTCTAGATCTGTCTAAAGCTTTCGACTGCGTTAGGCATAACCTGCTGGTAGAAAAAATAGAAAAATATGGAATTAGGGGTCTAAGTAATAAGTTAATAAGTTCATACTTAAATAAACGAGTTCAATATACAGAAATACCTCACAATAATGAGAATAAATTAAGCAAAATAAGATCACAGGAGGACATAGTAAAAAATGGAGTTCCACAAGGAACAGTATTAGGCCCATTACTCTTCATACTTTACATCAATGACAGAAATAAAATAAACAATAGCAAAATTATATCTTATGCAGATGACACCACTTTAACTAGTTGGAACAGTAGTAATGCTTTACTGGAATGGAATACAGCTATAGCTGCAGAGAGCTTATTTGAATATTTTAAATCTAATTACCTCATTAATAATGTAAATAAAACTAAAATGATAAAATTTGAGTTACCACATACCCCTGTAGAAAATATAATGAGATTACGATTAAGTAGTGGATACTTAGAAGAAAGTAATAGTCACCTATTTTTGGGGATATATATAGATAAACATCTATCGTGGAAAACTCATGTCGAATATGTTTGCAAGAGAGTTAGTAAGGGTATATACCAGATCAAATGCTTAACACCATTACTGGAAAAAACATACTAAAAATGGCCTATTTTGGAATAATCTATCCACATTTAGTATATGGGATCGAATTATGGGGTGCATGCAGCTATACCTACATGAAAAGGATATTGATACTACAGAAAAAATGTCTACGATTAATGTTCAGACTAAATGTAAGGACATCATGTAGAGAAGTGTTTATTAGAGAAAATATTTTGACTGTTTTCGCACTGTATATATACAAACTAATACTATTAGTTAGAAGTAAACCAGAACTCTCCGTCACCAATAATCAATTGCATTCCTATGAAACAAGGACAAATCGAAACTTACATAGAATAAACTTTCATACTATTGCCGCTGAAAAAGATCCATATTCAAAGGGTGCAATATTTTACAATAAACTGCCAAACCATATAAAAGAATTAACAGGAATGAGATTCAAAAAGCAACTGCAGATACACCTTTGTAATTTAGCACTGTACAGAGTAGAAGAATTTTAGATTTTAACCTAATAATTGCAAATAGGTAGATAATCCTACATTGCCATAAGCCTTAGAACTAAATTTTTTTTTGTATTAATTTATTAATGATAAAATGCAAATTTTGGTATATATATCCAATAGTTTGTATGTATGTATCTTTGTATATGTGTAGGCCTATATGACATTATCTGATAGCCTAGAAAATTAATTATATCTTAGCCTATAGTTGTGTATGGCCTCAGTTTCTGAAATGTATCTCTTAACATTAGAGGATATAATGTAGATATTTAAATGTGTATAACTGTATTTCTGTGTATCTTTGACAATGTCCGAAAGACTTAATGAGTCTCTATGGATGGCAAATAAATATTATTATTATTATTACCATAGCCCACTAATACCATCAGGCTATAGTGATACAAACAATTATCTTTTAAAAGCACTGAACACAAAATGCACTAAATGATGAACACCTTAAATAAGAAAAAGCAATAATTTGCAAACAATATGCGTCAGATCTTATACAAACCGTAGTGTAGAACACCTTCTAGAATTTCTGCTACTCACAACATACATGTCTCGGTGATTGCTGAAATATGTATTACTTTAGATGACTTTATAAATAAAAAACAATCATTCTTGATTAATGAATTATATCGATAAAAACTGATTTAAAAAATATTACATTACCATAAATATTAGTAGCTTCCTGTCACTTGAATTTCTTTTACCTCAGTCATACACAGCGGCATGAATTTACTTTCTATTTTCACAAAAACTAGGCGAGGCTTGAGATCACTTCCCACATTTGATTGGGAGTTCACAGGGATTGGGACTCTGTAAATCACGAGTCGCAAGCTGCTTTGGGATAACTTCGTACCGGCAATTTAACTATGTCTAGTATGGTTAACGAAATCTTTCTTCAGGAAGTGGTCTTCACACATGAAATAATTAGCACAATTCACATTACCATCTAAATTGCACTGATGTTTCCACTATTTCAGTTGGTTCACGTTTGATTTTTTCGGAAACCTGTAGAAATGTTTGTTTTTGTAGTTCACGTTGGATTTCAATCTCAAGTATTTACTTCCGCAGCCGGGAACTTACAGGAATATTTTACTCGTTTCTGAAACAAAGAATACGAAACATTAATCTTAATAATTCGTAGAATATGGAATAAATATTAATTCAGGATTATTTTAAGCAGTTAATGTATTTTGGCGAAACTAATATAGCAACAGTAAAAAAATTGAAACCACAATATGATACCAGAATAATTAATTAAAAGGAATTACATTAGTCAATTAATCATAAATTCTGACAATAAATAAAAAACTAGTTGGAGCATTGTGAACCAATTAAGGGGTAAACAAAACAACAACAATAACATCACAACCAAAATAATATACAATGGTAACATAACCTTTGACCCACATGAAATCGCCAATGCTCTCAACAAATTCTTCATCTCAGTCGGTCCTAATAATTCAAAATAATAATAATACAAACCCAACATTGGTAAATAAAAACATAGAAAATAACACTTTATTTATGAGGCCCACTACGAATATGGAGATTATTACTATAATTAAAAACTTGAAGCCAACTCATTGTGTTGGTTATGATGGCATTCCTGTTTGTGTTATAAAATCTAGCAAGAAAGAAATTGCAGGTCCACTAGTGTCCATTATAAATACAATGTTGGAAACAGGTATTTTCCCGGATGATTTGAAAATTGCAAAAATCACACCTATTTTCAAAATAGGAGACCGTGAAGAAATCAACAAGTATAGACCTATATCCGTGTTACCTGTGTTATCAAAAATTGTTGAGAAAGTAATTCATAATAGAATTATACATTTCCTGGATACATATAAACTATTTGCAACCTGTCAGCACGGTTTTATGAAAGGCAGATCCACCATAACGGCTGCAGCAAATCTCATTGAATACATTATAAACAGTATTGATGCCGGCAAATACACAGCTTGTGCATTGTTAGATTTAACGAAAGCCTTTGACTGTGTGGACATTAATATTTTACTGGAAAAGTTACAATACCTAGGCATTAGAGGCATCAGTCACAACCTAATAAAGTCTTATTTTACTAACAGAACACAATTTGTGGAATTCATCAATGAGAATGGCTTGTATAGATCTAGAAAAGCCAGCATAGTTACTGGCCTACCCCAAGGATCCATTCTAGGGCCTTTATTGTTTATATTATATGTATACGATATACAAAATATCATACCTATACATAGTGGCCTTACAATGTATGCGGATGATACAAGTTTATGTATCAGTAACAATAACTTAGAACTGATGGAAGTAGATATAAACATTATTTGCAATACTTTGATACAATATTTTAATGAACTCAAATTAAATGTAAACCCAACGAAAAGTGAATTTATCTACTTCAACTACAAAACCGGACCATTTCAGCCTGCTCTTAGAATAGATGATAACTTAATAGAACTTACAGGCGAAACAAAAGTGTTGGGCTTAACCATAGATGACAAATTGACGTGGGATGGCCATGTATACGAACTTGAACAAAAAATAAGCAGGGCACTTTTTGTACTGAGTAATATTACTAAATATGTACCCCTGAATGTAGCAAAGGGAGTGTATTTTGCTCTCATCTATTCACACATATCATATGGGATTGAGTTGTGGGGATGTACCTCTAAAACTAATTTGAACAAAATCTTAGTATTACAGAAGAGAGCAATCAGATATATAGGCAAAATACCATACAATAGTACGTGTAGGGAAACATTCAAAAAACTTAATTTATTAACAGTTCCATGCATCTATATATTTAGAACCAGTCTATTTGTTCATAATAATACACTACCACAATTGAACTCTGACACACATGGGTACAATACCAGAAGAACGTGTGACCTAGCAGTAGATAGACATAGAATAAAGTTATTTGAGAAAAAACCCAGCTATAGTGGCACTCAGTTTTTTAATAAATTACCAAAATCTATCAAATCATTAGTACAAAATAAATTAAAATTCAAAAACACACTAATGAAATACCTAACACAGAAAGCGTATTATAACGTAGAGGAATTTTTGGAGGACAACCATTAAGGAAATTCGCTATGATATCAAGTGTGCGGACAGCAAAATGAACAATATGTGAGTAATAAATTAAACTGCAAAATGGTTAAATGTATTGGTTGTGAGTAAATGAAGACACCATCTTTTAGTTATGTATCTATTTTAAACTTAGGAAGTAAGAGTATGACTTTGTTTCACTTGCATGTCGACAAATGAATAATTGTATATATGGGAACGTGTTGATTTTTTATGTTTTTCTATATACGTTTTAGTAGGGACTGACTTAGTCCACTTGTGTATTCTACACTGTATTGGACAGAAATAAATTATTATTATTATTATTATTAACTTACCTTCGCTACTTGACATATTTATAATATGTTAATTATATCTCCTCCTTTTCCAAACACTAATGCATACAGATCGCTGCAGGAAAAGAGCCAGATATTACGCTTTTTCGTACTTTGATGTCATATGTTTCGAAACAAACCTGCCGCCATGGCAACAGCGATCACAGTGCACCAACCTGTCGGGCAGTGAACTTATCATTGAGCTCTATTACATACTGGAGGTAGCACTGCATGATGAAAAATCGTGACGGCAGGGTTCGCGGTCCGCCATGAAAGTGAACGTATAATTTAGCTCCTATCCCGTATCTCCTTCTAACAAACTCATGTGTATTAATGGAATTATGAAGATGTATTGGCGTTTTTAAAACACTTTTATGAATGAAACGTTTCAATATAAACTACTTGATGCTTTTTATGTACATCACAAAACTAATTTCATATCGTAATGGTTTGGTAAAAATATTTCTTAAATCTCATTCAGGCGTGAATGTACATTGGTAAACAGTTGTAAACACTCGCATTTTAAATATTAAAATAACTTCACAATAGGCCTTCATTTTGCGATATTATGCTTGATTTCGATATATAAAGAGAGTAGACAAAATCTGTTCTAAGTGCTTTGGAAATGTATAAACCGTGACCTTCAACTGTATATCGTTACTGTACTGGATACAATTCACATTATTTATTTTATTTTTTAAATAATTCCTGTAGACTAGCGCAGAGGGGAGCTACTGAAATGAAATTTCAAAATACTTTAAGTCAGTAGGCCTTCTTAGAAGTTCCTTTTTCTTCAAATCTGAATTTAATTAGCCATG
Source organism: Ectobius pallidus (assembly GCA_964059195.1). Classification (NCBI taxonomy): domain Eukaryota; kingdom Metazoa; phylum Arthropoda; class Insecta; order Blattodea; family Ectobiidae; genus Ectobius; species Ectobius pallidus. The sequence goes on from CAXKWD010000002.1 coordinate 161,522,906, forward strand.
CTATTTATCTTCTTGTTCTTGCGACAGACAATCTTCTGTAGCCTTTTGTTCTTTCTCAATTCTGTTTTGATAGGAGATGGTGGGAGATCATATGTTTGTGTCTGTTTATTTATCTTCGTATAATAGAGGTCATATACAAAAACATCTGCTTCCTCTTATTTCTGCAATTAAAAACTAGCATGAAAAATTTAGGCCTACATGCATAAGAATACTATGTTTACATGACTGACATATTGCATAATTTATATTCCTAAATGGTACCTAAAGTAGGCCTACTACTAACCACATTACGTACCAGAGGCGTAACGAGGGGTTTTTTTGGGGGGTTGATTAAAAAAGGAAAATTGAACAATTTTTTTAAGTCTGCTTATAAATTGCTTAATACGAGTATAAAGCGTGGGAAGCTTAAAACTAGTTATTGTGCATCTTAATTTTTAAAATTTTCCGGGGGAGGACTCCCTGGGGGTATTCCATACCCCCCAGATGTTGTAACCCCCCCATATGGTCGGCCTGGTTACGCCTATGTTACGAACCAGTTGTCTTTTTGGAACAATAATTTTTTGAAGGTGTCCTGGAAAATTGAAGACTGGTGGTACATCATCTTTTAGTAATTTTACCAGTGCGCCAGACCTTGACTGATAGCAATCAGGTGTAAAGTGTCTGCTGCTTAATGTACTGTACGCTGTGGGTGACCAATATTCTCTGCGCATTGCTTGAACCCACTTCTTCGGAATATCAGGCCAAGAAAATGGAAACCTGAACAGACAGGCAAGAAAAAGACAAGCGTTCGTGGCTATGCTACGCTTGAGGCTAAGTCAGATTTGGCCAGTATCCTCAAATGTTCCAAACAAAAATAGCCTACTTGTGAAACTTAAGTCCACTTCCATTTCTCTGGAGTTCTGTGCAGCCATATACCACGCAATATTTGACCATTTTGTCATGAAAAATAATAAAAACACATTCATAAATATATGTTTAACATAGGAAGCACACTTCACCAATACGTACGGTGTAGCCAACTTAACAACAAGTGAACGTCACGATTTATCCAATGGGAACCTTTTGCGTGCAGTTAAAAATTTGTCCACAAGAGCGCAGCAGGGTCAGAGGAGGTCCTGCCATCTCGTTCTGCCATATGCTTATGCGTATCAATAGATGTGAATAATGTTGGCTTTCCTATAAAAACTGGCGATTAATAACGTTTAAGTTATATTCCAGTAATCAGATACCTATATTCTGCCTAGGAGAGTGTGAGATCGCCAGAAAAAGTATTGATTTGTTAAAAGAATTAAAGAATTAATGTCTGACTGAAGTAATAATTGGTTATAATTATTATGCTGAAAAGAACCCGTGGGGTTTATCAGCAAAAACAGGAACAATAATTATTTTTCAGTGGCATAGACATGTGTAGCTTAGTGACAAATAATTCAAAATATTAAAGTTATTCCTGTATATCGCGATGACATTTGTATTCGTTAAATGGTGAAGAAATAATTCAAATTTTACGAAACATTTATAACTTGTTGTACAGTACTTCACAAAGAAAACATCCCATCTTCTTTAGATTTATAACCATAGTCGTAAATATGTTTAAAAATTCTTTATACTGTAAATCATTTTTAAAAAGTAATTTAGGTTAATGGTTGTTTGCTTTCACAATATTCTGAATATATTTCAGCTTTCGGTTATGAATTTACTGTGTGGTAAACAGATCCTAGTATTTGATTAATATAACACAGTAGTTATAGAAAGTAAAGAACTTGGATATAAATGTGTAAATATTTTGTTCCTATTATCATTAATATTTTATAAATAAATTTAGGTTAAGTTTGCTTGCTTCTAAATAATATCCTTTACAGGCTTACGAATAAGACATGCTCCAGAATTATAGCTGTCATTAAGTGTTTGTGTGGAAAACAAATACAAATAATAGTATTTGAATAGTGTATCATATTAGTAGTAGAATGTTCTTTTCATGAAATCAACGTAATTTGAAAGAAGCTGGAATGTCAAAATAAGGTAATAAGGGAATGGTTTTCTTGTGGTTATTACTATAGGCCTATATGCGTAATATTTTTAACGTCAACGCCCATCCATAATGTAGGTTCATACTTTTTGTTTTAGAATTATATTGCATAAGTTTCAGAATTATGGCTCGCAGGGAATTGCTATTCATCGTACTGGGTTCTCATATGCTAATAAGTCAAAATACTATGTTCTCTTCGATTCGAGTTAAAATATCTACGTGCATCGGAATTCCAGTTCTAATATAGTGTTTTAATATAATTAATGTGCATTATAAAAGTGAGTTGTATATAATAACTAGGGACCGGATTCTTAGGTTTTTACCTATTTTTTCCTTACTTGCAAAACAAAAAGCGCTCATACACTTTTTCGAATCATGTCCATAGGATTCACCCACATTAATTCTGTGGCACCTAAAAATACCTAAATGGGGTATAAAAACCTAAATATACCTAAACGGGATATAAAACCTAAAATATCTAATTTAGGCTCCTTTTTTGTCTTTTTTGTTTGTCAGTTGAGAAATCGATATTTTGCGGGGAGAGTATAATTATTGTCGGATAGAAATTAATACCACCAGCGTTTCATTCAACCCATTGTCGTCTAGGATGGACAGTATCAAGAGAGGAAAAGAGTGCCGGCGTATTCCTTTTAAAATATTTGTACGAACAACCATTGTTGCCGTGATTTCTGTGTTTTAAAGCACTTGTTTTTTGTTTGCATTTAGTACTTCCCTGTTATTTATACTGAGCAGTCACACTGTGAGTTTTAAGAAGACGTGTTAATTATGCCGAAACAAATGAAATCGAGTTTATTACGGCAGTGGATTGGTGACGATCTGAATTTCACTACAGATGGCAAAGTAATATTTTGTCAAGCCTGCCAGAAACATGTATTATTTACCTTTCTAGAAAAAGGGAAAGTTTTCGTCCCTAGTTGATCTGGGAAAGAAAGAAAAGAAAAAAAAACCCTGTTAGCATGCGTAACAACCGAAAAAGGAAAATAATCAGTTTCACATTATCCACATCCAACCGTAAAGTATTTTACTCACTAAATTAGAAGCATCGGGTTCGAATCCTGAGAAGGGTAGTGTCCAGATACAGTATTAGCTATTAACTAAGAGATAACAGGAAGAACTTCACAGTTGAGAATCTTGAAACATATTTAGGGTGGCGTGCACCAAACTCATGCAATTTACTCTTTTAGTAAGCCTTACTTCTTTAGTTCTAACTACTTTAGTAAGCTACTCTTTTAGTAACCGTAATCTTTTAGTAAGGACGGCGTGCACCAACCAGGAGTAAACTAAACTCGGCGGCTTTCAACATAGAGGAATGTACTAAAGAAGTAAAAATTTTATTTACTCCCAGAGTAAATGAACTTACTCCACAAGTGGTGGAGAGCACCAACACGGAGTACGTTACTAACGTAGTAAGTTGTGGAGTAAATAAGGCCAATATTTACTCCTACTCAGGGGGTGGAGTAAAGTTGTGGAGTAAGTGTGTTCTGTGGCATTTGCGTGAGTTATGAGTTACATATCACATTAAATGGATTACATAGTTCAAACTGAGGATAAGTTATTGAGATGAAGAAGGTTGTATACCAAAAATGAGAGTTGTGGCAGGTGATTTAATAAATATTAAGCGAACCATACCTAGTAGGGCATTTAATAACGTAAATAATTAAGCTCATAAATCCTTACATGAAATTTTGGCGTTTGGAAGAAACGATGTCAGATTCTCACTACATCCATGTGATTTCAGCCAGTCAAATGTGGAAATATCATTGCGGAGAGCGATCCAATTAGGAAGACGTCCACCAAAGGTGAGGGGAAGAGTGAGTGGAAGGGACGTTTGCATTGCACGGTACAAGGAGCTCATGTGCTCTTAAATATCTTCCTAGCTGGATCGGCCTTTAGATGTTGCAGTTCTCCCTAACTTTGGGTCAGAAAACGACGATGTATTTCAAGCTAATCATATGGATACAGATATCGGCGAGGTATAGTACATTCCAATACATGAAAGCCTCCGTTCTTGGAGCTACCCAGAAAACACTTCCCCCTGCTACTTAACCATAGAATTACTGAACAATAGGTGATTCTCATTGTTAAACGATTTAATGTAATTATTGTAAATTAATTTTATTACATTACACTTCTATAGCTTAACTTAAAGCACAACATTGCGAATGCCAGATTATAATAATAATTATAAGAGCTAAAAGTTCAATAGTTGCACCCGCAGTGTTAATGAATAATATGTCCTTTTTTCTAACCCAGGTGTAAAAATGTCCAAACAGGCCACATCGGAAGAAAATTTGACTGACTCTGGGATTAGCGTACATTGAGAAGGGGACACATTGTAAAACCATTCCTTAAAGACTCCCCAAGTCTCGAATGGAGGAGTGAGACGAGACTTTCATGTTTGGGAATAAACTATAGCAGATGCTGCAGGTCTATAGTATGCTGCTAACTATTTTAATTAACCCTGTGGACAGGAAAGTGAGAAGCATTATAAACTATATAGAAAAAAATACCAACATGAGTGCCGAAAGAAAATTTTAAGGAGGGGCCCGGAGGTTGAAGCTGCACAGGATCTAGAGAAGTAGTCACTGAAATTATTTTTAAACACACAACCATCTACATAATTATTATTGGAGTTCATAGCTTCCGAAATATTGTACCGCCATTTTTTGTTTAAATATTACATTTCTCAGTTGTAATATTATTATTTTTATAAGGTAATATTTTTTAAGTAAATGTTCTGTGCATTTGAAAAAGGACAGAAACATAATGCCCCTTATTAGTTTTGTTATCCTTTTTATTCCCCCTTTTTCATGATTTTGTGTAATACTTCTTATTAATATTGTTAAACAGTCAATAAGTATTAATAATCCATTATAGTGAGATTTATGATAAACAACTATAGAATAATTGATTTATCGTTTTTGGGGAAGAATATGTAACTTTAGGAAGTATAAATATTTTAATATATTTTAGAACTTTATTATTATTATGAGAGAAATAATTATAATATTGACAGTGAATCAATTATGAAAATCAACTGGATATTCCAATTGTTTGCATTATAATACAGAAATAGTTTGCACAAAAATTGTAATCACAGAACCCATACGTAGGCTACTAAACTGAAAATACTCAATTGAAGGAATTAAAATTAGTAATGAATAAAACATTACTATTAGACCTATTTTAAAACATGAAGATTGTCATTAGTAATATTTGGAACAACCCAAATTCATATTCATTGTTTCAGCGAACCTTTCCTTTTCATTATCTGGCACTTGAATAATACTGGCAATTGAAATGCACGTGTTCTGCTGCGCTGCACTAACGTTTCTGCTCTGTTCTGCGCAGAATTCGACTACTTCTTTAGTAAAAATCGCTTACTACTTTAGTAACAACTAAAGAAGTAACTATCAATTGAGCTCTCCAACACCAACTAAAAGAGTAAGTTACTAAAAGAGTAGCACTAAAGTAGTAAAATTAGGAAGGGAACCTTACGTAACAAAAACCGGTTTGTCTGTCTCACTCTAGCACATACATTAGTATGACTTAAGAGTGAGACAGATGTACTGGTTCTTGTATACTCCAGGTCTCCGTCTTAAATTTACTACTTTAGTAAGATTTACTCCTGGATGGTGCACGCCACCCTTAGTGATATACTGTAACCAGGAAATGCTTCTTTTGATTGTTTATGCTTTCTTTCTTCAATTGTATAATATTGTCTTAAAGCAAGTTTACACAAATTTAAGTCAATTTTATTAAGTTAAACTTTGCAAGTATTATGTATTCAATCCTATGTAGCACATTCAAATTCATTAAACCAATTATTCTACCCGAAAACGATATTTTGGACAAAAACCCTAAAAAAAAACTATTTCACCTAATGGAAAACCTAAAACGGTATTTTTAAAAACCTAAAAATCCGGTCCCTAATAATAACAGTATAGTTGATTTATTTATCTTTTTTTTTTGTATTTAGAGGGGAAAAATAGACAGTGCCAATTGCCAGTATAGAAAGGAAAAATATGCTTTGACGTCTTCTTTATAATATTCTTTTTCTAATCTTCAATTTACAAGAACCACCAATGCCTGTAAGAATAATTTAGTTTTGCAAGTGTTTCAATTTTACGATTTGTTTTAATTTTTGCAATGAAAAAACTTACAAATTCCGTTTAAACAAAATATTCATAATTTTATTATACAAATTATAATAAATGTGAAACAGAAATATGTGAATTTTTGTTATGAAGTTAATAAATTAAGAAAGTTGTATTTATCAAATGCTGTCCATACCTTTTTAAGAAGTAATTTTGTATCATAATTTGAAAGAGAATAAATGGTTGAGTTTCCTGCTGAGCGAACTTCCTGTTTATAGCAACAGTACAGATGTGAATCTTGTCCATTTGATGAAGATATTGGAAACATGACTTTCTGTTGTAAATAATAAGGATACTACTTCTTGTTAAGTTTTATTCTTTGTAAAAATGATTAAGATAATGAGTCAATTCTGAGGATCTAAAAGTGTTGAGCGAGGAGATTTGAAGCAACTCATAGACTATTAACTATTAGCATCCGTTTAATCTTCTTTATATTTTATAACAATATATTTCGTAAAGCATATGTGTACACCTCTGTTTTACTGAGGATCGCCACAACATGTTTTCTGGCATTCTGACTGATGTTTAAATGGTCTGTTCCATTATGTTCAATGGACAGCAGACGACATGCTTGGACCTCTTTTGACCCTGCTGTCACCTATCGGGTGTCGCTGACAGAAAGGTTCCCATTCCAAAGCACAGCTGTTGTGTATCCTGTTTATATATTGAGATCACTGGAACTTATGAGCTGTTGCTATTCTTTCAATGTTACTTTCACCCCCGTGCTCGACACTGTTGCTATCTACTGTTATAGTTGGCCATGTCAAACAGCTCGGTGTGTTGGGGGGACATGGAATTTGGAAATTTGTTAGCTTTCATAACCTCAACATAGCCTATAATATTATACTCACTCAAGAGAAAACGCTGACAGGAACAAAGGAAACTCACTTTTGGGGGTCCGGTGTACAAGACCCGATTTTTATAGAGAAAGAAAATTAAGGAAGGCACTGTATAGAAAAATAAAAAAATCTTTTCTTGAATAATTTAATCCCCGGATTAGTTTTCTAGAAGCCACAATTGTGAACTTATGTTAAAAAGATTGCCGAACTAATTAGCGCGGATGAACATTGCAAGACGAGGTTAAGAGGCTGGAGAAAAGCAATACACATGCAAATGATATCGGGAATGCGCACAATGTGCGTAGCAACAAAAGTTCACTCGTTTGTCTCTAACTTATATGGTAACAGAAACCTTTTATATTAAAGTCTTACAACTATAAATGTACCTACCATCCACCACTGCATATGAAAGTCTCATGGAAGTGCTATACGCAAAAAAGAGGGACATCTGGATGGAATTATATAGCACTTGGATTCTAGGGAAACACGAACTAAGGCTTTGACTCGCTTTACTGTCCATGGCTTCCACCACTAACCTAATTGTCATTAACCTACAGTCATGACTAGCAAAAATAGTACCACTAGGATGAAACGGGCAAACAAACCTAACCTAACGAAACCTAATCTAACAAATCTAATGTAACAAACCAAACCTAACCTAACCAAACCTAATCTAACAAATCTAATGTAACAAACCTAACCTAACGTAACATAACATAACCCATTGAGCTCTATTACATACTGGAGGTAGCACTGCATGATGAAAAATCGTGACGGCAGGGTTCGCGGTCCGCCATGAAAGTGAACGTATACTTTAGCTCCTATCCCGTATCTCCTTCTAACAAACTCATGTGTATTAATGGAATTATGAAGATGTATTGGCATTTTTAAAACACTTTTATGAATGAAACGTTTCAATATAAACTACTTGATGCTTTTTAAGTACATAACAAAACTAATTTCATATTGTAATGGTTTGGTAAAAATATTTCTTTTATCTGAATCAGGCGTGAACGTGCATTGGTAAACAGTTGTAAACACTCGCATTTAAAAAATTTAAAATAACTTCACATTAGGCCTACATTTTGTGATATTAAGATTGATTTCTATACATAAAGAGAATAGGCAAAATCTGTGCTAAGTGCTTTGGAAATGTATAAACCGTGACCTTCAACTGTACCGTTACTGTACTTGATACAATTCACATTATTATTTTTTTTATACTTCCTGTAAGCTAGCGCAAAGGGAAGCCACTGAAATGAAATTTCAAAATACTTTATGTCTTAATACTACTTAGAAGTTCCTTTTTCTTGAAATCTGAAATTAATTAGCCATGCTATTTATCTTCTTCAGACAATCGTCTGTAGCCTTTTGTTTTTTCTCAATTCTGTTTTGATAGGAGATGGTGGGAGGTCATCTGTTTGTGTCTGTTTATCTATTTTCGTATGATTTTCAGCGAGGTCTTATAGAAAAACTTCTGCTTCCTCTTATTTCTGCGATTAAAAACTAGCATGAAAAATTTAGGTCTACATGCATAAAGAATACTAAGTTATATTTACATGACTGACATATTGCATAATTTATATTCCAACATGGTACCTAAAGTAGGCCTACTACTAACCACATTACGAACCACTTGTCTTTTTGGAACAATAATGTTTTGAAGATGTCCTGGAAAATTGAAGACTGATGGTACAGCATCTTTTAGTAATTTTACGAGTGCACCAGACCTTGACATTATAGCAATCATGTGTCTGCAGCTTAATGTACTGTTCGCTGCGGGTGACCAGTGGCGTTCCTAGGGCGGGGCTGTGGGGGTGGTCCGCCCCGGGCCCCACTTACTATGGGGCCCCTAGTGATGCCCCACCCTAATATAAAAATTAATGTTCCACCTCTTTTTTTGCTCATCGGAATTTTTGTATTAAATACAAATATTGCATATTTGACGTGTTACCAATTACAAAAAATTGACTCCTATTATCAATGTTTTGGTCTCCTGCTGTGAGAGGTTACTAGGAGATGCGTAGTTGGATACTGTGCTGAAATGCATCATTCAACTGATGAAAAATAGAACAAGTCCTAATTTTTGTCATATTTAAACATGACCATTTTCCCATTTCATTACTTTTTAATTATGCACATATTTGTATTTTGTTAATTAGTTAACTTAATATTTTTGGACTAATATATGTTTGTATTTAATAAATAAATACATTAAATACTACATGAGTTCGCTCCCTTATTCTGGCTTTTATTTTTTCGTATAGCTTAGCCCATGGAGACTATCTGAAAGACAAAAAGGCTAGCCATAGAAAAAGAAGTTAAAATAGTCGTGTTCGTAGCTTTTGCTGGGGGAAGGGGCCTAAGTCCACTTCCATTTCTCTGGAGCTCTGTGGAGCCATATGCCACGCAATATTTGACCATTTTGTCATGAAAAATAACAAAAACGCATTCATAAATATACGTTTACTATAGGAAGCACACTTCACCAATACGTACGGAGTAGCCAACTTAACAAAAAGTGAACGTCACGATTTATGCAGTTCCAAAGCACAGCTGTTGTGTATCCTGTTTATATATTGAGATCACTGACATAACCTAACATAACAACCTAACCTAATCCAACCTAACATAACAAACCTAACCCAACCTAACATAACAAACCAAACCTAACCTAACCTAACCTGACCTGACCAATCTAACCTAATTCAATCGTCATGACTTCTGGTATGAATGAGCAGAAAAAATATTCATGAAAATAATATTTATATTTTTAATTAACGAAATCTGTCTAAAACATGCCTTAAAAAAGAGTATAGAATGCAAGTCATGTCATTGTTCAATAAACCAGAATTTTCAGTTCAATAATAATCTCTATTTCTTTTGCCGAAAAGGACGTAACAATTTGTTCGTAATTTTGAACGTTCAATATGCCCGGCTTTATTGTACAGACTAGTCGCACGATACTTGAGAATCGATTATCGAGAGGTAACATTCAACCGCCATGACTGTCGGATGAATGCGCAGATAAAAATAATCCGTTATATTAATATTTTTAATACAAGAAATATTCAATAAATCGCTTTAATCCGGGGCTGAAATAAAAGTATACAACGCAAGTCATAATATGTTGATAGTTATAACTTAATTCTGTTTGTAAATAAAAATCGGGTCTTCGACTCCCGTGCCCGAAAATATTTTTACTAATAAATCAACTGGTAATTTTACTATATGTTACATAAATTATTGTAATTACAGATAACAGTGTTTTCTAACAATTTATATGCCATTTGCCACACATTTTCTTTTGTGTAGCTATCTTTATGGTCCTTTAAGCCGGCGGTGATCGCTGGCGATGAACCCTGTAGACCAACGAGCTAGAATAGAGATTATAGAGTGGCTTTTGCGCCGCCATATTTGAAGCAAATTGAATGTGCATCCGCCATGTTTTAAGCTGCCGGGCTGTCATTTTAAAGTATTGTTGTATACTAGAACCTGGGATTATACATACTGTGTAATGAAAAATCACAACTGTATACCTCAATCTATTAATCACATCACATATTATGTCGAATTAGCAATTAAATTTTCTGTAGGAATAATACGTAAAATAATATAAATCATGCTGGCTCGAAGTCCTAGGCGTAAGAGTTGAGAAA